>JAOQML010000002.1:18659644-18684905 GCA_027568935.1 Erythroxylum urbanii
AGTTATATATATAAGACCATCTAAATTAGATCAAACCTGAGTCCCCCTCACATAGAATATTAAAACTAACACCTTCCTTTAATGTGGCAAGAACTAGAGTCCTTTTAAAGTTAGGGATGTTGGGTAAGCCCAAGCCTGCTTTACAAAGATATGTTCGAACTATGGAAATAGGATTTTGAAATTAATGGGTCAGTTTTAAATAGAAGCATTGGTTTGTTAGGCAAACCTAAGATCAATGTGGACATTGTACACGTGTCAAGAGTTGATAGCCCAATGAGTGTGCATTAACAGTTGATAACACTAGATTTGATAGTTGCATTGGAGATGCAATTGGTATAATCGATACCTGCCGGTTAAACTAAGGTGGCTTGTTGGGCAAACCCAAGGTCATTCTTAGGGATATTGGATATCAATCCACTAGGAGAATTTCTCTGCGAGTTCTCTCGGATTTATATTAAGGGTTATGAATTTGTGAAAATAGTAGGAGCCATATTGCGTGTTATTAAAGTCCTTATAAACATGTATTTAAATACATTATAATTTTCTCTATTTGATGATAGGCTGCTATTTCCTGAGTCAACACCTTGAGTATTGGACCAAACTTTCTTGACTGGCTCAAGAACATGAGAATAATTCTCAAGTTTGAGAAGCTTGGTTATGTCTTATAAGGACCACTTCAGGATCCCCCTGCTGCTGATGCTTCTGATGATGATCGGAGGGTATATAGGAAGCATCTCGATGATAGTGAGATGGCTAGTTGTATTATGCTAGCTGCTATGTCATTGAACCTGCAAAAGCAGCATGAGACTATGGATGCTCATACCATAGTCTATCATCTTAGGGAGCTCTTTGATGAGCAAGCAAGGTCAGGAAGGTTCGAGACTTCACGATTACTCTTCCACTTTAAAATGGTTGGCAAGACATCTCCAGTGCAGTATACACCAAAGATGAATGAATACATTGAGCGGTTGGCCTCTTTGGGTTTTCTTTTAGATCATGAATTAAGCATTGACTTTATTCTGAAAGGTTTAACTGATAATTACTCACAATTTGTACATAATTATCAAATGAATAATATATCTAGTACAATTCCTAAGCTAGTTAACATGCTCAAGGCAGTTGAGCCATCTGTCCGCAAGTACAAGGTTATGAAGCTAGTGGACTCTTCTGGTTCAAAGAAAAAGAGCTAAAAGAAGAAGAAGTCCGCTGGGCCTAAGGGAGGTGTCAAGAAAGCAAAAAAGACTACCTCGAAGGGAACTTGCTTCCACTGTGGCAAGGATGGCCACTGGAAGAGAAACTGTAAGGCCTATATAGCGTCCTTAAAGTAAAAGAAGGCATCTGATGCCCCATCTACTTTAAGTACTTGTATTATTGATATTCATACTGTTTCTAATAAAAACATATGGGTATTAGACATCGGTTGTGGCTCACACATTTGTACTGGCATAAAGGGCCTCAGGAACAATAGGCAGCTCAATAAGGGAGAGTTAGACTTGCGAGTGGGAAATGGAGCAAAAGTTGTTGCATTAGCTCTAGGCAAATATTTATTGACGCTCCCTAGTGGGCTTATACTAGAATTGAACAGTTGTTTTTATATACCTGCTTTGACTAAAAATGTAATGTCTGTTTATAGTCTTAATAAAGTTGGATTCCATTTAAATTTCAATAACAATGGTTGTTTAATTTATTTGATTGAATGTTATATGTTTTGGGTACATTGTGCAATGGTATATACATATTGGATATATCTAATCCGGTTATAAATCTCAATAATAACAAAAGAACAAAACGAGATAATGTGAAATTGTCTTACTTATGGCATTGTCGCTTTGGCCATATAAGTGAGAGATGTATGTCTAAACTACACAAGTGTGGTAGATTAGGGTCATTTGATTATGAATCAGATGACACATACGAATCTTACTTATTAGGCAAGATGACTAAGTTACCCTTTAAGGTAAAGGGTGAATGAATTAGTGGTCTTTTAGACATAATAAATATTGATGTATGCGGTCCAATATCTATACATGCCAAAGTTGGTTTCATATACTTCATTACCTTTATCGATGATCATTCTCGATATCAATATGTGTATCTTATGAGATACAAGTCTGAAGCCTTCAAAGGTTCAAAGAATTCAGAAATGAAGTTGAGAAACAACTTAGGAGAAGTATTGATTCACTTCGATCAGATTGAGGTGGTGAATACTTAAGTTAAGAGTTTTTGGATTATCTCATGGATAATGGAATATTGTCCCAGTGGACTTCACCTTGCACACCGCAACACAATGGTGTGACTGAGAGGAGAAAATGAACTTTGTTAAACATGGTGAGGTCTATAATGGGCTTAGCGAATTTCCCAAAATCCTTTTCATGGTATGCACTCTAAACTTCTATTTATGTACTAAAAATAGTCAATCCAAGTCAGTTGATGTTACTCTATATAAGATATGGACTAATAATAAACCCTATCTTTCTCATATAAAAGTTTGGGGTTGTCCTGCTTATATGAAACGGATTCAGTCAGATAAGCTTGAAACTAAATTTGACAAGTGTCTGTTTATAGGATACCCTAAGGAAACTATAGGATATCATTTTTACCATGTTTTGGAGTAAAAGGTGTTTGTTTTAAAACATGTTTTTTTAGAGAAAGAGTTTCTTCTAAGAAAAGACAATGGGAGAAAAATTAAACTTGTGGAAGTTCAAGATGCTTAAACAGACGCATATCAACTGCTTAGAACTAAGACTATTATTCATGAAGAAGAAACAATAGTTCAACCTTCTGACACACAAGAAGTTCGTAAGTCAGGTAAGATACATCATGTTTCTGAGAGATAAATATTTCTAATAAGTGAACTAAATGACGTATTGCTCATAGAAGATGATGAGCCTACTACCTATGAAGAGGTTCTGAAGAGTTTAGAATCTAAAAAATGGCTTTAAGCTATGAAATTTGAAATGGATTCCATGTATGAAAACAAAGTATGGAATTTGGTTGAACCACCCGAAGGGATAAAACCTATAGGGTGCAAATGAGTTTTCAAGAAGAAAATTGACATGGAGGGTAATGTAGTTACCTATAAAGCTAAGCTTGTAGCTTAAGCTTATCATCAAAGGAAAGGTGTTGACTATGATGAAATGTTTAGCCCAGTAGCTATGCTTAAATCCATTAGGATACTCCTATCCATTGTCGCTCATTATGATTATGAGAGATGGCAAATGGATGTGAAGACGACTTTCCTTAATGGAAGCCTAACTGAGGATGTGTATATAACATAACCTGATGATTTCATATCCATAAATGGAGGAAAGTCATGCAAGCTTCAGAAATCTATTTATAGATTGAAGGCAAGAATCTAGGAGTTGGAATTTTCGATTTGATGAGACATTCAAAGAGTTTGGTTTCTCAAAAAATCTAAATGAGCTGTGTGTGTATAAGAAGGTTAGTGGGAGTTTAATAGTGTTCCTTGTACTGTCTGTGGATGCATATTGCTAATAGGAAATAATGTATCAGTTTTGCAATTGGTAAAAATTTGGTTAGCTAAGAACTTTTCTATGAAAGAACTTGGAGAAGCAACTTGTATTTTGGGGATAAGGATCTATAAAGATAGATCTAAGAGGTTGCTTAGCCTTTCTCAGTCTACATACATACATAAGATGCTAAAGTGGTTTAGCATGTAGCAGTCCAAGAGTGGTTATCTTCCCATGGTACATGAGATTACACTCTCTAAATCTATATGTCTAAAGACACAATATGAGAGGACTCGCATGAGTTTAATTCCTTATTTTTCAACTATAGGATCAATCATGTACGTTATATTATATACTAGACTTGAAGTATCATATGCTCTAAATGTTAAGAGTAGATATCAGTCGCCCCCTGGTAAGGGCCAATGGGTGGTTGTCAAGAATATCCTTAAGTACTTGAGAAGAACTAAAGATGTATTCTTAGTATATGGAGAAGGTGATCTTGTGGTAAACGGGTATACCGATGCAAGCTTCCAATATGATAGGGATAAATCCAGATCTCAGTCTGGATGTATATTCACACAAAATGGTGGTGCAGTCAGTTAGAAAAGTTCCAAACAAGAGACTATTATTGATTCAATAACAGAGGCAAAGTATATTGCAACTTCAGAAGCGGTAAAGGAAGCAATTTAGATTAAGAAGTTGATTATGGAACTTAGTGTGGTTCCGAGCATCGCTGGCCCAGTGTACTTCTATTGTGATAGCAAAAGGGCTATAACACAGGTGAAGGATCCGAGATCTCATCAGAAGTCCAAACATGTACTTAGGTGCTACCATTTGATTAGAGAGATCATTGGTAGAAATGATGTCAATATAGAGAGAGTTCCCACCAATCAGAATATAACTGATCTGTTGACTAAACCTATTTCCTAAAAGAGTTTTGTGTTACATGTAAACACCTATGGTATTAGATATCAAGGTGATTAGCTTTAATGCAAGTGGGAGTTTGTTAGAGAAGTGCTCTAAAGGCAATCACCTTGAGCACGTATTGTACAAATCATTTTATGATTAATAAAGACATTTTTCAATATTTCGATGTTTATAGGTTTATGGATTTGATGTTGATCTTAAATTGATTTAATGAAGTGCTTGATACAAATCATAGTATGGAGGAAATCGTGATGAGATCATGATAATGAGATTCCTATTATGTGTAATTATGTTAATATCTAAACTTTCCCTAGTCATAGGATTAATCATTAATCCGAATAGACTAGCGTATGTGTATACTCCTTGATTAGATCAAGGAGTAGATCTCATAAGCTATAGACATGAGTTGTTTAGGGTTAACATGTGGATGCTTACTAAGAGTAGTAAGTAAATTCGATTAACCTACTAGGAGACAATCATATGGATATTCTATTCCAGTGTCAATGTCATAGTAATGGGGCAAGTATCCTTTGACTTGAGGTGCTCAAGGATATCTCATATATTGATCCTGTGTTTTGACTATATTCATCGATGCCTTTCAGGGGTTACTCATAGGGTGGTGATTGGGTGAAGCGTGACATATTCGGAGGTAATTGAGTAGACAATAAAAGATTCACCACTCCTGATAGAAGGAGATGATACCCACAGCCTCTTGACAGGGTCATTACCCAGGAGTCTCTAGCCAGAGCAGATATATGTCAAGAAGAGAGTCTTCAATGATACATAGAGTAATGAGATCCTCAAGATAAGATTTAATAACACCTAGACTAGATGTGACATAGTCAGTCTAGTAGGAGTTGGCACTTTGACCATACTCTGAACCAAGTTGGGTATAGATGGTGAAAGGGAAAATTGAATGACAACATTATGTATGGAATGGTTTGTAATCAAACCACTGACTTTCCAGTCAATTGGGGGTCATGACATGTTACTAGATACCAATTTTGACTTACTTGAATTAAATGTTAATTCAAGTGGCTAATATATCCGGGAACCTAATGGGACACACATATAGGAGATCCGAAGGATGAGTAAAATGGACTGGAATGGTGATTCAAGATATAAGAGAGTGTTTCAAGATTGGATTGCGATGTGATCATGGTAGAAAATGTTGCATGGAATTGATTAGAAACAAGTGTTTTTGGCTTCCATTAATATATGTTATTCATGGTCATTAACTTCCCATAACTTCCATTAATGTATGATATTCAAGACCATTAACTTCCCATAACTTTCCATTAGTGATGGGGGTTATGGAAGGCCAAATGGTGTAGAAAATTAAGATGATTTTTATGCATTTTATGTAAGACACAAATGAAAAGGAAAGGTTCTTTTTCTTACACCTACACTTTTTCTCTCTAACTCTCTCAAGTGTTCTTATCTTTGCTAGCACAAAGAAAGAATTCTAGCTATCTCCTAATAAGGTTTCATCCTTCTATCCTCATACAGAGTTTCATTAGAGATGGTCTACATTAATTGTTGTGATTTACGATAACCCAACGTGGAGAAGATTAAAAAGCAAAGGAGATCGTCAGAAAGGTATATAAACATCTTACATTTCATGTTTATGTTTTTCTATATCTATATGCATAAGTTGATATGGTTTCTAAGGTTTCATTTTATTTCTGCTACGTATATTTGATATATATTATATATAAGATGCATGATTAGAGCCTAGTACTTCTTCTACCATATTTCTTTATATAATTTCTTAGCGCTTCGCTCTTCTTAACTCTCTTTTGTGCCTTATCATATCAAAATAACTCTTCGTCACTAAATTTAGCGGATCTTCACTTGCTCCTTGTTTTCATACACCTACAAGTACACAAGGAAAAGTATTAAAAACTTTTAAATCAAAGTACTATAAACTAAATAAGATGATAAACAAGCAATCCCTGGCAACGACACCAAAAACTTGTTGATTGCAAAATAACTACTAATTTCACGCTCAAAACTATAAGTATACAGGTCGTAACTTGTAGTAAAAAGCAGATATTGATCCCATAAGGATTGTGGTTAGGCACCACTTAATTCAGATTGCTCTTTGTTTAAGAACCAATTTTAATGAATATAAATTGAAAAATTCAAGTAAACCAAATAACTAACAATGAACAATTAATAACGAAAAAATGCAGAAACTTAGAATTCAAGATTTTAACAATTAGAGATCCCTTTTTCCCTATCTTATCTCCCTCCTATTTTGTTAATTGAATTGTGTCTCACCTAAGATGTCCTAATGTATTAACTACCATCTCTCAAGGTGTAATTAATTGTTACTAAACAAATTAAATGGAGATGATTGGGCAATCTCTTAATCTGCAAAATCAATCCACCAATTTAACTAGTTATGAAGTTATCCTATGGTAATCAATTAATTAGACAAGATCTCTCTTCTAACTAATCTATTAACTTAATGAATGTAAATCTATAGAATGCCAATTCTCGTTGTATAACTCTACACAAATTTCCCAACTCAATCTCTCAATATATTACAAGGTATAAGTTCGACATTCATCAGAAGCTTCATTCATTCAAATCAACAAAATAGAAGTTCAATAAGTAGTTCAAAAGTAATCTCTACAAATAACTTAGCCACTCATGATGTCATTAACATCCCCAAAAATCAAATAATCAATAATAAAAATGCTAAAAGAGAAAAAATGAAATAAAATTACATGAAGCAAACTCCTCCTCTTCTTTGCCCGAATTTGGAAAATTTGATATTGGTGTGCTCTTTTCCCAATTTAAAATGAAAATCTTAATTCTCCACCTCTTAAGACTCTAAATCTATGTTTTTGCTCCAAGGAGGTGTGTCTCCACCAATTATCTCTTTAGCCCTCAGGGTTTATGTCCTTATATAGTCCCAAAAACCTAAAAATAAGTGAACCACGTGTGTATCTTCAAGCTTGGTATCCCACGATCGTGGGAATTAGCATGATTCCCATAATCATAAGTTCTTGTATTATAATTCCTCCACTTCTCTTCTTCTCTCTTTGTCTCTAGCTCAGTCACAAAGGTGGCCACCCTCTATTTCTACATCAAAATGATCAATTCTTACCTTAAATCAACATCAAACATAGAAGAACAACAATGAAGATCAAGCTAAACAAAAACATACAAAATAAATCCTAAAACACAACAGTAATAACCTATTATGCAGGAAACACATGCCCACTACTTAGGGAAACACCCACTAATGCACAGCTATTACCATGGAGGGTTAATCCTTCTTCCTTCCTGTTTGTAGGTGACTGTGAAGCCAATGATCACAATTAAGCATCTCTTCATTATGTATTGTTGACTTTATCTTTCGAAATTGTTTATGTTATTCTTAGCTTAATATTTTGGGTATTTATATATGAATGATTTATATTCTCGTTCTTAATCTATTGTTTGTGTATGAACCCATTGCCAAAATATGGAATACAATATGTAATAGTTTTTTTAATTCATTTGTGGTAAACCAATAGTGTTGAATCATTAGTGATAATAAAACATAGCTTAAATGACCCAAGCTTATGTAGTTGTTACCTAGATTAGTTTGACTTTTTAGTTCATATTACGTTGTCATATTAAATCTACAGAGCTTATTCTAGGTTGTTCGATAGCTAGGTCTATTTTAAGAGCTTATTGTACTTAAATAAGACCAAATGGAAAAACGGGATTAATAGAGCTTATTATTAACCTACTATTGATAGTTTCTAAGAGAGGTATAAGAAAAACAAGACAATGAAGTATGTTTATTTGGGTGTAAGCTGAGATTGAATTAATAACCGGATTCCAAACTTATTTATCAATTTTATCATTTTCTTATTGTTCGATTTAAATTGCTTTTAGTAGTTCAATTTTACTTTATTTTGTTATTCGAAACCAACCAAACCCCTTATATCTTAAAAATTGATTCCTTTGCTACTAGTGCATTCCTTGTGGATATGATCCTTACTCATCACTACTGTAAATTTAGTTGTGCAGAGTTAGGTTTTATTTTTTGGTGAATTTGACACAATCATGTTTACATTTTTATATCATGAGTAATGAATTTGAGGATACTATTAAATTGGTGTTTACCTAAGAGAGTATGTTTATCCAAAGTTAACTAATAAATGCTAATTTAGTTATATTTTAGTATGATTTTAAGAGAATTTAGCTTGAATTTGGGTCAATTATATAAGATTTGATACTTAATATGGATAATATTTTTTTACATGCCATATTTTAGATAAACACGGGTTTAAAATATACCTATATTTAGGACATGAGAAAAATATGGCACCAGTTTAATCTTATATAGGCTATTGGTCCATTTGATTTCCTTAATATCTTATCATATTCATTAACTAATCATTAACATAACCTCATTTTCCTCTTATGCTCTACCCTGGTGCATTATGCTTTTTAGGACAATTTGCCACATGAAAAAAAGGATCAAATAAGGACTTATATTCCACAATAAGACAAAACATGGTCCCATATTTATGGACTTAAAACATATGTTCATTATATGAACTTTTAGATTTATGATAGAGGAGATACTAATCTAGCATAAGTACATAACAATATCTTTTTCTCGACTTATATTAATCTAGCATAAGTATATAACAATATCTTGTTCTTGACTCATATTAGTGGAGATTGCTAAAAGAAATTCTAAAGAGACCCATCAAACAAAATAGAGAGCAGTATGGTCTTGGATTAGACTTGATTTGTCAAAATTTTAGGATCTTTTTGAGCTAAAATAGATAAAGACAAGGAGAAAGAGGAGAGTTTCATGAAAGGCTAAAGAGAGGTAGAAGAAATGTTAGAGAATGAGAGGACAACTAGAGGTCAGTCTACAACCTTAGAGGAAAAAATAATTTACATCAAGATTCAATCAAGAATGTGAAGATTCAAGATCTATGAGAACATATTCTTTTATATTATTTTCTATATTGTTTATTATTGGTCTTCCTTTTTCCTTTAATGAACTAAATTAGGATAGATTTAGCTAGATGTGAACCTTAGAATCTTTTATTTTGAATTAATTTTTTAACTTTATACAATAATCTAGTTTTCTTGAGAATTGTTCGAGAGTTTATATTGTGTGGAATTAAAATAAAGATTGCAAAAATTCAATTTCATATTTCATATATAAAGATTGAGATATTATACATATGAATAGATCATGATATAAATTATAAGCGTTACATAAAATCTAGATATAGGACCATATAAATATTTTTTAGGTTTAAATATATAACAAGAATTCAAAAAACAAGTTCATGCGTTCTTAGAGATTTTCACTAGAAAGAGATTTCAATCAATTAACTTAATTATATGTGCGTGATTATAAGTACTACATTTTAAATATCCATGATAATCTAGGGCTCAAAAGTTAATGAAGAAAAACTTATTGATTGCTCACTAACTAGTAAAATTATAAGGTATTTAAGAATGGAATCTTTACCACTAAAGAATTCATATAAAGAAATAATTAGAAGCTCTTGAGCTAGAAGAAGAAGAGAGAAAACTCAGTTAGATAAACAACTATAGGAGAATCCTTACCTATAACCATTATTAGACTGAAGGAGGAGCTGAAGGAAAACAAGCTATCAAAAGAATGGAACTTTATTAAAACTAATGCTCCAAATTAACTCCTTAAAGACAAATTTATGGGATTGAAAATAAAACCACAACTTAAAAACATGGAGAACACAAACTTCCTTTTTCAAATGGAACTAATACCATTTAGTTAGCCTTAAATGATGGGAGCTAGATTTTAGCTATACAAAAAGAACTTAATTAACTAGAAAGAAGTCAATCATAGACTTTAGAGCTAAGACCCTCAAACAACCTAATTATAGATACAAAATGTTCCTTAGAAACAAACTAGATGACCTAAGAACTAAATTAATAGGAAAAAAAGGCATGAAAAAGTTAAAAATAAAATGAATAAATAGAATATAAGGAGAAAGTTACATCTATAGTACAAATAGGGGTGGTAGGCTACTAGTTACATTTTCATCTTCGATATGTTTAAAATTATTGTAAATGGATTTGAAAATGTGCTTTTAATAGTTATATCTAAGAAGATGTGTCCATTGAAAAATATTTATGTTCCAAAAATCATATGGAATTAAATTATGTTTACAAACTTATAAAAACACTTAATGAATTAAAACAAAAATCAATCACATAATATGAGAGATTAAACTGCTTTCCTATTGAAAATTATTTTTCTACAATAAAAAGTAGATACTACCCACTTATTAACAAAAAAATCATATATATGATATCTTTTGTGTTGCTAATTCAGTGTACAAAGAGTTTTCAAATTTTATGGGTAGGTAGTTTGGGAAAATCATAAAGTGAGAATTTAGCTCTTCCATAGAATACAAATCAATAAACCAATAGAAAGATATCCATAAACCATGCTAGATATTCAAATTATTTATAAACCGATCTAATACATATATAAAAAAACTACTTGATAAACTTATTATCATTTCCACTAAGTTCCAAAAGGAAGATATCAGAATTTATTAGTATCTTACCTTAAGGAGATAAGGTATTAACTTTAAGGCTTTTGTATGTGACAAGTTTCAAGCTAGTCTTAACGAAACTCTCTTGATTTTTGAGAAATGAATACTTACAAGCTTAACTGCAACAATAAGTTTGGGCATTTGATATCCTAAAGATGATAACTTAGAGTTAATAATATATTTCAATTAATAATATTTCTAGGAATTTTGTTTGATATAAAAGAGCATCTTTAGAATGTGTTAATTTCAGGATTGATTGCAGGTTTATGTACGATAAGTTTTAATATTTTTAACCTCGATAATACCGCAAGCACACGGGTCGTTCACGTAATACCTAAGGTATTGATCGCATGAGGATGAGTAACTTACCCCTAAATTCTAAGACTTAACTCAATTTCACAATAATTCAAAATAACAAATTAACGTAGAAAATTAATCAATCAATAATCAATCTCGAGAATTAAATTTAGAAATTATAAACACAATAGAAATTTGCACAACCCAATCAAGAATCAACCTAGGAACTACCAATTAAGATAGAGGGGGTTTTAATCTAACCTTAATAGAAACCTAATTGATTGTAAAATTACCAAATTACCGGGATTAGACGATCCTAAGGTGGATTACTCTCTCTCGAGTTATAATCTTTAACCCTAATTGATAAGCCCTAATTAGATTATGGAATTGTAATCTTTCGATTCCTAATTGACCCAAAACTTAAATTAGTTTTAAAATTGTCCAATATCCTACCGAAAACCTATATGTGATCTCTCGTTACACAATTTTACTGGTTTGATTAAATTCTTAAGCTATCAAACTACCTAATGCTCGTTAGCCCAATTTGATGATTTTCACCTAGTTTAGCCTCTCAGTTTATTACCGAATTATTAAGAACAAAAATTGAATCTCAATAACTCAATAAAAACATGAACAAGCAATTTTCATTAATATCAAAGACAAAATCCCAAAGGTGAGTAAAGACATAACTCAACATTCAACAAATCTCATTCTTAAAAATCATCTCAATTCTATACATCAATAAAATTGAAAATAAATTGGAAAATACGATTGGATCAAAATGGCGGAGGTAGAGATGGCGGGAAACCTCTTGTTCTAGGGAGTACTCGCGTGGCTTCTTCTCCGTGTCTCTCTTCCTTCGATCTTTCTCAATCTCTAGATACAGCTATCTCTATGGTTTGGGATTTGGTTGATGCAAAAAACTCCTCTCTTCTGTTCTTCATGATCCTTAAATACCTTGGAAGCCCTAGGTTTCATTCGGGGTCAAAACCATTTGAAAAATTCCTTAAAACTTGACGTTTTCACCTATTTTCGTGTCATCTGTGTTCACGAGCGTGGCCCAAGTGTCATGGTCATGGCCAATGCCATACCTTTATGTCACGATCGTGGCCTAGATCATGGTGGCTCACATCTTTCTGTAAAGTCTCCGAAACTTCTCCGTTCTTTGTCGTTGACCCTGAAACACTAAGAATCACATCAAGCTACCTCAAAAACATAACATTTAAGCTAAAAGACTCATACTAACCCATAAAAACACTTAAACATATAAACTAAACACAATTAAAACCTAAATACACACTAAACACTCAAATTAACACTTAACATACAACAAATTAAACCATAAAACATGATGCAAATCACACCTATTAAAGATCAAGCCTTAATGTCTTCAAATAGTAAGAAAAAATTCCATAGATTTATAAAAGTTAAGGACAAGAATATAGAAGCAGAGTAAACTTCCCAATTATTTTTGGCGTAGACAATAACTTAGGGATTTCAATATTGTGACTGAAAGAACTACATTAAATATGACAATGCAAGCTTAATTTGTCATCTTAAAAATCTTATTTAATACTTTATAACCAAGTATATTGAGATAAAGTATTATTTTGATTAAGGACCATGTTATTAAGGGTGAGATAATATTTTAATTTTCTATAAAAATAATCAATTAGTTTATATATTTACCAAAACGTTAAGAGAAGAAAGATTAAGTGAGATGACTAAGTTGGAAATGACTGATTCAAGTTTTCTTATATATGTATGATGGTATTAGCAAAAAATATATATTCTAGTTTAATTATTCTTATCCCTTAAAAATACTCAAAAAAATTAGAAGGTATTAGTTCACCCTTTTGTATTCAATTCACAAGATACATACCTACTTGATTGATTTATCTTATCAATCAAATTTAGAGGCAGGCTTTCCAAATTCCTTTAAAAATTTCAATCCAATATTGCCTTTCCTTAAGAATAAAGGGAAAGTAAGTGTAGATATTCTTTAAAATATTACTATTAACTTATAAAGAGGCTCTCACACACTTATAAATCATCTCTCAAACTAATGTTAAATGGTCTCCTCTTAAAAGAATTATAATTAATAAACTGAGAGAGTTTCCCGTCATTATTTATGGATATTGTGAATACCAAAGCTATGTTTAGGTAGATCAAATGGTAAGCTCAAGTTAGGATATAAGCATAGAAGAAGGTCAAAGTTGGAACTAATTTGGTGAAGTGCTGAACTGATTGAATGAAGTTGAGTATAATGGTAAAGTAGCAAACTAGTAGATCAATATGATTGAGTAGTTAAATGGGCAGTTAGCATATTTGGGTGGTAAAGTAATAAAGTGATATAGAACCTACTTATGGTATATTAATAATGGAAAAATAGATTGGAAATATGCAAACAAGGCAAGTTCTTGAGAAACAAAGATCATTTACATACAAAATGCATATGATTTCCCAGTAGTAAAACAATTATTAGTAGATATCCTATATATAAAACATGTATGAGTGTTAAGTAATAGCTATTATTAGCATATCAATTACATGTAGAATGTGTATAAGCACTTGACTAGACACAGAGGGAGAGGGATAATCTCTAAAATTTTCATGTGAATTATTAAATTTTTTATTTGGTATATGATAAGAGTTACTTATATAGTATGAAAAATCTTAGAAGGTACATTATCTATTAAGCTTCAATATATTAAGGCATAGTTTGCAAGTATTTGACAATGGTAAAGTCTGATATGTTAACATAAAAACAGCATTGGTTTGTTTGTTAGGAGTATTAATGACTTTTCCATATATTTTCCTTATTTTATTTTATTTGATCTCATTTGTTTACATTAAAATGTAGTTATGCTTGTGCATTATATATATTTCGATCAACTATATATTAGTGTTTCATATATTTTGTCCTTATAAATTACATCAACTACTAGTTTACAATTGTGATTATATTTCTAGTTATTATTGTGCATGTTTTGGACCATATTTGGTTGCATTATTGGTATAGTATTTTATTTCTATGTCATATGTGCTAGTTTGTGTCAATATTGTCATTTAGGATTTATTTAATTTAATTTTTTGATGTCATTTCGATATTTTGAATATATTATTATTTTTCATTATTATAATTCAAATTATTTATTTTATTTTACTTTGGGGATGTTTTGTCTCATTGATTTTCCTTGATGGTTGCTTTGATGAATATTTGTTTATAGAATATGTCTCTATGTTTTATGGATGGTGTTTTATCTAATTGTCTTATTCTTTGTCGTAAGGCTTATTTTTTAAGTTTCTTTTATATTTCTTCTCTTTTTATAATCTAGTGACATGTATCCCATAAATTTTTACTAAGAAGAGTGATGTGTATTGATGCACCGAAAAATAAAACCTAACTCCACACAATTAATTTATAGTGGTGGTTAGTAAGGATCGTATCAACAAAGAGTGTGTGTGTAGTTTTTGTAATGAAAAGAATCAGTGTTTAGGATATTGGGGGTTTTGGTTGGAGTCAAAAAATAAAATAAAGTAAAATTGAACTAACAAAAGCAATTCAAATTAAACAATATAAAAGTGAGAAAATTGATTAATGAGTTTGGAATGCAGTTTTTAGTTCAATTTTAGCCTATACACAAATAAACATAGTTCATCGTCTTGTTGATTTCACACATCTCTTAGAAACTATTAATCAAAGGTTAATAATAAGCTTTGTTAACCCCAGTTCCCCATTAGGTTTTGTTTAATTAAAATAAGCTCTTTAACTAAACTTAACTATCAAACAACCCAGAATAAGCTCTCTAGATTCAGTTGGACACCACATTATGAACTAGAAAAACAAATTAATTTAGGCAACAAACACAAAAGTTTGGGCCAGTTAACTTAACTCATGTTATCCCTAATGACTCATCCCCATTAGTTTACCACAAATGAATTGAAAATACAAATATTATGTGTTGTATTCCATATTCTGGCAATGAGTTTATACATAAACAATCTATTGAGAACAAAAATATTAATCGTTCATACATGCATACCTAAAACATTAAGCTAAGAATAACATAAATAATCTCTAGAGAGATAACATCAACAATACACAATGAAGAGATGTTCAGATGTGATCTTTGACTTGATTTCACCTATAAACCTAAAGGAAGAAGATTAGCCATCTATAGATCTCCTAGAAGTGAGTGTTTTGCCTCTTTTCACATTCCAAAAATTATTTATAATTTCTTAGCGACTCACATGTCTATTTATATGAAAAGCTAGGTTTTTGTGAAGATGCAGAGTTTGATGCACGTCCATGCATCCAACCATGCTTTAATATAATGCCAGTTTCATGTTTTTACATGACCGTGTAAGTGGATACATAGTTGTGTATCTTACCAGTCATGCTAAAGTCTTCATTTTCTTGCATTTTCCTGTCCCATCTTTAGTCTAATCCGTACCCTTCTTATTTTACAAAGACAATTTATTTGTTTGAACATCAAGAGATGGCTTAATGAATGTTCTTTTAACTTATTTTAGCTCTTGCGTTTCCAACTTGTACCTAAAACCAAATGTGAACCAAAATGAGTATCTTAAGCATTTCATAATATTAATTGTTAAGTATGAATGAGTGAATATATAAACAATCAAGCACACATCAAGTTCCCCCAGACTTGGATTTTGACTATCCTCGGGCAAAACAACAATCAAAGTCACAAACTAAAACACTTTCACATTTTCAATATCTCCTAATGATAGCTAGTCATAAGAAAAGAGGAATAACTTTCAAAACCATAGCAAGAACTAAACATTAAATGCCTATACTCATGATTAATCAACAACCATTCCCTTTAGAAACTGAGCAATCTAGGGGTAGACTTTAACAAAATATGTTAGAGAATAAGATAGATTTATAGGTAGACTCAAATACCATTCATGATTAAGACATTCTATGAATTTACATATCATTTCATTTCTCCACCACTAAGATTCATATGCATAATCATGAATTAAAAGGATTGTCTTTAAGGTTATAATGTGGGCAAAGGTTAAGGTGAGATGTATTTAGGTAATGTAGCACAAATGCCATCAAAGTTAGTGAAGCAAGAAAAACACTCAATGTATCATTAAGCGCAAAAACTAACATTCACTTAAAATTAGGTACTATAAGCTTTGATGAATGCAAAAACTATATTTCACAGCTCAGATTTAAGCCGTCACACCATAAACCACATGAAACATAAGGAATTAGACGGAATCACTCACAAAAATTAATGATAAAAATACTGTAACTATAAGGAATGACCCCTTAAAGCAACATCTTCCTCATTTACATCATAATTAGATCAACCTTTCTATACAACTTTAGGAAGGAATACTAATCATGAATAACTTTGCAAAACAAATGTATTTCCTTCTTGATAATTTTATTTAAATATATTTTTATTTCTTTTCGTTTCTTTTTCTCTTTTTGTTTGCTTTTTTCTCTTTTTTTTTATTTTTTAATCTTTTCTTTTTTATATAAAATTTGAAAGAAGCTACATCAACATTGGAAAACATTGATAAGACATAAAATAACATTTCATAAGTTATAACTAACCCGTATGTATGCACACCCCGACATTTATACTTTTGTGCATCAGCAATCATCAACAATCAATAAATACTCCACTAGCTTTAAGGCTTAGGTAAAACATTTGGTTAGGTCAAAGGATTGGAACTTGGATATTACAAAAAGAAATGGCTAATAAAGCTTAATGGGGCTTAACAAAAGGAAAAACCACATCAATAGGTAGGTTATTTGGTTAATGTAGCTTAGAAAACAAAGAATGCCTATATCATTTTCATATTAATACTTATGATAAAATTGTGGTCTTGAATAGAAAATCAAAGCAAAGTCAGGATGTACATAACGTAAAGGTCACACACAAACAAAGGACAATGAAACTGATATAGATGTGTCAGTCTATCAAAGCTCAAAATCTGGCTGGCTTATGTTTACCCACTAATCACCACTCTTCTAAAGATAATGTACATTGACTAATCATAAAAGTAAAACTATATGCCCAAGTTTCCATGAATTTTTATAGTCAATTTTAGCCTCTAATTATGACTATACAGTCCTAGAAGCAATAGAAAAAGAGAAAATATTTGTTTGATTTAATGTGATTCTCTCTCTTTTTAATAAACATACAAAAAAACACACATGCACATAAGAAACAAACAACTTAAAAGCACACATGATAATCCCTACCCCTGTATTTAAAACTTACATAGTCCCCAATGTAACCTTAAATGTAAAAAATAGAGCATTCAATAAAATAACAAATGCTGAAATGTAAATAAAAAGGAACAAACTTCCCTTCGATTGTCTCATATGTAATGCCTTTTTTTGTTGTCGCTGGCTCAAATCTGTGCTTTTCTACACACATGAAAAAATTATAGTCTTCAAGTGTCTCCCCTTCTTCATTTTCCACTTGAGGATCTTCAGGATAAGGTCTGGGTTGATGACCACTCATATTTAGTGCCTTCCCTATTTTCAAACTCTTAATCTCTACTGAATCCCTGCACTCTAAAAAAGTCTACAATATTTGTTTACCCTTTTCCTCCTTGTTCAATTTCTTCAACCTACTAGGTAAAGGTGAAGGGTTAGTCTTAACAATAATTAAGGACTTAGTATTTACCATTAAGCATATGCTTTTTTCCTTCAAGCTTCTTCTCAACTAGTAATCACTTGAGCAGTCCTCTCAATATTGTCAAGCTCCTTTCCACTCTTTAAGGTCACCACGCTAGCATTCTTTGAACTCTCCTTGGGTTTAGATGTCTACTTCTCTCTGCTTTGTGGTTCTAGGTGGTTTATAGTTACCACCATCTGACCCATCAGGTTTACTAAGTTTGGGAATCTAGACTTTGCATCTTGCTGGAATTGTTTCACATCCTGATGAAATTTCAGAGTATTAGTAGCAATAGACTTAACTAATTCTTTAATAGATGTACCTAAGTTGGAATAAGAGGCTTCTAGTCTTTTTTGGAATTATTGTGCACCTTGTAGCCTATCTAGGAACTAGTTTTGCTAATAATCTCCTCCATAAGTACGGTTCAAGTTGTAGCATCTCGTCTCTCAAATTGTTGACAGATTTAAAGTGTTAGACTAATAAGCTATATAAGTGGTAGCATATAGGAAAAAATTGGTACATCTACAACATGATTTCATAATTATGTCAAAATGCATAATATTAGCATACACACATTAATTGTGGAATAGAAAAACTGCACTCAATTGACATATTTCGGGGTATGAAACTAAGATAAATGTGATAAATGACTGAGCATAACTGTTGATAGTAAAATCTATCTACTTGTTTTATACTGAAAAACTACAAGTGCACGGGTCGTGACCTATAGTAAAAAGAGCAGATATTGATCCCACAGGGATTGATGTCTAGACATCGCTTAATTTAGACACAACTTTGTTTAAGAAAGTAAATTGTGAAACACAAATAATCTAAAAAATTAAATTAAGATTAAAAGAGACTAGTGTAGACAATGGACAAAATCACAATTGTAGAAAATTTGAATTCAAGAATCTAAATGCTAGAGATTACTTTTTCATTATTTTGTCTCCCTCTTATTTTATTGATTGAATTGTGTCTCACCATAGATTTTCGAATGTACTAATTATCCTCTGTCAAGGTGTAACTATTTTTTCCTAATCAAATTAACAGGAATCGATTGAACGATCTCTCAACCCACCTAATGACTCTACCGATTCAACTAGTTATTAAGCTATCCTATAGGTGATCAATTGACTAATTGAAATCTCTCTTTTGATTATTCAATTGACTTAATGATTGCTAATCTATAGGTCACCAACTCTCGTAGTACAATCCTACATGAATCTCATCTCACTCACTCTCTCGATTTGTTGCAAGACATCAATTTAAAATGACAATCATCAAAAACACTTCATTCAATTCAATAAAATAGGAATCTTGACAAAATAATTCAAAAGCAATGCCCAAAATAAAATCATCCTAACATGGTCTCTATAGCAACATCAACAATCAAATAAAGCATTTTTATAAAGAACAAAGAAGATTAGAATCAAAGAAAATTGAATAAAAAGAATCCTTCTCTTCTTTGCCAAAATCTAGAATTTTAGTGTTGATGTGCTATTTTGCCCAATCTTGATGATGATCCTTGTCTTCAATCCTTTCTCAAAGCTCTGAACATGTGTTCTCCACTCAAGGATGGTGTTTCTACAGGTGGGTATCGTCTCTTCCAAAGATGGAGGCTTAATGATGATTTTATAGTTTAAAAATCTTAGGTTTAATAAAGTCTCGCAGATTGCCTCAGACTGCAATTCCCACGTCTGTGGGAATTTGCATGATTTCTATAAGCATGGGAATTACACACAGATGCACTTCTCATTTCTTTTATGATTCCCACATTCGTGGGAATTTGCATGATTCCCACGAACGTAGGAATTTGGCACAGATGTCCTCTCCTTGTCTTCTCGTCTTTAATCTTTTATCCAACCTCCAAGTTGCTCCCTCTTCTTTCCTACACAAAAATAGTTAATTCTTGCCCTCAATTAGCATGAAACATGCAAGAAGAGGACATGTGGCAAGTGTCTTTCAATGACAAGTGTCATTGACACACCATCTTTGGCTTTCATTCTTATCTTTTTTTAAATACTCTTTTCTCCTTCTTTCTTCTCTCCATCTCATGATACTCTCATCCTCACCCACGATCTTGAGTTTTGCCACCATCTTTCACCTAGCCACTCCAAGACCTTTGTTATCTCTTCATCTTGATGATGAAAACCTAGTATATTCTACGTTGAAAGATGATAATCGTATAATTTGGGGGAGCCAGGTTAACTCACGTTTGAAGAGGCTTGGAGTTAAACAAGTAAGTAATATATGGTTCTTTATGGTTTGTTTCAAATAGAAGCATTTATGATGATAGTGTTGAGATGGATTGGTCATGTTAATGGAGTTGAATGAGTGTTGAACATTGATGATTGTATGGAAATGTTTGATGTTCAGTTTTTGTATAATTGATGAACAATCATGTAGTATTTGTTTTATGGATGTTTTTGAGTTGAAATGGAGGTGAAAATGATGATAAATTATGGTATAAATGTTGAACTATACATAAGAAATGTTTGATATAGTATATACAGGTTTAAATCTTGAAAATTAGAAGGAGAAAGTGGCTGGAATTGTCAAATAACATAACCCATGATCATGGAATGCTTCCACGATCGTGGGAAATCCTCCACGATTATAGTAATTGCTTAGACGTAAGTTCTTATCTTTTAAGTGATGTTTGAAACAACTAATGGTAAGGTACTTTCCTATGGTACATTTAGACTTGAATAAGGCTTGAAATGAATTAAGTTTAATAATGAATTAGTTGATAAAGTGTTTGATATATTTAGGTTATTAATTGAGGTTATAACTAAGGAATGAATTGATGATATCAATGGATATAAAATATAGAAATTTAATGTTGTTAATGGAAGGAAAGTGCTCTTAGGAATGCTAATGTGATTTAGAGAAGATGAATAATGTGAATTAATAAGAATAAATGAGAATTTCAATATTATTTGATCATTATAATGCTAGAAAAAGGATTGGAAACTATGTGATTAATGAATGTATGAATTAAGAAATTATAGTAATCAAGTATTCTTGAGGTATTAGCCTAAGTGCAAACTAGTTATATCTAAATGACAATGATAGAATGATCAAGACTTGTGATTTAAGGATACATACCCGGAAATAGTCATTTGAGCATGCATTGTACATGACACATATACATATGTGGATGATTAAATACTTTTGTGATTGAGCAATGTAGTAATGTGTATAAATGTGTGTATTGCATGAAGACAGATAAGCAAGTTAATCGTCAACATCCAGACATTACTGGATTATGAAGGCAATAGCTAATCTAGAGCGTATTGCGAGTAACTTAGATGCTTCTCACTAGGATTGATTTGCTTCTATTTGAATTGTAATTATTGAACTGAAATTGATATGATTGATAATTCCAGACAACAATAGTTCGAGGAGATGAAAATCGTGAATGTATTGGGAGTGTTATGATTGTATGTAAATTTGAAAGAAATTGTGTTTTCAACAGAAATGTTGAATGCCGGACATATGTTCGATGAATCTAAAAATGACTGTGACTGAAATAAATGAAAGATGTTGAAAGTGTAATATATGAATGATGCATTTCATTACATTGAAAAGCATGATTAGATAAAGGAAGTTGTGACTGAAGTGGCCAGTGAAAAAGAGCTTAAAGCTCATAAATGTATATAAAGAGTCACAGGCTCAATATTAAAATGAGCTCGATATCCACAACGGATACGGAACAGTTATCAATGAGCCTAGTATCCACAACGGATACGAGACAGTTAAAAAGACGCTCGATCACAATATTTAACAACAAAAATAGAGTCTCATGAGCAATTGCATATACAATTTGATATCTATTAGATGATTGATCGAAATGAATTGTATGGATTATCTTGAAATAGAAATGTGAAATAGTGTACACAATGGTATTTGTTGAACTATGTTGAAATGTTAAGTGACGTTCAATATGTGATATGACTTATTTGTGAATTGAATATGAATTATAAATTAATTCTATGTTTAATATGAGTGAGCACATCGAGGATGGTTCACTCACTGAGTTCACAAAACTCATCAAAATTGTAGCATTGTCTTTTAGGTTCAGGGGATATCTAGTTAGACTAATTAGAGTATAGTCACTACAATCGGACAGGAATTACTGGTCAGGATCAGTTTACACCTGTACATGTCTTCAGTCTTTTTGTACTAAGAATTATATTCCACAACTATTGTACAATGTATATGTGAATTGTAAAGTGTAATGACATTTATAACTAAATTATTTGTAAATGAAATATGCCAAAGTGAACATTGATTTGTTAAAAATTGTGTTTGATGCGTGAAAAATTTGTAATGAGTCGTTTTGATTATCTTAACATGCCATCCTCATAGAGTATGTTCTCAAATAATCATCAATACGTTTGGGCATATGCTTTATGAGAGTGGTGTGTTACACAGGTGATCTCTCCAACCTAAGTTATAAGATTGGGAGTATGGGTTATGGGAAAATTTTCCCCCAATAACATTGACATACTCCCTTCGCAATGTCTTTTATACACAGACACTAACAAACGTGAAAGGAATAAGAAATAAATGTAAAAACTACTTATAAACAAATATATACATCAATTGAAATCAAAAGCCAAAACTAAAGCACTACATTCCTCAGTAATGACTCCAAAATTCTTAATGCATGCCAAATGCAACAGAAAATAAAACCTAACTCTGCATAACTAAATTTGTAGTAGTGGTGAATAGGGATTGTATCAAAAGAGAGTATGTTTGTAGCTTTTGTAATGAAAAGAATTGACATTTAGAATATAGGAGGTTTTGGTTAGAATCGAAAGATAAAATAAAGTAAAATTAAACTAAAAAAAGTAACTCAAATGAAAAAATATAAAAGTGAGAAAATTGATTAATGAGTTTGAAATCTGATTCTTGGTTCAATCTCAGCCTATACATAAATAATCATACTTCATTGTCTTGTTGATTTTATATCTCTCTTAGAAATTATCAATCGTAGGTTAACAATAAACTCTGCTAACCCCGGTTCTCCCTTAGGTTATGTTTAATCAAAATAAGCTCTTTAACTAAACCTAACTATCAAACAACCCAAAATAAGCTCTCTAGATTTAGTAGGATAGTTGCATTACGAACTAGGAAAATAGATTAATTTAGGCAACAATAACACAAGATCAAGGCATTTATCCTAATTCATTTTATCTCTAATGATTCATCAACGTTAGTTTACCACAAATGAATTGAAAATACAACTATTACGTAATGTATTTTCTAGCAATAGGTTTATATATAAACAATCTATTGAGAATGATAATATTAATCGTTCATATATAAATACCTAAACCATGAAGATAAGAACAACATAAATAATCGCTAGAGAGAGAAGATCAGTAATAGAAGATGAAGAGATGTTCAGACACTACAAGAAAACAGTCATTTAGCGACAGAAAATATTGACGAAAAAGATAAATATTCCGTCAGTATTCAATATTACCGACGGAATATACCAAGAAACAAAAACGTCGTAGCTTCGGCCGTAGCTAAATTTACCGACAATAGAGAAATTTTTGTCAGTAAATTTAGCATTGGAAAGTAAGTTACCGTCGATAATTTTAACGAAAATGTGCTGATCGTCATAATTTTTTCGTCCGTAAATTACCGACAGGCTAAAAGTTTCCAATGTTAAATTTACCAACAATAGGTTCCTTAACCGTATGTAAATTTAGCATCAGAATGTTTAATACCATCGGTAACTTTACCGACAGTAACAAGGTTTCTGTCGATAAATAAGCTTAACCATTACCGACGGAATTTATTCTCCGTCGGTATATATTAATGACATGTACCAACGGAATTGTTGATGTTCCGTCGGTAAAGTTATTGATTAAATTTTTTAAAATATATATTTTCATTATATTTAAATTATAACGGTCTGAAAATTTTAATAATTAAATATTTATAATATATATTTAATTTGGTTAAATAGAAAATCTGATTAATGATTAAAAATTAAAATATCTTAATTGATAATAAAAATGTTACATTGTAAATAATAATATCTGTAATACAAACTAAATGACCAATACTACACTACTGATCAGGAGCTGATGGATCGTCTGGTTGGTGTGGTGACTTGCTGTCCTTACCCTTCAATTCATCCATCGACGGAGCTGAGCGTACAGGTCCAACGACTGTTGTTGCGCTGCTATCATCTATTGTTGCGCAACCATCAACTGTTGCAACTGATGCAATTGTTCCAATGTCTGTTACAACTGAGTGGACAATCGAGCAGATGCTGCACTATGCTCTCAAGCACTTCCACTTTATTGTTGTTGGACCACCGAGCAGATGCTGCTATACTAGACGTTTAGGATTGCAAATAATAAGTATTCGCAAATGATCTTAATCTGAATATCCTCCACGACGATCCCTACCACCAACTGCTTCAAGATAAGTGTCAGCCTCATTAACATTTTCAGATTGCTGAGACCGCCGTTCAATGGTTTGTTGTATTTGGTCCTATCAGAAAGCAATGTTTATATATTAGTAAGTGATAATTATTAAGCATATTATTAACATTAAATCATAAATATTAAATCATAAATTTGACTTACATTGACTTCTCTACAACGATCGTTGATGAATATCACCCGTCATGCTTCTTAGTATGAGTGTGTAGAAATAGTTGACGGGGTGTAGGTGCCACGCCCAAAGACTTTTCCTACATAGGAATAAAATGTTAATTATAAGTAAAATAGATTTTATAAAGCAAATTTAATTAAACTATAGCAAAGAAAAGAGATGAGAATATAACTGTTAATTGTAGATACTTACAAGTCTTTGTGCATGCTTTTGGTGGGTAATAGATCCTCCCGTATGTACCGGAAGACTCTCTCCCTCGAGTCCTCCACGTTTGTTGGCCGAATTATGTTGTGAAATCGACATCGCTGCAGGTGATGTCCAATATGTTAGCCAACGACTACATATTTCTTCAGAAATAAACGGCAGTCGTACAGCCGCCCTGCGTATCGCACCAACAAAGTCACGATAATGTGTACACGCTCTCGACTCCCATACTCTATATACGATCTCGTCCAATTGAGAATCCCAAAAAAATTCTTTCTACAATAAAAGGAAATATATTTGATAAATACTGTCGATGTAATAATAGTTATCAAATTAATGTAAAAAATTATTTCTATCGTACCTCAAACTTATGATAGTAAAATTCCTTTATCGCTTGAGAGATATTCTTCCAACAATAGCCCTCAGGATCAATCTTCTCCTTAAATTTTGATGTCATATTTCTAGAACAGGG
>JAOQML010000002.1:18685005-18697287 GCA_027568935.1 Erythroxylum urbanii
ACATCTTTTATTTTCTTCATCTTCAAGATCCATCATTAACCCAACCATCCTCCACCCAACTAAATGACGAATTACAAGTGTGTATAGAACACATTACAAATTATACTAAACTTTATGATTAAGAAAAACAATAACTATACCAGTTACATAAACGCCTTGGAACCCACTATCAACACGCACATTTGGATCCAGCCTTCGAAGCAGTAAAAGCTGAAGAAAAATAAAATTGTATATTATGAATAATACTTGTAAAATATGTATCCAGTATGATGAATATATTAATTATCTTTAAGATTTAGTTAACCAAAATAAAAATGAAACAGAATATTATGAACAATGATATAATTATGTACAATTTATGATTGGTAACCTAAATGGAATTAAACCTATAAAAGAATCATTAGATTTAGCCACAAGTCATTATTATTTGTATCAACAAAAACTAATTTCAATCATTAGGTTATCTCAAGATCATCAATCCACATGTCAGAAATAATAGAACAAACTGAAGCACAAAATGTATTAGATTTAGATAATTTAGAAATTATAGAATCTGCAGGAATATTCCCATCTCACTACTCTTTTATCCAAAGAAAAACAAAAACAAATCGCCAAAGAACAATTAAACTTAAAATCAGGACAAGATATTAAATATCAAACTTTTCATAATTTAATAAATAGATAAAATATTCTTTATTATGGAAAATTAATTATTGAAACACCTATTTGTATTGATCAAGGTAATGGACATATTAGATTACCATTAATTAATCAAGAAAAATTTTATAAACAATTACAGAAAATCCCTAAAAGTAAACGTAATAAAATAGGTTATATACACTTATCTACTATTCAAATTTTATTAAAATCAACATTCCAAGAAGGAATTGATTCACCTATACGATTAGCTATTTTAGATGAACGTCTAACAAAATTAAAAGAACAAATTATAAGAATAACAAATGGCAATCTCGCTTATGGAAAAATTAAATTAAATACTAGACTTAAATTAGGAATACCTTTACAATCCCATAAATTAGATGAAACAATTACTATAGCATATAAATTTTATAAAGATAATTTAATGACTATAGGTCAATATCCCTTCTCCATTGCTTATCAAGTTAGTTCTGCTTTAACCAATTCCCATCATAGTATTGAATTCAAAGATACAGATAAAATCTATATCGATTAATTATTTAACGATGTAGCTAAAATTGGAATTAATTTAAATACTTCATTAAAAGAATTACTTGAGAGTAAATATCCTATACCATAGACAACACCAAGATTATCTTTAGACACTTATCAAAAATCTCCCATTCCATTATTCAGATCACCATCTGTCAGATTAACCAGACCAATTAGATTTACTGAACCAGGAATAAATAAAGATATACCTATTACAGACCCTCAATTAAATAATCAATTTGAACAAAAAACTGAAGAACAAAATATTGGAAAAGATATTAGTACTATTAAAATTCAACTCTATGAATTAGCTACTCATGTTAAGAATATGTTATGAGTATTACAAAACAGGTATATGAATTATTAGAAAGACAAAATCAATTAGAAAATCATATAAATAATCTTATACAAAAACAAACATATTTAATAAATGTAATACAAAAAATAGAAGTTAATCAGAAAGGAATACTAGAACAAATACAACAACAATTGATGAAAATAGACCAAATCCAACAAAAAATTCTAGTTTTTAATCCTGACACTAAAATGTCTCCAAAAATAGCCTCTTCGTTTCGATCCATGTGCTAACACTTCCAATGAGCAAGTGGAAAAGCTAGTATTTTGCAGCATCCTTTAACAAAAATGGAAATGTCTTTAACATTATATGTTCATCTGTCACATCAGAAGGTTTCATACTAAGACAAAACCACATCAAGCTCTTTAAGATGCTTATGTGCATCCTCACCTGCAAGTCCATGAAAGTTAGGTAAAAGATGAATTAAGCCAGTCCTAAGCTCAAAGTTAACATGCTCAATAAAATTTGGAAAACTTATGCATAAATACCTTTGAGTCAAATCTGTGGTAGCTAACTTTCTAAGAGTTCTTGGATTAGCCATGACTTCCTCAAGTCAATTCCTTATTCTATTCCTAGAGTTGTTCTAGTTTCATTGCACAATCTTCTTAGCTAAATACATGTCAAACGCACTAGAAAATAAAACCTAACTCTGCACACTAAAATTTATAATAGTGACTAGTAGGGATTTTATCCACAGGAAATGTAAGTGTAGCTTTTGTAATGAAAAGAAATGATTTTAAGATATAAGGGGGTTTTGTTGGATGTAAATAAGAAAAAAATTAAGTCAACGAAAGTAGTTTAGTTTAAACAGTAAGAAAATCATAAAATTGATGAATGCATTTAGAATCTTGTTCTTGGTTCAATCTCAGCCTACTCACAAATGAACATACTTAATTGTCTTGTTGTTTTAATACCTCTCTTAGAAAGTATTAATCATAGGTTAAAAATAAGTTCTATTAACCTCGGTTCTCCCTTAGGTTGTGTTTAATCAAAATAAGCTCTTTGGCTAAACCTAACTATCATACAACCTAAAATAAGCTCCTTAGATTTAGTGGGATAGCTGCAATATGAACCAGGAAAACAAATTAATCTAGACAAGAACTGCATAAGCTCGTGTCATTTAACCTATGTTATGTTGTTCCTAATGACTCAACACCATTATTTTACCATAAATAAATCAGAAACACAACTATTACTCATTGTATTCAAGATTCTAGCAATGGGTTTATATAAAAACAATCTAATGAAAGCATTCAAATCATTATTACACAAATAGCTAAATCAAAGCAAAAAATAACATAAACAATATCTAGAGAGAGAAAATCAACAATACATAATGAATAGATGCTCAAACGTGTTCATGGTCTTCGATTACCCCTACGAATTGGAAGAAGGAAGATTAGCCATCCATATATGTCAAAGAAGTAGTGTTATGCTTCCTTTCGTATTCTAAAAT
Source organism: Erythroxylum urbanii (assembly GCA_027568935.1). NCBI lineage: Eukaryota > Viridiplantae > Streptophyta > Magnoliopsida > Malpighiales > Erythroxylaceae > Erythroxylum > Erythroxylum urbanii. The sequence continues at coordinate 18,688,008 of JAOQML010000002.1, forward strand.
AATTAATGTTATGGTTGGCCACTCAAATGTCTATTGCTAAAAAAAAAGGTCTTTGGAAAGATGCACAGTTAAATACATTACCAAAATGCTACATTCAAAATTATACAAGGCCGTGTATCTTGCAGTTCATGTTGAATTCTTCATTTTCTTGCATTTTCTTGCCCCATCTTCACCCTAATTCATCTCCTTTTTGTTCCATAAAGACAAATGAGTTTGATCATCAAAAGGATGGCTCAAGGAATGTGCTTTTAACTCATTTTGGCTCTTGTGCTTTGAACTTGTACATAAAACCAATTATGAACCAAAATGAGTATCTTAAGCATTTTATAGCACTACTCACTAAGTGTTATAGAGTAAATGTATAATCAATTAAGCACATATCAAGTACGACCACACTTAGCTTTTGACCATCCTCGGGTAAAACAACAAAATCAAAGTCATAAACCAAAACACTTTTATATTTTCCATATTTCCCAAGAATAGATAGTTGTAAGAAAAGAGGAATAACTTCAAAAACATGGTCAATCAACAATCATTCCCTTTAGAAATTAAGCAATCTAGCTGTAGACTTTATCAAATTGTGTTTAAGAATAAGATGGATCTATAGGTACACTTAAACACCATTTATAATCAAGACATTCCATGACTTTGCATATCATTTCATTTCTCCATCATAAAGATCCACATGCATAATCATGAATCAAAGGACTTTTTAAAGGTTATAATGTAGGCAAAGGTTAAGGAGAGATATATTTGGGTAATGTAGCACAAAAGTCATCAAAGGTAATGAAGCAAGAAAAATAGTCAATGTAACATCAAGCATAAAAATTAACATTCACTCAAAACTGGGCACTATTAGCTATGATGAATGCAAAAATTATGCCTCACAGCTCAGCTTCAAGCCTTCACACCATAAACCATATGAAGTATAAATCACTCACGACAATTGACAGTAAATAATACATTGCAACTATAAGGAGTGACCTTTCAAAACAATATATCCCTTATTCATATCATAATCAAATCACCCTTTCCATACAACGTTCGGAAGAAAGACTAATCATGAATAACATTATAATAAAAATGCATTCCTCATTCACAATTTTATTATAATAAAATTTCTTTCTTTTCTTTTCTTTAGCTTTCCTTTTGTTTTGCTTATATATATATAAAGAAGCTACATAAATATTGGAATTCACTAATAAGAGATAAAATGGCATTCCATCAATTATAACTAACCTACATATAAGCGCACCCTTATACTTTTGTGCATCCATAAACATCAATAATCATAATGCTCCACTAGCTTTATGGCTTAGGTAGGATATTTAGTTAGGTTTAAGGCATGTAATGTGCTTAGTACAAAAGAAAAGTCAAATAAAGCTTAAGGGGGCTTATGAAAAGGAAAAATCATATCGATAGGCAGGTTATCTGACTAATGTAACTTGTGAAACAATGAATGACTATATCATTTTCATGTTAATGCATATGATAAAAATGTAGTCTCAAATAGAAAATCAAAGCAAATTTAGGATGTACATGCTATGAAGGTTACACATAAACAAAATCAATGAATTGATATGGATTTATCAGTCTATAAAAGCTCAAAATCTCACTGGCTTATTGATCATGTCGTTCGAGCTTTAAAATTTATAAACCCTTAAATACCATAAGCACACGGATTGCAACTGTAGTATAAAAGGTTTCGATCCCATGAGGAGGGGGGATTAATCTAATCCTAAAAATCTATAGTTGAAAAGTTATGAAACTAAAAAGAAACAATACAACGGGAAGTAAATATGAGAATTGAATTCAACCAATTAAATTAGAAGTTAAACATGAAGGAATGAACAATTGAGCAACAAGCACGCACAATGGGAATCAACCAAAGAATTTACCAAGTTATGAGCAAGGGGATTTTACCTATCATTAATGCTAACATAGCTAATTATGTGTTAATGGGGTGTCAGTTCTGGATGATCCTAAGGCTAATTACTCTCTCTCGGGTTATAACCATTAAATCCTAATTTATAAATCTTAATTTATAAACCCTAATTGGATTGTGAAATTTGTAATCTCTCAATTCATAAATTATCTAAAACCATAATTAGATCTAAAGCACTATAATAAACTATCAAAATATCACAAGGGATCTTTCTCCGTACAATTACCAATATGATTTGTCACAGTTTCTATCAAATCATGTAACTCCTATTAATCTGATTTAATCATTTTTTATTCAGTTCACCCTCTCAGTTTATTACCGAATTATACAAGAATGCAATCAAATCACAACATTCATCTAATTAACACGATCAAATAAATTATCATTAAATCAAAATAAAATCTTAAAGAAGAGTTAGATCAACATCAACATTCTACCATCTATTATCATACAGTCCATCCCAACTTTATACATGAATAAAATTGAAACGAAAAGGAAATAGAAACTTAGAATGGTGATCTGGGAAGGCAGCAGCGTCAGGAAACCTCCTAATCTAGGAAGCACGTCAAGACCGCTTCTTCTTCCTCTTCCTCCTCTCTTTCTCTTCCTCTTTCTCTCTTAGGTTTCCAAAAGTGGCTCTGTGAAAAAGTTCCTCTTTTTCTTCTCTTGTTTTTCTTTAAATAGTCTCTTATGTTTTGGGTAACCTTAAGGCTTTTTTGAGGTCCGAAAGGTCTAAAACGTCCCTCGGACATTAAGTTCGTAAGTGTCTGCATGTCTATCCAACATAGGCCACGACCATGGCCCTGCAAGTTACGATCGTGGCTCACATTTGGGCCTTATGTCACAATCATAGGCCAGCTTCAGTCACAATCGTGGCCTATGCCGTGATCTTAGGCTGTTGTTTTGGCCTGAATATCTTTCAAAACTCCTCTGTTCTTTGATATTGACACTAAAACACTAGCAAACACATCAAGGTACCTCAAAAATATAATATTTAAGCTCAAAAGCTTGTACTAACCCTTAAAACACTTAAAACATAAATAATTAAGATACTAACACAATTTTAACCTAAACAGATACTAAATGATTGAATTAACAGCTAAACACATATCAAATTATACCCTAAAATATGATGTAGTTTACACTTATCACTTGTGTCTACCCACTAGTCACTACTCTTCTAAAGATATTGTATATTGACCAATCACAAGAGTAAAAGTACATGCTTAAGTTTTCATGAATTGTTCTAGTTAATTCACTCTTTAATTATGACTATAAATTCCTAAAAGCAATAGAAAAAGAGATATTGTTTGTTTGATTGATTTGATTCTCTCTTTTAATATACTTAAAAACACGTAAGAAACAAAAAACTTAAAAAAAATGATAATTGATTGAATTTTTCTAAGTTAGTCAATACTGTAATAAACAAGTGTATGGTGTAGCTGTAGCTATAGCTAGTACCAGCATATACAAGTTGATCCTATAAAGACAGTGCTTATTATTAATTACCTTTTTCCTATTATTTAGCCTATCGATTTTGGATTTTAATAAAAGAAAACAAAAATAAAGCAAGTAAAATAAAATGGGTAACGATATTGAACAGAGAATTAAGAATTCAATTAGAAAATTACCAATATCAAAAATTAGTATGTAGGTTTCAAATCCCCCTAAACCTTTAATAGATTGGTCTTTTATTACTAAATTGTCCTATTGATTTATTGCATCATGAAGATTCCTATGGTATGCTAATAGTTGGCCTTGAGTCTACTAACAACTAATCCTAAGGTTCTCATTCTAATTACTCAGGTTAAAGTATATTGAGTTGCTTTATCGATTTGTTAATCCTTCTATTAGGTTTGACCATAATATTTGTGCGATCTTATCTCGAGAGTTGCAATTACTCCTTCCAATTATGATAGATCTATTCAAACCTATGCTTTCTCAATCTCTATGTACGAAATCAGATCATGATCTAATATTCTCAGGTCTATTAAAACATAAATAAAACATGTCATTGGATCACAATATAACAATCAAACAAATTGCAATAATAAAATAATCAAATCACATCAAAGTATTAAATAGGGTTCATCTAACCTAAATACTAATAATATGTTTATTTACACATTATCCAACACAAAATCAAAAATACACTGAAAGAAAAACAAATTGAAAAAAATGGGTTCATAATTCTAAATCTTCCTAATTGTTTTCTATTGAATATTTTTGCAATGATCTTGTAGTCTGATGGATCTTTTAATGAATTCCTCATGTTTTTCGCTTCCTTGAATCAAAATTGCCCCCTAAGAACAATCTCCAAGTCTAGAATTGCCTCCAAAATTCTCCTCCCCTGACTGCTTCCATTCACATCCTTTTACACTAAATGCTAAGATTTTGATCAATGCACGGTCTAATGCACGAATGTGTATCAACAAATTCTTTAAAAATTGTGAATCTGCATAGCCTTAAAGACGTGCATGGCCAGATGCACTGCTGTGCATCCCTTCTTTGTGTCAAATCTTCATTTTATTTCATATTTTCATCTGAATTCTTCTCTTTTAAGTTCATGAAGGCAATTATACTCTGTAAACACACCTTGAAGGCATTAAGTGCCAAATATACAATAAAAGTATAAAATATTAAGCAAAAATACATTAAATATGAGCTATAAATATGATCAATTATGCATTTATAAAACATCCCCACACTTAAGCTTTTACTTGTCCTCAACCAAACCATATTCAAAATTATAAATCTACAACATCAATTTGTCATCAATCTTAGTCTTTCCATTCATCCTACACATCATTATATCATATTTATTCATGTTAACATACAATTAGAGTCAAGATATTATAAAATTAACTTCCTAAGCAATATTAATAATAATCATATCAACAATCTTATTGAAATCAAAAGCATATATCTTTACACCCTCACTAAGATGTCACTCAATGCACTCAAATGTTTAGGGTGAAAAATGTCAAAACTCTCAATCAATGCATAGTAGAACTCTTACCATATGATTGCAATAAGATAACATTTCCACCACTTATGAATAAACTAGGTACAAAAATTCAAAGGTCTTTATTGCAATTCAATTATGCGCTTTATTTTTATTCTAATATATCCAATATATTAAAACAAAAATAAAGTGCATAATTGAATCTAAATAAAGACCTTTGGATTTTTGTTTCTAGTTTATACAGAATATTAATGCATGATTTGATTTTATATTTTTGAGATTAAAAAATTCTCTTGTATAAATAGATCTACTATAATTGGAAAGAGCTACATGTAAACTTAGAGATAAGCTGATATAAATCCTCTAGATATATTAAGGTCAAACTTAATAACAGAATTCAATCAATAATGCAATCCTAGGGGTTTTAACTAGAAAGAGTTTGGTTAATCAACTGATGGATTAGTTGTTAATAGTTTTGAGAAAGATATTAACATAAGATAGGAATTTTCAAGTTCAATAATCAATAATTTAATTGTAAAATAAAGAGTTAATATTTAATGATTCTTAGTTGGATTCATTACCTAAACAATATTATTTGATATTAATTTTTCTTAGTATTTTTGATAGTCGTAGGTTGCATAATATTTTAATAGGCATTTTAGTATGTTTAGTTGTTAATTAATTTATTCATGCATATTTAGGTTTATAATTGTGTTAGTTGGTCAGATATTTTTGTTTTGAATGTTATGTGGGTTAGAGCATGATATTGAGCTTTAGTTTTGTGTATTTGAGGCACCTTGATGTATTTGTTAGTGTTTGAGAGCATATATTGAAGAACAAAGGAGATTCAGAGGAAGACCGATGAAGAATCTAGTGCCACGATCGTGACAAAAACAAGGATGATAAGCCATGATTGCCATGATCATGACAGAGAGTAAATTTAAGTGCCACGATTGTGACCTGTGTGACAGCAGACACAGACTGGCTTTTAAAACTTAGCTTTGTGGGGTTATTTTGAACTTTTTGGGCCCGAGTAAAACTTAGTTTTTACCTTAAATAGATAAGGCTACATTGAGGGCAAAAGAACTCTAATTTTTATGCCTCCATTTTGCTACATTAGGAAAGATCCAAGGAAGAGGAAATAGAAGAGAGAAGGAGGAGAAAGGAAGAGGGAAGAAGGGCTATTGTGCTGCTTTCTTCCTGATCCATCTCGACCCATCCTAGTGACATTTCATTACATCTTTGATATTATTTTTGTTGAATGTATGATATGGATTTAATAGTGATCGATTTGGGTTTGATGATGATGTTCTAAACTCCTTTAGGGATTTGTTCTTGAATCAATGTTAATGTGATTAGTTTTGATATTAATACATTGCGTATTGAGATTATTTATTGTATTTGCATACTTCGGTAACAAATCGAGAAAGTGAACCGATAGTGTAACACCCCTTATACAGAACCTACAACCATCCATACATATAGTAACCAAATTCCTATACACGCATTCAAGGTATATAATTCTATTCACTGCTATACATATACACATTACAAAACTCGCCAATGCTTAACATTATCATTTAATAGTAGTAATACATCTTTACATTTACATAGTAATCTAAAAGAAAACATACAATTTCCTGTCTTCATTATATGTGTAATCATCTGTAACTAAAAACATATTCTAAAAGTACCTTTTCTTTTATTTGTTAGCCTTGGTCCCTACAGATGTTCCCTGTACCTCACTCCTATGACTTGGACCTATAAAGATTAACACCTGTGCTAAGCTTGAAAGCTTAGTGGAAAAAACACTTAGTTTGGATGACCACTCACAGTAGTCATCCACCAAGCACACACATTCAAAAGTATCACAATTCATATACCATAAGTTCACATTCATAAACAAAACATTGATATTCAATGCTCATGTAAACAATGATGGCATACTTAAGCAAAGTACATAATGCAAATATGCTTTAACATATTATCCATATACCGAAAATGCATATTTATAAGCCAAATATTGATATTCATCGCTCATTGATACACATTATCAATTGCACATGATTACAATTCATCATTACAACCAATGCAAATGCTCATCAATACCAATTATTAATATTGCCATGTTGTATTTCTTATGTATGATTGTTAAGTTTCTTTTCTGTATTATGCCTGCACATTTTCTATAGGTATGGATAATGGGTGCTATGGATATCTGAAGATATCAAATTGTGGATACCCGAAGGTATCGAATTATGGATACCCAAAGGTATCAAATTGTGGCTACCCGAAGGTATCGAATTATAGCTACCCGAAGGTATCGAACTGTGGACACCGATGGTGTCAAACTGTAGCAGCTACACTATAACCCTATGGGCATGCCTATCTATCCATCACCAAGACAATGAAGCAGGCATTGTAACATTTTCTTTTAATCATTTACCAATTTCATGATTAATATATTGACAAGTCATATGATATACATTTCAGGTCATAAAATCTTTATTCGTGTTCATGCATGCAAGTCATAATTCACCACCGTTTGAAGGGTATCAAAATCACATTGTTATAATCATACTATACACATATGAGTAATGAATATGCATACAAATTATTTATGTACATGTAAATTTTCTTTTGAATGCATTATGCTCAATCTTATATTCCAATGTTCAGTCACCCAATTCACATATGGTAAGTCCTATTTCATTTATTTCTAGGTATTTGAAAATTTTCATACACATTCATAAAGGTTCAGATAAGATGCATTAGAAATTAGAAACAAAAACAATGTCACAGTCATGATAGATACTTTCTCTATTTATACCACTACTTATTCCTTAATATTCATATACAAAAACGTCATAATTGGGTTTCTAGGTCTTCTAGACATTTCTTCCTCTATGTCTCTCGTTTCTATGGAACTAACAATCAGTTCATTTGGAATCATAACTCATGAGATGTAGACCAAATATCACAAGCTGCTTCAAAATAGGGCAACATTAGGTCACCATTTCCAATCTCAATTTTCAAGGTCATAAAGCCAGAAATAAGTAAGAGTCCCTTCTAGAGATGTTTAACTCTATAGGTTTCATATGCAACTAAAATCACACAATGTATAGGTTTGTAGACTGAGTTATGACTCAAACAAACCCTAGATAAAATTCCACTACATAATACTTTCCTATCATATACAACCAAATTCATGTAAAGTAACATAAAAATAACACCAAAAATCATCCCGGCAACCATTCCATATCTAAATGAATCTTTTTACACATTTAAATGTACACAAATATAGAAATTAACTAAGTGAAGTCCCAAACCTCAAAATTGGTAAAGTAGTTCTTCTAAAGCCTTTCCTTTCCTTCCTCTTTGGCTTTGCCTGACTCGCTAAATGAAAAATGATGGGATGAAGAAGGTGAAATAGAAAGGAGAAAAATCTGTAGTTAAAACCCTCAAAGTGTCGTTCATCTCCCCTCTCCATATGCCATTTCATGAATTTTCTAGTATTAGAAAAATGTTTCAATCCCATTGGACCATATGTTATAATAATATTGGACCAAGTGTTACATTCCTATTGGACCACATGTTACGATTCTATTACACCATATGTTAAAATTATATTGGACCATTTGTGACAATTCTATTGGACACACACAAGCTTTAATCTTACTGGTCACATATGCTTTACTCCAACTGGTCCATATGTTAACTTTATAAAAATCACATATTGGTCCTTCTTCTTCCTTTAATTCCCATATTGGCCAATGATCTTATCAATTAATTTCATTTCCCTATGTCTTAAGTTTGTAATGGCATAAATTTCATGCAATTTGGTTAATTATATCGGGAGTTATACCCAAAAAACTACAAGTTGTTCGAAAACAAGGACATTAGCCAGAACTCAACTTCAAAACAAAATTCAAAACTCTTAGAGGTATAATCAGATTTGGTTCCTTCATGAAAGTTTTAGACCTATGTCTGTAGTTTAATCTCCAATTGAAATTATCCAATTTGGAGGTCTACAGGCCAAGATATGGCCAAATTATAGAAATATGTTCAGTAGAACCTATCCATTCAGTGAGGTACACATTCCAAATCAACTAATTTCGGTTTTATCATGCAAGAGCAACACAAAAATACATCCAATGTAACCAAAAACATCCTATTTACTTATGGAATACTTATTTTATCAATTCCCCTCACATCACATTCATAAATCCAAGCAAACATCTAAAAAATTTTCATACATATTTAACGTCTAATTATGTATGTCCATACCGAAATGAACAAATTATCCATTTACCCTTGTCTTTTACATTAAGTACCATTATATCTCTTACTATACTTAGATGTACTTAATT
>JAOQML010000002.1:18719884-18736334 GCA_027568935.1 Erythroxylum urbanii
TTTCAATTGTGTTAGTTTATGTGTTTAATTGTTTTTATGGGTTAGTATAAGTCTTTGAGCTTAAATGTTATATTTTTGAGGTACTTTGATGGGTTTGTTAGTATTTCAGGGTAAACGACAAAGAACGGAGAAGTTTTGGAGAGTTTCAAGTCAAAAACACGACACTTGTGACAGAAAGAGGGGTGCTGATAGGACCCTGGCCACGATTATGCACTTTGGGCCACGATCGTGACAGAGAGCTACGTGCCAGACTACGATTGTGCACTTCAGGCCACGATCATGACAAAAAGGTTTAGGCACTGGCTAAGATTGTGACCTACGTCGGGCTGATACAAAAACTCAAATTTTGCTTGATTTTTTGGACCATTTCGACCCTGGATTAAAAGAACATTATAAGACAGAAAGAGCAGCCTTAGACAGAGCTTTTTCATTTTAGCAAATTCAGAACTCTAGAGAACTATTGAGTGATTTGAGGAACGAGACGAAGGAAGAGAGACATGGAGACAAAACTTGACGCGAAGTACTTCTCGGAACAGGTGGTTTCTTGCAGTCGCTGCGTCCACGAGTCCGTTCTAACAATATTTTCAATTTTTATTTCAATTTTATTGATGTATGACATTGGGATAGTTATTGAGAATAGTTATTGTCGAATGTCAATTTTTGTCTAAACTCACCTTCGGGATTTGATTCTTGAGATATATGAAATTTGATTCTTTGAGTTTTAATTGAGTTATTTTGTGATTCAATATCTGTTCTTAATAATTCGGCAACAAATTGAAAGGGTGAGCTGAGTGAATATCATCAATTTGGGCTAACAAGAGTTAGGTAAATTGATAGATAAGAATTGAATCAAACCGGTGAAATCGTGGAAAGAGAGATCGAGCATAGGTTCTCGGTAGATTAATAGACAATTTTAGAACTAATTTAAGTTTTGGGTCAATTGTGAATCAAGAGATCACAATTTCATAATTTAAATTAGGGATTATTAATTAAGGTTTAAAGATTATAACTCGAGAGAGAGTAATCCACCCTAGGACCGTCTAGACCTGGTAATTCAATAATTTCGTAATTGATTACATGTCAGCAATTTCGGATTAAAAACTCCTTTCTCTTAATTGGTAGTTCCTAGGTTGATTTTGGATTGCGCTGTGTGATTTGCTACTTGTTTATTATTTTTGAAATTTAGTTCTCGTAATTGATTGGTTGATTGTTTAATTTTCTGCATTGATTGTTTACTTTAGATTTTTTTGATTCATTTCTACCTTAGAATTTAGAATTAGATTATCCCCCTCATGGGATCGACACCTTAAGTTCTACACGAACGACCTATATGGTTATGGTGTTATCGAGGTTTAAATAATAAAACTTTAACGCACCTAAACCTACGATCAATACTCTAAAAGGAAATCTTGACGGTTGATCCAAATAGGGATGTTTGAATGTTTAACATTCTCAAAGCAAATTCCTGGCATCCAAAATTGAAGGAATAAAGGATTCTTTTAAATGTGTTATAGGCCAACGCCTAAATTTTCTTTGGCACATAAACTAATATCAAATTTGAACAAGATCAATTTACCCTCGAATATAAGAAGTTCTTTCACTCCATTGCCTCCCAATGTTTCAAGGACTGTGTTTTGAATATAGGAAATAGGGGAATTTACTTGGAAAGAAGCCTACCAAGGTAGTTCCTTAACATCTCACACCTTTCTTAAGGACTTGGATGTTCAAGGCCACAATCACTAGCACTTTAATTATTTTAGGAGTGCAATACTCAAGAGAGCTTCCGTTCCTTTCTCTAACCATTTGGCATTAGCTCAGAAAGAGGTCGATGCTCCGAAGACCCATTGTTTTAGCCCTATAGTCAAAATTGAAAAGGAAGGGGTAGCTTTTTTTAACTAAAGAACATAAAGGTAGGGGAGGATCCTAAATGAGGAGTCAGTGGGTTTGTATAAAGGCAAGGGTAGAAATTCTTTAATTGTCTAGGATCTCCAAAAATAAAGAAAATAGTTTGAAGCAAAAATAAAAAGAAAGAAGCAAGGTGACAGGTGATAAGTATAGTTCATATTATGTTTTTCTAGGCATTTTTTGTGTTTTCAGGAGTTTCTTCCATGATTATCATGTGTATAAGCTTAAAATTATGTTATTGTGAGTGTTTGATCATATTCTAAGTGTTTGTGTGATCTAAAGCATGAATTCAATCTTTATGTTTCATAAGGTGTTTGATGTATTTGTGAGTGTTGAAAATCAGGAAATTGAAAAACAAAGAAGATGGAGGAAAGGAAGGCTAAATCGTGCACAAGGGGCATGATTGTGACAGACATGCATGCAGCTGTATGGCTCTCTATCATGATCATGACAAAGGAGCATGATCGTGACAAAGAGGTTGATTCAAGGGAGCACGATCATGATCAAGATTTTTCCAGGCACGAGATTTTTTGTGTTTTTAGGTCCAGGGCTATTTTTGGAACCAAAAAAAGTGGGGAAACTTTAGCCATAACCCTAGAACCCTAATGCACTATATAAGAACATGAAAACACAAGAAAAACCTAGCAGCCAAAAATCAAAGTAGATCAAAAGTGGAGAGATCAAATGAGAGCTTCAAGAAATTCCAGCATTCTAAACCAAAGAGTCAAATAGATTTTTTATTCTTTTCCTTTATTTTCTTCATTATCTTTGATGTGTAATTGGATTTATTTGATGTTAACCATGTCTATGGATTTCTAAATCCAATTAGAAATTATTCTGGAATTATTTTGTGAACTTTAATTATTGTTGATTTCAATATTTGGATGTTTGTGATAATTGTCATACATAAACTTTACAACAAATCGAGAAAGTAAGTCAAAGTTATTAGTCTTAGGTTGTACAACGACAGTTAGCAATTTAATAGACCCATAAGTATCAAATTAACAATCAATTGAAGAGAGATATTGGTTTTGAATTTAACTATCTAATAGATTGCTTTAGATATAATTGAAAAAGTTAAGAATAGTTTTGTAAATCGAGAGATTGTAAATATATAATTATGGAATTCAAATGGGCTTAATTGATTAGATTTTGGGAGAGAATAATCAAAAGATTAGGAAATCTAGGAACAAACATAAATTGAATCAACAAGATTCAAGGAAACAAAATAAGGAAAGAGTAGTTCCTAAGTATGAAACCCTAATTTTAATTGGAAGCTGGAATGGTAACTTTAGTACTATAAGATATGATCTGTATACTTATGGGTATTAAGAGTTTTACTATATATAGAACTGGCTTAACAAGTTTTTGGCATAGTTATCAGGAATTTTAACGTTAAGATGATTTTAATTCCTTTCATTTAAGGAATTTTTTCCATTCTTGTTTGCTTGCAATTACACAAACAAAAGAATCACTTAGAGTCCAAGCAATGTCGAAAGAAACTTTAGCTCTTGACATCACAAGGAAAGAAAGAGAAATTCAAAAAGCAAACCACCAAGAAGTTGTTAAAAGGACGATGGCAAAAGAATTGAATCACAGAGAGTAGCAGCAAACCCTTATGGACTTCATGAGGTCAGGTTCAATGCAACACAACAAGGAATCACTAGACCACCAATATAAACAAATATTTTCGTGATCAAGCTAGCATTGTTGAACATGATCCAAGCTAATGTGCAGTTTTATAGATTAGCCAATGAATATCCCAATTCCTATTCAGAGAACTTCTTAGAAATATATGACACTTTCCAAAATAATAGATTGTCAAAATATGCGATTAGGATGGGGCTTTTTCCCTTTACACTCAGGGATAAAGCTAAAGCATGGTAGAATTCTCTTAAACCAGTCAACGTCACGACATGGGAGTAATTGGTGCGAGCCTTCCAAGATAGGTACTTCCCTCTAATGAAGACAACAAGATTCTAACAAAACTAAGGGAGTTACTATAGGAAGCATCGGAGCAGTACAAGGATTTGCAAAGGATATGTTCTCACCATAACTAGCCGAAGGAATTCCTACTACAAACTTTTTATAACAAAGTTAATCCACCCACAAGGAGGACCATAGATACAGCTGTTGGAGGATTATTAATGCGAAAAATAGTTAAGGAATCAGAAGATTTGCTAGAGGAGATGGTGAATGATAGTTGTATTTAGACGTCAAATCGAAGTAGATAGTAGTCAATCTTCTGAGATTAGAAGGATGTGACTGTTATTGATTTAGCGACAACACTACAAGCTGAAATTGCTAATTTAAAAAAGCAACTAAATAGACTAAAAGCCTCCTTTTCAACTCCACTTAAGGCAATTCAGCACGAATGTGGGGTCCTACCCATCTCTGCAATAATCCTATCTTTAGCTGAGTTGGGTTTTACATCTTAGATCTGGGATCTCTCAGAATATCTGGCTCTGGTTCTTCATCTACTATCTTCGGTAGTAGTGGCTACGTTTTCGATAGCTTCTCTAGCACAGATGGCTCCGCTCTATCTCCACCCTCCTATATGGACTCATCGAGTTCCCCAATAAATCTATAATCATCTTATGTAGGATCCCGATGTCTTTGTACCATATACATATATTGCATCACTGCCAGATTAGAATCTGCCATGGTAGTTATCTTCCACATCAGTGGTCTTCAATCAAATAAACCCATGTTTAGTGCCAGTTGGATCACAAAAAGTCTAACATAAATTATGCTAACCTTCCTGTCACTTTGACACCTGATAAATTGGACAAGTACATGTCCTAGGTGAATTGGCATCCTCTCGCTCATACTCCATAAGTAATACATGCCCATGTTCCTGATGACTCCCCAGCTGTTACCCCGACTGCTCAGCATGTGACTTAGAATATCGTGAATGTATCTGAGCACCAAATGTCGCAATATAGAAGCCTTAGACCTGTTGGGGTCATATTCGTCTTCTATGCTAATCATATGCTAGAAGTGTTGAGGGAATAATCCATATGAAAAGTCAGTCCATAATGCAAAGTACTTCGGTGTCCCCACGTACTCCTGGTTTTAAAGACCCATCATGATGGAGAATTTCGTGTAGCTCATCTAGTACATTTCTCCCATCATCCGAAACTGGATCGTGTTCGAACAATCCTCATTGTGCAACCTCTCTCTATAAAGACGGTGGAGAGGACCTCTAGTGTAAGTTCTCTGTAGGCTGACTCCTAAGTCTCGAAAAGTCGGGACCATGCACTAATGTTGACGAGGTCCATAATTTTTTAGGCTAAGCCAAATTGCTCTAGTGCCTCCCAATCGATGAATCGATATTTGGTACTGTTTCACATGGGCTCCGAAATTGAACAATAGCATACTCGACTGCTTTAGCGCTTGGACCGAAGTTGAGGAACCTTCTCCTCTTTATGGCTTCTTAAGAATCTCCTTTTCTCATCGTGAATTTTTCATTTATGCCTAAAACTTTGTATAAGTCTGAGAAAATTTTGTGGATAAATTACGTGCCTATTCTTTCTCCCACACTTAAAGTTGATTATGCTCACTAAATAATTACTTGTGAAAATAAAATCACATTGAAAACTAATACGTATAAAAAATTTAATAATTTCACGACAATAAATGAATAAAGAAACAATAAAAATAAAGAAATAATTAGAAAATTAACTGACAATCTAATTAACCTCAAAATCAAAATTAGTAAGCTAACCTAATTGTTAAATTACAAACTTTTAATCCTCAATTTGAAATTAAAAAACCCTAATTTCACAATTACATAAAATTGACAAAATTAACGTTAAATTCATGCAAATCGCAAAATTACCAAGAAATTAAACACAAACCCAATATTAATTAATATCAAAAATAACAAATTAACCTAATTTTATACAAAAATATCACAATTAAACACTTAGCGAGCCAAATTCGCACAATTCTACAATTAAAGTTGAATTTTAACCCAATTTAACTACAACTACACAAATTGAAACATAAAATAAATTGGGTAAGATTTAAATTCAATTATTAAACCACAAATAAGCATAAAATCACACAAATTCTCCAAAAGTCGTTAACTCATTAACTCAACAATTTGGATTAAAAATTTGCAAATCATGCAAAACATCTAATGAATCATGCATAAACAAGTGAAAAAAAACTAGAAAGCTTACTTAGGCGTCACTAATTTGGCACAAAATACAAAAAGTGGGATGGGAGAACGAAGTGGCAACAATGAGAGTGGAAGAGGAATGAGAGAAAGTAAAAAATATGGGATAATTAGGGGTTTTAAAGGTGTATCGCGAGAGTAAACGATTTGATACACGATCATGTATCAAACCATGTACGTCACTGAATTACAAATTTCGCAGATTTACATGGTTTAATACAAGATTATGTATCAAAACATGTAAAGCTACACCAATGTGTCTAGAGGACATGTAACCCTCTATAAACACGTGCAACTTTAAAATTAGATGCTCAAACATAAAATTTTTTGCACAAAACAGTATAATACATAAACACACATACCCTACATTTTAATTTTGCACATTCTCATCATTAAGAAGCTTGATTTTCTATCCTAAAACTTAGCAAACGAAAAACAAAAATCAATTAAAACCTATACTAACATTAAAGCAAACAAAATAATATGGAAATTGAAGTAAAACTAAAACTAACTCATAGGAAGCCTCCCATATAGTAATTCGTTAACGTCGTTAACTCAATGTTCCCTGCCCGTTTACCCTCATCTTGGGTTTATAATCAGCTATTTGCTTCCACTCGTTTCTCTACATAGGAGTTTTGTAGCCTGTAAGTAAGCCACCTATTGCAAGATAATAATAATAAGGGCATAATTGATTAGATTCATAACACCAATGGACTCCATTAATGCCTTTTTTAATGACAAACTGTTAAAAACATTAGGAATAACAAAACTCCCTGAATCGTCTATTAATGCAAGCAGTTTGTCTTAGAGAAATTAGGAACTCTCCATAGTTAAGGTGGCTACCAATGATCCATCAATAATCTCCTTATTTGATTCCTCTACTAGTTCTCCCTTAACTACCTTTGTCTAGTCTTCTTTTCTTCTTCCTAGACAAAGGTTCCTAACTCATCTTCTTCAATTACTTCTTGCCACTTCTCCACACCCTCTTCTTTGATAAAGGTTTCTTTATCTTCTTCTTTCAGAAGCTCTTCTTGGAATATCACTCCATTAATGAAACCAACCTTTGTCTTTTCTTCACACTGTTGCGTTGATAAGCTTAAATGATATTTTGTGTTATGTTGATACTCATGTGCAAAAAATCTTTCTTTGAATTCTCGTTGGCTAGCTTACATTTTGGCTAGACTTCTATTATTTTGTCTGCAATACTTTCTTCCTCTTCCTCTTCCTCTTCTTTAAGGAGCTCTTTTTCACTACTAAAGGTGATTGTCATTCCACATTCTATTGGATATGTTTCAGTAGTACTAGACAAATCTCCCTACAGCTTGTCAGATAGTATCTTCACCAACTAATTAACCCAATTCACCATATTATGTATATAAGCCTTTGTTTCCAGATGTCTTATATTTGAATATTGAATAAAATTGGCCATCATATCTACTAGAGTTGGTTCATTAACATGAGGTGTTTGGTGTTATAACATTCAGTTGGAGCATAGTCATTGCATCTATAGGCGTAAGAGTTGCTTCACCTTGAATTATAATTATTCTCGTATAGTACACCTTATGGTTAATTGTATATGCTCAGTTGCTCTCATATATAAATTGATGCTCGACATTCATGATTGTATCGATTACTCTTACAAATGCCACAATATGGCATGGATGTCAATTGAGCCCCCAAGAACATACGAGGAAACCTCTCTTTTCTAAATGGTGATGTTACATATCAAGAAGACACATCATAGCTCTGATAAGAGAACTGTCTGCTAAATCCTTAAATTGTGAGTTGTGGTGATAACGTTAAACGCTAATACCTAAAACACCACCACACAAACACATTGTTAATGTAAAGAAGTTAAAAATATAATTAATAAATAAGCCAATAATACAACAAGATTCAAAAAAGTAAAATAAAATAAATACAAAAAATAATGACTAGAGTAATAAAATCCAGGTGTTCCTAATATTACTGTCCCCGGTAATGGCACCAAAAAACTTAATTGACCTAAACTTAATTAGTCAATATTGAATTAACTACAAGTACACGACATAGTTTTAGCTACTACCGCTAAGTACGGGTCGAATCCCACAAAGACAATTAATACTAGTAATTACCATTATCCTAATATCTTGTCTATGAATTGAATTTGGGTTTTTAATTAAAAATATAAAACTTAAACAATTAAAATAAACAGGAAACAATAACGAGCAGAAAACAAAGAAATCACTTTGGAAATAATACATATCAAGGATTAGTGTCTAGGTGATAAATCTCCCTAAAACCCTTAGATAATTAACCCTTTATTATGCAATTGTTTTATTAACTATTGGACCATGGAAATTCCTATCATATGTTGATAATTCACTTGAGACTACTAACAACTAATCTTAATGTTATCAACAAAATTGCTAAGATTAAATTTTCTAAGATTGTTTTACTGATTTGTAAATTTCGTTATTAGATTTGACCTTAATATAAAAGATTTATGTAGAATTATCTCTAGGTTTGCAATCAACTCTTTTTAATTACAATAGATCTATTTATACATAGGATTTCTAAATCTTTATGTTATCAAATCAGATTATGTACTAATATTTCAGATCTATTAGAACATAGATTAAACACATCATTGAATCACAATATATCAATCCAAAACAATTGCATTAATGAAAGAGTTAAAATATATTATAACACAAACTAGGGTTCACCACACCTAGACACTAAAGATATTTGTTACATATAATAGAAAATGAAATCAAATATAAATAGAAAGAAACATGAATAGAATACAAAGAGTTCATAATTCTAAATCTCCCTTCTTTGCGATCGAATGTTCCTTTAAAGTAAAGGTTTGATTTTGTATTCTATTAGATTTGTTGATAATTTCTTCGTGTTTTCCACTTACTAGATCAATATTGCCCCTTCTGAATGAATTCTACATCTTAAATCGCATCAGAATGCTTGCTCCCCCATTTTTCCTTCGCTCACGTCTTTTTATAGTAATTTTGAAGGTTTCTGAGCGATATACAGGTGTGTATTAGATCACGTATTAGCTAAAATCTCCAAAACTTGCAATTCTGCACAAGCTGAGAGACTTAAACGGCCATAGACACGGCTGTTTATCCCTTAATTGCTTCAAATCTTCATTTTACGTCGTGTTTTCATCCGAATTCTTCTCTTTTTAGTCCATGAAGGCAATTATAACCTATAAATGCACTTAGGGCAAATTAAGTACCAAATCTATAATAAAAATATAAAATATCAAGTAAAAATGCATCATATATGAAATATAAATACTGTCAAATTAGCATCTATCAAAACTACATGATCCTTCTTAGTTAAAGTAAAATATATTTTAGATTGTACTACCACATTCTTAGGGAGTTTTGATGTGAGAGAACCTTCTCTCAAGGATAAGGATTGTATATTTTGACCATAAGAGTATAATTGTAACCTTATAACTCCTATTGGCTAGAGAAATAAAAGTAATGAACCAAGATAAATTTATGCATAATAAAGCTCTATGAGGATTTTTCCTTAGATCTTATTCTTTAATTGATTGTTTATTCTTGATTATAGCTTTATTTTGTTGATTCCAAATTGTTATTTTGGTCTTCTTAATTATTCCCTTCACTCAATCAGTCAATTATTTAGATTATCTAATAGTAAGGAAGAAGAAAGCACTAATATCTATATGGATGATATGAGCAATTCTAAAAGTAAAGGATTGAATAATGAGAATACATACATGTTCTTTATGGAAAATAATGATAAGTTGTCCCCTATTTCAAACTCTCTTGGTGTTAATGACTGTGATGACAACAATAATATTTTTTCTTATAAAGAACTTGTTGAATGCTTAAAAATGATGAGTTTCAAAAGAAGTAAATTATCTTTCAAGTATAAAGAGGTCCAAAAATTTTTAAATGACTACATAATTGAGAATGAGAAATTGAAATGAAATATTCATCTTTGGTTCACATTTTAAACCTTGGTGGTCAAGCATTCAAGGAATAAATAGGCATAATTTTCATACAAAGCCATACCAAATTGCTTGCAATATTTTTCTAATTCATACAAACCTTTTTATTATCAAAATGGCATGAAACAAGCTCTTTATCATCATAGGCCACTATATAAGTAAAAGGAACGAGTTCATAATTACTATAGGACAAATTTTCATCGAAAGGATACATTATGGCAATTCATTTTTACGCCTATATATCACACAAGAAGAGCCTCTTAACCCTCGTACTTACAAAGTGGATTTATTAATCACCATCACTTCCAAAGATGACTTAGAAATGCATATATGTTATATTCTTGTAGGCGACACTCCATAATTGATAAATGTTTAAATCATATTACATGAGGTGTCACTTTTAAGGTCATTATGGATATATTCATAGAAATTTCTCTTTGAAACAATTTATATTGAGTAAACTAAAAAAGATATGGGTTAGAAAAGGTACCAACATTAAGGACCCAAACTTGTAAAAGTACCTAAAACATATTAATTTCTAAGCTTTTTAGGCCAATATCAAGTGGCATCAAATAAATACCAATAATTGATATATCATCTCTATTGATATCAAATGAGGAATAATAATGGTATCTCCAACTATCGATTTTAAAAGAAAAATCACGAAGAGCTCTCACTTGAGTCAAGTAAGGAAGTTGGTACCAAAGGACCAATTATTGAATCTAGTGAGGAAAAAAATGAGGAAATTATTGGTGATAAATAAAAGGAGGCATGCACTTATTTTTATATTGATAAGATTCAAGCATATTGACATGATATACATGTTTTGAGGGAGAAAACATTGTTATATGTACCTAGGGGGTTAGGGGAGAAAAAAATATTGATCTTTGAAATTCGTATATGAGTATCATAAAAAAAATTGCTTTTTATTTTTACAAATTTCCTTATGAGAACATTTTAATATGATAGAATCTTTGAAAGGGAGAAGAGATTTTTTTTTTTCTTTTGAAACTTAGAGATTTATATATCACATACCTTTTTTATGTTGACAAAAACACAGACATAATTGTGATATTGAAACTTAATCATTTGATGTATTGCTTTTGCATAAGGGGAATTAACTCATTATTATTAATTTTCTCTAATATCAATACAGTATTTTGTCATTATAAAGAGAGGAAAAGATTGTTAGACTACGTGAAGTTCTAACCAATACTTTTGCCAATCAAAACATATTAGTGATATAAGTTAATATGTGAAAGATCAAGCTCAACGGAAGAGTAAAGCGAGAAAAGAGCAAATTCAATCAATAAGGAATCAAAGAATGAAGAAAATGAGCAAAGTGTAGTTTTTATATCATTCAAGTAAAAAACCAAAAATGAGTAGGAGTCAAGCACATCAAGACTAAAGCAAATCATTATAATCATTCTTTTAATCTTTTCTTGATAATTTCAATGAATTAGAGACTCAATCATTGCATAATCATTTTCATATGGGTTGCGATGCATAAATTATTTTATTATCAAGAGAAATCTTATTTTAATCTTTAAAAAAAACTTCTCAATCTTAAATACACCTTTTGGAAACTTTTAACAGTTTTAAATCAAGTTTTTGTCAAAACACAGTGTTTTTATTTTCGAAAGAACTTGAAAAGTTTTGAAAAAGTGATTTTAGGAATTTTGATTTAACAATGCAGTGATTTAGGCAACCAATGTTAAAGTTTTGGATAGACCATTCAACTAGTATGGTACTATGCTCAACTAGTATCTCTTGAAAATATTACTGTGAGTTTGTCATCATACTAATATACTATAATTGTCAACAAATGCCAATATTATTAGTCATTTTAACTAGTTTTTTTTTTCTAGCAACTATTTTAAGTTGTTTTGTGAGTATTTACTGAACAGAAATCAAACATATCAAAGTACAAACAAGTTTGGGGATTATGTTAACAAAGAAAATAAATAAACGAACAGAGCACAAGGAAAAGCCTCAACTAATACCACTTCTTGTGAAAATTGACTGGATTAGAGAAGGTTCGTAGTTAAATAGAACTGAAAGGAATAGTAATGAACACATAGATTTTACGTGAAAAACTCCTAAATTAGGGTAAAAACTACAGACAAGGATAGAAGAATTTTACTACTCAAAAAATTGGAGAATTACAAGAAGAAAACTATTCTCACAAAATACACACAATATTTCTCTCTCTCTCTCTCTCTCTCTCTCTTGTTTATCTCTCTCACCTCACTTCTTATTTTTGCACTGCCCATATGCCATTCTCTTTGTTCATCTCCTGCCTATTTATAGGCAGGAGGATGAGAATATGGCCAAGCATGGTAGGTACCGAAATGCCTACCATGTTTGACTTTCATTTTTAGTATGCATCATTCGATGCCTACCATATTTGACAATTCTCCCACGTGAAGATTTGATTGACAGTCAATCAGATCTTCACAATTCTTTCTACCTTGCGGCTTCATGTTGCTTACGTCTCTGTCCGGCCACACGAAGATCGACACCACATAAATTTGTCACCGTTGATTGCTTTTCAATGCTGACAAATTTATGTGGTGTCGATACTCATGTAGCCTGACAGAGACGTAAGCAACATGAAGCGACAAGGTAGAAAGAATTGCAAAGATCTGATTAACTCTCAATCAAATCTTCAAGTGGGAGAATTGTCAAATATGGTAGGCACCGAATAATGAAAGTCAAACATGGTAGGCAATTCGGTGCCTACCATGCTTGGCCATATTCTCATCCTCCTGCTTATAAATAGGCAGGAGATGAACAAAGAGAATGGCATATGGGCAGTGCAAAAATAAGAGAGAAGTGAGGTGAGAGAGATAAACAAGAGAGAGAGAGAGAGAGAGAAATATTATGTATATTTTGTGAGTATAGTTTTCTCCTTGTAATTCTCCAATTTTTCCACTAGTAAAATTCTTCTATCCTTGATCGTGATTTTTACCTTAATTTAGGGGTTTTTTACGTAAAATCTGTATGTTTATTACTATTTTTTTCAGTCCTATTTAGCTACGAACCTACTCTAATCCAATCAATTTTCACAACAAGTGGTATCTCATTCTCGGGTATCATTCCAACTGTCCTGAATTTCTGATTCAAACAACCAGCCAACGCAGATTATGTCCACCATATCCATGTTAGGCAGGTTGTTTCTTCTCTATAGCACTATACAAATCCATTCTTACATTAGTGGAACTAAGCTGATGGATTTGGTTGACAAGCACTAGCGAGCCATTGAGTGGTAAGTGGTACACAGATATAGTTACTTCTGAACAGTAAAGCTAAAAATGCACTATTAACCGACCAGCATGATTTCACTCACCCTAACAAGACTCCTCCAGGTCTTTAGCTAATTTCTCTTCCAGAAAAGTAGAAGGCACAACTTCAACATATTTTCTTTTAATTGCGTAAATCTTCATCATATAGTAATGAATTGAGAAAGACTATTGCAGCATATTTCTGTCTATACTTCAGCATCCACAATCCTATTTCTCAACTCTCTCTCTCAAAAATGAAGATGGACAGACACAGGAACAGTCAAAGTGAGCCAACGCTATCAAGTTAACACCTCAAAAGCAGATACATGAAACAGACTCAGTAACCACCAAAGAAGTCCTTTGTTTTGTTCTGTGAAACGGTGTTAAAGGACATCAATCCCATTCACAAATATTCAAGAAGGAAAGGAAGGATACAAGATAATGACAAATTGTGATTCTCTACATGGATAGATCCACCTAAGATAAAAAAAAAGGTATGTATGAAGTAGATCCTACAAAAGACCAAGGGATAACATCAGTTTCAAAATCTGATATGTAGAGACAAACTCTAAGAATGAAGATTCCATGTAACAGTAAAAGATGAATGTCTATATATAGAATACCAGGTACTTTAGCAAAAAAAAACGTAGATGTGAAACCTGAAATTATCTGTTAGAACCTGTAAAAACTTCAAAAAAACCACAACAACTCAACCAGGATGTTCTTTGTGTTACTCGGGGAGCTGAACCAACAAGAGGCTGCACAGCAGTTCGGTAATCACTTCTTAAAGAAATAACAAGAAGGAAGGATAGATGAAGCAAATTATCAGCAAAAGACATAGGGTAGTACCTGATTTTCAGTAGCATCCGAAGTTTCAAAGTCACTGATGTTTTGCGCATCATGATTAGTCTCAACAGCACATTTACTGGCGGCAGGCAATGGTTTGCGTTCATTTGCATAAATAGGACCATCAGAAGACTGAAAATCTTTGGTATATCCAACATCATTGCTAGCAGTAAGTGCATCTGGTACTTCTGAAGTTTTGGTGTTATTTTCATTTTTAACCGTACCAGAGAGAGTTGATAATTGCCCAACAATGTCACCTAATAAAAATTTATCTTCTTTTTCGTGCGACACAGAACTTAGTGAAACTCCAGCATGCTCATTCCATATAGGCAACAATTTTCCATGTTTTCTTCTGCTTCCAATTTAACAACATCCAGAAACTCTAAAGTTTCACCCTCAACACCTTCTAAAATGGGCCTTCCCACCTCAGACATGGGCACCAAAGGTGGGACTCTATCGACTTCAGATACAGTTTCGAGACCTGAATTGTTATTAGCTTTGTTAATTAGTTTTCCACTTTGAGAAATCTTAGTTGTGCTTTGAGAAGCATCAACTGCTTTCTCCTTGCTACGAAAGAAAGTTCCATTTCTCTCTTCATTCAGAATAGTAAACCGTTCTCTGTCCAATTTGAGAAAATGATCATCTTCTTCAACTTCATCGCGTCCTTCTACATCCTCAGCAACCCTCTCAACTGTCAAATTCTCAGACCCAAATGATTGTGAAGTCGGTGGGCCTTTCTTATTGGATTCTTCACTAAATGGATGTCTCCCATCATCATGCACATCGCAGTGGTCTTGAGAAAGACAGGAATCAGCTGAACCACCATCACTCTCTCTCTCATCCTCATGCCTTGGATCAACATCGCATCCTAAAAATTCAGTTAAAAAAGTTCAAGGAAAGAGACTGACTGTCAACAAGTCATGAATAAGATAAAAGGAACGGTAAATCACAATTATCCAGACATCTTTAGAACTCATAAGGTGAATTATAATAGTTCCGAGGGGTAAAATGACATAGATGGAGCCAAGAAAATTGAAAATCAAATTTAAAAAAAAAAGATATTTAGTTGATGCTCACCCAACCAACTTGATAGCAAAAGTATAAACGAATAAATTTAAGCTATATGTGAAGGAAATGCATGGATGAGTATTTCCTCGAGTGATTTAGAGCTAGAAGAATTCACATGTCAGTCTTGGAAGCACAGTATAAGGAATTCCATTTGCCCTTAGTAACCACTAATCCGAGGACAGGATTCAAGGATTGATGGTTAAGAATCGGGAAGCCAATATAGACAAGGGTTTCATCCCAACTAGCCATCCATGAAGGCGACAAAAACAACTTTGCATTTCCGATCAAAAAAGAATGCAAAGAATCATCCGAGAACAATACTGAAAAAAGAACAGCACGAACCTGGCACCAAAGAATACACGCCAACCAAATTGACACCAATACCAAAATCACCGGAAGACTCAAAGTTCGAAATCAAGCATAAAATGGATGACACTAACAAATCAAAGCCACGAAACACGAAAACCACTACAAATCCTGAATCAAAATAAAGCAAGTACACTAACAATACCCATTACCACAGATTCTCCAATGCCGCAATCTTTACTACAAAAGCAAATAAACAGGACTCCAACTAAATACCCATCGCGCCAGATTCACGAGTAAACAGAAAATAAGAAACAGGCTTTAAGCAAAGGAAGCTCATGATTGATTGACAGATTGGTAAGTAGCGGATGGCAGCGATGGGTTGTTGTATCCAGAAAGTGAAAAGAAAAGGCCCCTAAAATACTCTCTTACCATGTAAGTTATTAATTGAAGAAGAGTGGTGGTGGTCATGGTTGCCCCTGTTATGGGCTTCATTTTCCCTCCTTTTCTTGGCAGCTTTTCTCTTCTTTGGACCCGATGGCATCCAACTACAGAAGAGAGATAACAATAAAAAAAGAAAAAAAAACAC
The DNA here is from genome assembly GCA_027568935.1 of Erythroxylum urbanii. Taxonomy (NCBI): domain Eukaryota; kingdom Viridiplantae; phylum Streptophyta; class Magnoliopsida; order Malpighiales; family Erythroxylaceae; genus Erythroxylum; species Erythroxylum urbanii. Next base: position 18,736,048 of record JAOQML010000002.1, read on the forward strand.
ACAAAAAAAAAAAAAGAAACACATACGGAGATGTTGAGATTGTCTCCTTCGTCAGTCTCTCACCTTACGTTTAGTTTCTGTCTTTATGAGTGGGGATAGAAGATGGAGACAAAAAAAATTTGTCCCTGACTTATTTATTTGCTGTCTCTACTAATTTTTGTCCCGACTCTAGAGGCAAAGACATAAAATTTTTATTCCTTCCAAAATCAGAGGACAAGAAAACAGAGACGGAGACAGAAACAAAACAACCAAGTAAAATTACAAGAACACCCACAATTTATGAAGGG
>JAOQML010000002.1:18757352-18779467 GCA_027568935.1 Erythroxylum urbanii
CATCTTTTTATAATTTATTACCATTCTTCTTTTTCCTCTTTTTTGTTCAGCTGCATTATTTACATAGAATGCGGGAGTTGAATGTTTACTAATACTAGGGGTAATTAATCCTTTTATAAGTAAATCATTACACTCTGTTATGAATTCTTGAACGTCAATTTGTGAATAAGGTATATTATTACAAATATTAACTTCTTATGTTGGATTTTTTAGTTTAATTTCTATGAGTTGATTATTGTGATTTTTTATAGGATCTAAAGGATTTTCACTACAAACTTTTTCTAAAAGTGTTTCAATTTCTGTTTGAATTGTCATATTATTAAGGAGATAAAAATAAAGTGAAGATCCCTTCAATGACCACTCCAAGAGGTTAGAAGATGCGTATCATTTTGATTTTCCCATGGATGCTTTGAACAGATGAATTTTTGATGAAGATGACAGTAAGGTGGGACTGCAAGAGAGGGAAAGAGCCAAGAGAGAAGATGTGGTAATGAGAGAGAGGAGGTAGTCGAAACTGGAGCCAAAATTTTCAAAGAAAGAAGAAAGGAAGGAATAAGGTGGTGGTGGTAGGTGAAAAAATGAGAGTAAAATTAAGGATTTTAACCACTTTTGATTTTGATTTTTTTAATACATTAAAATTCTAAGGCACATAATCCTATAGAGCCTCGAAGAGATTCAAACTCGATAGAATCAAGAGGTTAAGTAAAAATGTTGACCAGTTGCTTTTTAGTTGCTATATAGGAAAGAACTGTAATTTTAGTCTCCACAAACTCTCGAATAACATGATACGTCAAGTCAATATGTTTGGTTCTTAAATGTTGAACTGGGTTTCTGGAGATGTCTATGATGCTCTTATTATCACACATAGTTGTCAACGCATCTTAACAACTTCATAATCTTCCAACATTTGCTTCATCCATAAAAACTGAGAGCAGCAACTATCGAATACAATATATTCCACTTCTGCTGTTGACAATGAGATGGCATTTTGTTTGTTACTATATCATGAAATTAGATTATTGTCAAGAAAGAAATAGTTTCTTAATGTAATTTTTAAATTCGTCTAAATTTTCAACCCAATCCTCATCACTATAACTAGCTAAATAAGAAGTAGAATCACATGAGTACCATAATCCAAACTCAAAAGTACCACTTATGTACATGATGATCCTCTTTACCGCTGTCAAGTGAGACTCTTTAGGTTTGGATTGATAACAGGCATATACTCCCATACTATAACAAATATCAGGTCAACTTGTGGTTAGATAAATCAAACTCCCAATAATTCTTATATATAAACTCACATCAACACTTTTTCCAAAATCATCTTTATTCAACTTTATTGACACACTCATTAGTGTTCTAACAAGACGTGCATTCTCAAGGTTGAATTCTTCACCAAATTCTTTGCATATTTGGTTTGTTACATAAAGATACCGTCTCTCACTTGCTTGATTTGTAATCCCAAGAAGAAATTCAATTCTCCCACCATACTCATCTTAAACTCATGTGTCATCATCTTTACGAAGTCATCCACCATCTTTAGATGAGTTAAGTCAAATACAATATCATCAACATAGATTTGTTCAATCATCAAATCATATTTGAATTTTTTAAGAAATTAAGTATTGTTTACACTACCTTGTTCATATCCTTAATTGAGTAGATATTGGATGAGAATCTCATATCAAGCCCTTGGCGCTTGATTGAGATTGTAAAGAGCCTTTTTGAGCTTGAATACATGATCAACATGCACTAAATTGTTGAATCCCTTTGGTTGTTCAACATACACTTTTTCTTCTAGAAATCCATTTAAGAATATGCTCTTCACGTCCATCTAATTAAGTTTAAATCTTTTCACACATGCTATGGCTAAAAAAAGTCTAATTAATTCAAGCTTTGCTACTAAGGAAAATGTTTCTTTAAAATCAATGCCTTCAATTTGAGAATATCCTTAAGCAACTAACCTGGCCTTGCTTCTTGTCACATTACCTTTGTCATTAGTTTTATTGCAAAAAACTATTTTGTTCTAATCACATTCACATCTGATAACCTTAGCACCAATTCTCACACATCAGTTTGAGCAAACTAAGTTAACTCTTCTTTCATCGCTGTTGTCTAGAATTCATCTTGCAAAAATTGTTTCATGTTCTTTGGTTTAAAAGAAGAGGTGTAACATAAAAGTCCTGCAAGTTCTTGATAATCAATCCTTTTTCTTTCTCTTGTTTTTCCTTCTATCACTAACTTCACCAATCACATTCTTAATAGGATGACTTTGTTTGATTTATTATGGAGAATCCTTATTGAAATCATCTTCCTTTGGGTTTTCATATTCACAAAGATTGTTTCTACATCAGATGTCTGGTTGGTTTCTTCCTCTTAAGCAACCAACTGGTTCTCTATTTGATTGGTTTCTTTTCCAGCAACAACTAACTATAAGTCTGAATAGTTTATATTTTTAGCTTTATTTCATCCCTATTCTAATTTGTGAGGATGATTTTGAAGGTTTTCTGGTACCACTTTATCAATTATTTAATACACATCATCTATAACAAAATTCATTGATTCCATCACTGTCTTAGTTCTTTGGTTGAACACACAATATTTCATACTATGAGTTGAATATCCAAGAAAGATGCATTCATCACTTTTCCGTCCAAACTTCCTAAGCTGCTCTCGATCTCTGAGAGTGTAACACTTGCTACCAAATATATGAAAGTATCTAACATCCAATTTATTTCCCTTTCATAGTGTATAATGTGTCTTATTTAAGATGTTTTAAAGATAAATTCTATTGCATATGTAACATGTTAGCCCCGGGTCTCAGTCCTTATTTTATGGTGACAAGGCACTAAAATTAGGAGACTTTTCAAAATAATATATATAACTAAAATATAATAAAGATAGAAAGAATTCATGGTAGGACTTTTTAAAAATATATGTATATATCTAACATCAAAATAAAATGAATTAAATTTCTTAGTGGGAGTAAGAACAATTAGACAAAAAATTAACTAAATAAAAAAGAAGAAGTACAAAAGTCACAAGCATGACTTTAAAAAGTCACAGCCGTGAGAACAAAACTCACGGCCGTGAGAGGGCTGCGTTGCGGTCATACACTTTTGATGAATAGTGGGTTTGTCGTGATCGTGCACACACCAACTTTAATTTATCATAACTTTCTATTCCGATATCAAAAATTTTCAAACTTTATGTTGCTGGAAAGATAAGAGAAAGATCTACAACTTTTATGAAGACAATTTTGTCAAATTCTACCTAGATTAATACAGATTATTCATTGAAGTTTCAGAACACATTTTTATCCTCTTATTCTCTTATTTATGCTATCTGTATAGACTTCTATGCAATTTCCAAAAGACCCGAAAATCAATAATACAATCCATACATACAAAACTCCCAGTTTAACCATTTGCTTAAGAAAAATCTATTCAAAAGTCTTCAACATCTATCAATTTCGTTTCCAACCAAAAATATAACAATTTTAACATAAGAGAAATTTGGACATGAATAGAATAGAAATTATTCAACTCTTACTGTCATTCATTTTTCAAAGAAAATAGAGTTTGTACACAACTTTAAATTTCATATCTGAAGCCACATCAGTAGCTTAATACAAAAATACAATCAGAAATGCTCATGCTTAATATGCTTCTAAAGCTACCAAAAATGATTCAAACTAACTTAGTTACAAATGAAATATTTCTTGGAGATTTGTCGAAGTTTTTGTAAGGTTTACTATTGATCTGCTAATTCTTGCACCTGAGAAGTGGAAAATGATGGGCTGAGCTGGGAAGCTCAGTGGATAATACGTTTATAGCCATCAGTGATGAGCCACACACACACAAATAAGCGTATCTATATACATACACAATTCCAGTTCACAGAACACATACTTAAAAATTTCAGTCACATAAATCATATCATATATTTTTATTTTCAATCATCATAACAAAACATTTAATCATATATCATGCTCAGCAAATCACAATAAAATGCAAAAACAATATGGCTCGAGAGAATCCCATGAAACAAAATGGTGAAATCGAACTTTACATCATGAACAGAATGAGTCCAATTTTTAGAGCTCATATGCCATAAGTGGGTAGCTAGGAGAAGGCTTTAGGTCAACATGCACGTGACGAATGAAATGATATCTCTCTTGCCCATATAAGCAAATTTCTGATGCTTACATATTTCAATCATATCCATATTTTTATGCTTCTTAAATTTTCTATTTTTCATTAATATCAAAACAACAGAATTCTTATAAAGTAAACATGATTTCAATCACAGATTATTTTTCTCACATTCATAATGAACAAAAGCAAGCATTTAAATACACATACAAGCAAATAATTCAGCTTATCATCACAAAAATTATAAACATATTACCCACCTCTTTACTTGTAACTCCAAACTTAAGCTTGTCTTTCCTTTTGCTCATGATTTCGACTTTTTTTGGTTCCCTTCAGACAAACATATTTTCCATTCAACAACATATACGAATAGAAAATCCTTAAAGCTCTATTATCTAAAAATAAGCTTAGACTTAATCTACTTTTAGTTTATCTAAGATAGAAAAACTATGATATAGTTAAAAGTTCATAAAAATCTAAGAACATAGATCTCTTGTTCCTCTTCTTTCTCTCTTCATTTTCAGCATATAACTTATTTTCTCTACTTTCTTTTTCTATTAAAACAAGAAGAATAAATAAAGAGTACCTATAATCTCAGTTGAATATTCTTCTCCCTCTTCTTATCTCCTTTATCTTTCTTTCCTTCTTCTTTTCTGGTTCGATTTCTGCTTCTCTTCTTCTACCTCTTTCTACATTTTTCTTTTCTCTTTCTTTCTTATTTTTCATGACTCTCTCTTTTTCCTAACCTCTCAAACACGTCTCTCCCTTTCTCTTGTTGTTATGTGACTCTCTTCTTTTTTTCTCTAGGTTCTTTTACAATTTCTCTCTTTTTTTCCTTACTATACACGACTCTCTTCTCTCCTTTTCTTATTAGTTTTAAGACAACTTCTAGCTTTTTAAACTTGCCCTTCCATATTTAATCTAATGGCTTCTAACTCCTTAACTTAATTCTAACTCTTCCTTTTAATCCATGCAACCACACATAATTAAAATATTCATAAATAAACTCTATAAATTGCTAATTCAAGAATTCTAATTTTTACTCATAACTAAACGCTAACAATTTCTCATTTAATAATTTTAACTTCTAAGAAAAGTTCGAGGTCCAACATAACATGTCGTGTTTACTGCTTTAACCCAAAACCTCATCGGTATTTTTCTTCTAGTCAATATAGATCTGGACATTTCTTGAAGAGTTTGATTCTTCCTTTTTGCAATGTCATTTTATTGTAGAGTTTTAGGTGTTAAAAACTCTTGCATGATACCATGTTTATCACAAAAGTCATTAAAACTTGCATTCTCAAACTCCTTTCAATGATCATATCTTATTCTCAAAATTGTCATATTTTTCTGATTTGTAATATGCATACATAAGCTTTTAAATGCTTGAAATGCATCTGATTTTTCTTTCAAGAAAGCTACCCAAGTATATCTAGAGTAATCATTAACACATGTCAAGAAATAGTCATTCTATTAATACTAACATATTGTGTTAGACCTACCAAATCCATATGAATTAATTCCAATATACGAGAAGAAGTAACGTGTCTAACCTTTTTATTGGCACTCTCATTTGTTTTCACATTTGACATACACTACAAATAGTCTTATAATCGTCGTTCATCATAGACAAGCCTCTAATCGCTTTAAACTTTCTTAAATTCTTGATGAGATCATAGTTGGAGTTGGCCAAGCTTTTGGTGCCATAAATTTATATTATCATCATATGCGGCTAAATTGCAAGAGGTAATGACCTGCAACATGTAACAATTATCTGTTGATCTTATGCCACTCACCAAACATTCTCATTATTTGATTAGCACCTTTCATTCGTCACTGGTAGATATAATCAATAATCCATCATCAAAAGTTGACTAATACTCACCAAGTTTTCTTTTAAATCGTCTACATGAAGCACATTTTTTAAGAGAGGCAGTCCATCCATGTAAAGTGTTCCTCTCCCAATTACCATAGCTTTCTTTCCATCACCAAAAGTAACGTGACCATCCATAAAACTTTGATAATCCATCAAGTAACTTTTTTCACTTGTGATATGCCGTGAACACCCACTATCAAAGTACCATCCATTATGAGAAGCAACGCTCATGAATTTAAGAGCCACAAGTGCTTGTGGATGATTCTTTCTAACCCAAGTTTGCTCTGATAATGTTGGTTGCTGTTAAAAAATTCTTTAAAGATTGTTTGGATTTTTTGTTTTAAGCCCTCTAAAATAACATTTATCACAACTTGTAGGAATTTGGCCCTATATGACCATTTACACCATAAAAGTGACATGTAGGAACAAACTTTAGGTTCCTCTTTGAAAATTCTCCTTTAACAAATCTAGGTTCATCATTTTGCGCATTATTCAACTTAGAAAATTCACCTGTATGACCAACACCTTAAAAGTCCCCTTTATTTTTACCAATTTTTAGTAATTTTTCTAATTTTTTGGTACCACCATTTAACATTCTTATTCCTTTTTTAGTATTGAACAACTTTAACTTTTTTTCATCAAGTTCATCTATTTTTTAGAACAATTTCCTCTCTAGATCTTGAATGAAATCCTTTTATAGCTAAATTTTCCTTCTTTAGCTTCTCATTTTGGTTACACATTTTCACCCATTTTGCATACATTAATTCATAAGCCTTGCAAATGTCTTCATTTTTGAATTCTAAGTCACTATCATCACAGTCACAATTTGAAATAGAATTTTGGACTGATTCATCTATATTTTCCTCGTCAGTTTGTTTTGTTATTGCCACTAAGCAAGCAATTGGACTTTTATTGTATAAAGTAACCAATGCAGTATGATTACTCACAATTTCTTCTTCGCTATCATACTCACTTTCAGATTCATTTTCACTCTAAGTACTTGTGTAGGAATTTCCTTTTCTCTTTTTAAGAGTGTTAGCACATTTCGCTTATATATGTTCGAAGCCTTGACATTCATGATATTGTATCTTCTTTGCCTTTTTTTTTACCTTTTTGATTTTTTGCTTGTTGTTTGAAATTATTGTTCGATGAACTCCCACCATTTTGCCTAAACTCGTGTTTATCTTTCTTCATTCTCTTTAGCCACTTACTGAAATTTCTTGTTAATAACACCATATCTTCATTTTCATCAGAGTCATCTCTTAAATCATTCACCAATTTACTAACCTCAACTTAGAATGCTAACCCTTTGTTCTTCTCACGATTATCTATCAACAGGTTCATCTCAATGTTTGTGAGAATCCTAATTACTTTATCTAGGAGTAACTCATTGATATCATGGGCTTCTTTAATGGCTACAATTTTTGGTATAAGAAGTTTTGAAGCTACCATTGATTTTGGTGCCTCATCTATTGTTTGTATAATGTATCTCACACTTCTTTTTCTAATTCACATGTTGATATCATACTAGAACGTCCTTCATCCATAGCACTGAAAATTGCATGCATGACTTAAGAGTTACCAACCACTTCCTCTTCTTCAGTCCTTGTCTAATTCAATGGATCTTTAAGTAAAACTTTATACTTTTCATCAATTGTCATTAGATATGTTCAACTATTCAATATCAAAGTACATGCTTTAGTTCCTTGTGCTTGAATAAATACTTTCATTCTAGCTTTCCAAGTAGGGTAATTAGAACCATCTAGTATCCATGGCCTAGTGATTAATGTTCCTTTTCTGGTAGCCATAATTATGGAACGCAAATCTACACCAACTTGACACACCAAGTTCTGATTAGGTGAACCAAACTTTGATACCAAATGAAAAACTCAAAGGTTACAGTTCCGCAATAAATGTGTTCTACCACAATTGCTTTGAACTGAACCTAAAGGCTGCTTAATAGAAAGCAACTGTGTTAACAACTGTCATTTTTTCCAGAATTAAAATGCAAGCAAAAAAATCAAATATGCAACAAGTAAATCAACAACTAAAATTTGGTAACACAGTTTGGCATACCCGACCTACGTCTACGGGGCCCTTACCCAGCTTAACCAACTTTCAATGAAGTAAAATAATTTTATACAAGGCTTTACTAAACCGACACTACTCAACCGCTGATACTATCTACTCGTACTTACAACTTGTGAAAGTATTTCATTCCCAATAGCACGACCACCACATGCTAACTTCAATAGAGGGTTTTTTCAACATTAAAAGAAGATAAAGATGAAAATAAATCTCAAGTTATTAAAACAAGAATAACATAAACAAAGTGACACTTGAGTCAAAAGACACTCTCCTGTATGTGCAACCTTATCAACTCGAAAGCATGGAAAGTTGTCCAACAAGATTCTACTATGAACCTTTGAAATAATCACTGAAGCATCTCATGCAAAGCAGCCACAAAAATCAACAAACAAACTTGTGTTTCATCACTGAAACATCACAAAAATATAGCTAAAAAATTGGTTAGTTTTTTGCACCTTTTTTCCTCACAAAAATGATGATCCAACAGTCCAAATCATTCATACACATGCAGAGAAAATACAGCTGCAAAAGATTGCTCAAATCACCAATAAATCTGCCTATATATCTTCAATGAACACACGTATATCTCCAATTGTACATATCCAATAAATCTTATATTCTTTAGGATTTTATGTTAAGTAGGATTCCTTCGTTGTCCAGAATAGTGAAATCATATACCAAGTGAATTTCTTATTACTAATGATATTTTAAATATATCCAAATATAAATAATGTCCAAAATAATAAATTAGATATCTTAGCAAATAGACATAAGCAGTTGAATAAGTTCGTGTACAATTTGCAGTGGAGTCATAACACTTTGTCATCATATTCTCATGAAATCAAGATATGACTTGCCATTTAACTTTCGAGAAAAGAACTCTTTAAAGTACTTCTCCAGTGGCATTTGCTGGAAGACAGCTGGATTATTCGAGTCAATGATGCTGGAAGCAGGGCCTACTAGAGTGCTTAGCTTTGGACTGTAAAATGTTGCAACAGACAACCTTTCTTTTGCTGAGTTCACTATTGCCCTGTGCTCAATGCTCTGATAAATTCCATTGCTGAAAATCTGCAGATGAAAAAGTGAAACATGGGGAAATGCTAACGATAATCTTGTTTATTGAGACAGTAACTCTTTCTTTAGCTTATTGGTAATGCTTTTTACTTATTTCCTTAAATGCTTCTGAAGTCATTGTAACTTGAATTCAACACTGTATTAATCTTTGCTTTTCGCTATCGAAAGGAAGGTGGTTTTCTAAAAGAAAGTAAAAAAACATAGGTCTTCATAAGTTGCAAAAGGTGCACCAAGTTTAAGCTCAAGTGTTTAAGCCACAGTAGGAATTCTTTGTTCCTTCTGTGAAAATAGCTGCTCTTCATCAGAAAAAATCAGAAACAAAGGGGAAAGGGACGAACGTTTATTTACTTCTTTTACTGATATTGCGTTAACCAAAAGACTGCTTTCAAAAATATTGAACTCCAAGCGAGAGTGCACTTACTTAGCCAGGCAATGGTTACAGCGTAAATTTATCTGACAATTGAGGTTCGAAATTGATCGTAGAGGTACTTTACTTAAGTCATATGCCTAAATTCTCCTGTTTCCAAAGGTGAATCATTAAATAAAACACTCAACGTGTACTTCTCAAGTCAACATGGCTCCTGTATTAATCGAATGCAGCAGGCAATAAGTTTGTTTAGAAGTAAAACTGATACCTCCATGATGTCCCCGACGTTAACAACAAAAGCATTTGGAAGTACCCTAACAGGAATCCATCGATCTTCCTTACGAATTTGTAGTCCTTCAGTTTCGTTTAACTGAAACAAAATTGTTAAAGCGTCAGCATCTGAATGAGGAGTGAAACCGATAGCCTTATCTGGTTGAGGGCATGTTGGATAATAGTTCATTCTAACTGATTGAACTCCATCACAGAATAAGTCCTTCATTTCGTGCGCGTCCATCTTCAATGCTTTTGCCATGTAATCCAAAATTCTCATTGCTAGCTTTCTCATTTCAGTACAGTAAGCTTCCAAAGTGCACCTGCAGTTAAAGAATGAAGATGCAAAATAGAAATAAAATTATCCTGCAAGGCAATTAAATTTCCTAAACTCTTTCCTCAGATTTCCTAGGTTATAAGCGTACCTAGAAATCAGTTGTGAAGGCCATAATTCTCATTTTTGGGATAGAAATTTGGTTATTAACTAGCTTTCAACTATGGTGCTCGGCAATTTACGGTATCCCAAAAAGCTTAAATTTATACCTTCTGATTTGCAAAGAACCCAGTTAACAGTATCTGGATACTCCACTTTCTGGATTTTAACCGCAGAAGGCAATGAATGAAAAACGGGGAATATACCTTAGATTTGGAGGGAGTTTGTCAAATAGTTCCTTCTTCCTCAGATCGGTCGGAAGAGTGGTTGCATAGAACATGTCAGACCAGTCTAGTTTCTGCTCCTCTGAGGCCACAAACAATTGCCCAAACCCTTCATGGTTATCTGGTTGCTGCCATAGCTGCTGCTTCTCTTCATAAGGAAGCTTGAAGAAATTCTTAACTTCCATACTGAAATTCTCCAACAATGTATTGCTAACTTTATGGTTCACAACCTGTTTTAATAGAATGAATTCATTGAAACAAAGCTCACAGCTGCAGTAGTAAAAGAATGCGATACGGGTGTAACAACGCTAAGTACGGGACCTATATTTCTTGTATAATTTATCGAGCATATTTCTCACATGGAAAATCTTGATTAGTCTCATTTTAATATCCTAAGTTACAGATTGACCACTCAGATTACTCTTTGCATCAAGTATATGCTTGATTATAAGAATGAGGTTCCAGCCTTAAATCTACGACCCCTATGTAACACTGCGTGGATGGATGTGGATCGAAGTTTTAACATTTGACTCCTCCTCGAAGCTTAACACTTAACTCTCACCAAACTCTCTACAAATACCTGGAAGAAGCCCCAGTCCTTGCAAGCAGCATGCAATCTATGCAGCTCAGAACCCACTGAATCGTCAACTTCTAATCTTTCAAGGTCAATGATTGGGACAGAAGACTGAGATCCATCCTCGGAACCAGTGACACATTCCTGCTCAGGTCTAGCATATTGAGGTGGGATCTTCAGGATGGACTCTTTGGCAAGCTCTTGAACACTGGGTACTATTATGGATCTTCCAAAATTAACAGGTTCTTCCACTCCCGAAGATGACTCCATCACTATCAGTATCAGCAGACTGAAAAAACTTCTGATAAGTATTTCGTACCAGTAGAGAGGAAGAAGAAGAAGTAGAAGTAGGAGTAGAAAGGAAGATTCGAACTTTGATTAAATATTGTCGGAATTATTGTTGCTTTGCCAAGTATGTGTAGTTATTTGTAAATTTGGCGTATTTGTATAGATCGGAAATTTTATCGCTTAACAATGCCTCCTTCCAAGTCCATGAAAAATCATTTGTCAAGAAGCGATAAGGAAAGCGTATTTACATAGATCGGAAATTTTGTTGCGTAACAATGCCTCCTTCCTAGAAAAATAACCAGGTCCATGAAAAATCATTTGTCAATAAGCGATAAGGAAATTGTGCTTATCTAGATAGGAAATTTTATTGCGTAACAATGCCTCCTTCCTAAAAAAAACCGGGCCCAGGAAAAATCATTTGTCAAGAAGAGAAACATTGTGCCTTTATAAGAGGTAATAACACCATTGTGCCTTGGACTAAAGTGGTGTGGCATAAACACCTTAATCCCTTAGCTTCCACAATCACTTAGATGGCTATGAAGTCCAAAATTCTAGCAATTGATAGAATATCCACATTCCTACAACTGCCTAATTGGTTCATCCTATGCAAACAAGATTACGTAAAATCCATCACATATCTTCTTCCAGTGTGAATTTAGCAGGAAAATCTAGAAACAACTCCTACAAAACTACCAAGTATTCAATGTCTCGAGTTCTTGGAATGAATTAATCAATTAGTGCTCCACTTTTAAACATACAAACAACAATATTAGGCGGTGTATTTGCATTGCTTTGACATTCATTGTAGCTTCTATCTAGGATGGAAGACATAGAAGAGTCTTCCGAGATGTAGCTCAAGATCAAGAAACTTTCTAACAACAAATTGCTGCAGAAAATTAGACTCCACATCAACATATTAAAGAACAGATTTGAAGACATTTACTATTTCAGTACCTATCAAATATCAATGGATGTATCCGTTTGAGAGGTATAGTTAATATTTAAATAAAAGTTATAATATGTTTTAATTCTAATTCTTCGGAAAAAAAGATCATAATGATTTTGATTTACAATTAAGAAAATAGCGATTAATTTGTGTTTGCAATAGAATATTATATGAGTAAATCTATTATTGCATCAACAATATATTGTTCTATGTTGAATTTACATTGTTCTATTAATGGAAAACTCAATAAAATGTGAATTTCAGATTAAAAATATGCCACTAAAGAAAAAACAGGATATAATGTAGTCAAGATTTAGGTTATAATGATTTGGAGAAGCTAGTGCATTTCCAGGTGAAGCATCACATTTTGCATATGCTACTGCACATCTAAATGAGGCATTATCTTCTGTTACTGATGGAATATATCATTTCGTCGATAAAAATATAGCGACAGTTTATATTTTTGTCGGTAACTTTAGCGACAAACGTACGATTTACCGTCGGCAATTTCACCAATGGAATATTAGAATTTCATCCATAAAGTAACAATAGAATACCTGTAAATCCGTCTGTAAATTTGCTTTAACTTACCGATAGAAATCCAAAATTTTTTCGTTAATGTTATCAATGGTTTCACAAACTTCTGACGTTAAATTTACCAATGACCATTTCTCTAATGTTTCTTTTCATCAATAATTTCCGTTGCCAAATTTATTTCCAAACAAAAAATCTTTATTTTCCGTTGATAATTTCCATTGCAAAAACCTATTTTTCTTGTAGTGAATTCCTTAAGATTTGATGTCATTGTATCATTATTGCATATTGCATGAATATGTGATTATGTTTTTTTATGTCTTTTTTATGTTTGTGTTTTAGTTTTTCTTGAGGACTAGAAAAGTTTAATTGTGTGGATGTTGATAAGTGTAGATTATATTATGTTTTTTTCTAGGTGTTTAAGTGTGGTTTTAAGTAGTTATTAGATGATTATCATGTGTATAGGCTTCTTAATAGTGTTTATATGTGTTCTAAGTGTTTGTTTGGTTTAGAGCAAGAATTTGATCTTAAGTTTTTGTTTTAAGAGGTGTTTGTTGTGTTTTTTAATGTTTGGAAACTAAAAATTAAAAAATGAAGAAGAATATGGATGCACGCAGGATGGCACGATCGTCCATGGTGAAGACCAGCAACATTGCATGGCTTTCTGTCACAATCGTGCATGCACGATTGTGACAAAGAATAAAGAATCACACAAGGCATGATCATGCCCCATGCACAATCATGCCAGGAGGTGTTTTAAGGTGCATGTTGTTTTGAGTTTTGAGGGTTCGAGGCTATTTTCAGAACCAAATAAAAAAGGGGAATCCCTAAACACAACCATAAAGCCCTCAAGCACTATAAAAGAGCATAAAAAAAACACCAAAAGAGGCAGTAGTCATTACATCAAGGCAAATCAAAAAGGAAGGATCAAAGGGAACTCCAGAGAAATTCCAACATTTTAGATAAGACTTCAATTATTTTTATTCTTTTCCTTTTATTTATTTCATTATCTCAAATGTGTATTTGGATTTTTATGATGTATAACATGATTATGGATTTCTAAATTCAACTTTAGGGATTATTTTGGAATTATATTTTGAACCTTATTTCTTGTTAAATTCAATACATTGATGAACGCTTGTGATAATTGTCATGCATATACTTGGTAACAAATCAAGAGAGTGAATTAAGTCATTAGTGTTAAGGTGCGCCATGACAATTAGTAACTTAATAGTTCTACAATTATCATATTAACGAACAATTAAAGAGAGATCTTAATTGTGAAATTAATTATCTATAGGATTGCTTTAAATATAATTGAACAATTTAGGAGTATTTTTATAATCGAGAGACTAGGATTCTATAAATATTGAATTCAAGTAGGGTTACTTGACTGGATCTTAAGAGACAGTAATCAAAACTTTACGATATCTTGGATCAAACATAAATTGAATCAACAAGATTATGTGAAACAAAATAAGGATAAATCAAACATAAATTGAATCAACACGATCATTGCTAGCTCAATTATTTCATTGTTTATTTTTTCATTTTATTATTTGTATTAATTTCAGTTACTTATTTTAATTCAAATCAATTCTTGATGCTACATGATACAACATGTATAATTACAGTATTGAGAGTTTTATTATTATATAAAGCTTGCCCAATAAGTTTTTGGTGCCATTGCCAAGGAATAATTAGCATTAAGACGATTTGAATTCCTTTTATTAACGAATTGTTAACTTTCTTGTGTGAATGTGAATACATGAGGGGAAGAATCACTTCGAGTTCAAGCAATGCAGAAGAAACTTCAACTCTCAATATCACAAGGTAAGGAAGAGATATTTTAGGAGCTAAATTTCAAGAAGCGATTGAAAGAATGATGGCGAAGGAATGAAATCATAAAGAGCAGCAAACAACCCTTATGGATTTCATGAGGCTAGGTTTTAATATGACATAATGAGGAATCACTCGACCACCAGTGTAACCAAACACATTAAAGATCAAACCAGCACTACTAAGTATTTCATAAACTAACTTATAGTTTTATGATTTATCCAATGAGGATGTCAATTCTTATTTGATCAATTTCTTAGAGATTTGTGATACATTTTGGTATAATGAGTTGTCAGAAGAGGTAGCGAAGATCAAGTTCTTCCCTTCTACACTCAAGGATAAAGTTAAGGCGTGGTTTCAATATAGGTGTAGCTAGTGCAAGTATTTTTAGCTAGGTACTTCCCTCTAACAAAGACAACAAGACTCATCAAATAAATCACTAATTTCCAGTAAAATAAGGAAGAGTCTATATACAAAGCATGAAAGCAGTTTAAGGAGTTATAAAGGAGTTGTCCACATCACAATTTGCTGAAGGAATTCTTGTTTCAAATTTTTTGCAATAGATTCAACCCACCCATACAGGGCACCATTGATGCAGCTACTGAAGGATCATTGATACGAAAAACAATTGAGGAGATAGAAGATTTGTTCATGGAGATGGCAAACAATAGTTGCCTTTGGACATGGAACCAAAGTAGATAGCATTGAACCTTCTCGGATCAAAAGGGAATGATTGTTATCGATTTAGTGATAGCACTACAGGCTAAGTTTGCTAACTTAACTAAGCAACTAAATAGCCTTAAACCCACCTCTTCCACTCCACTTAAAGCAATACAGCATGGATGTAAGCTACGCAAACAATAGAGCCATATCATTGCTGATTTCTTTTTAGCACAAAATAATAATGTGGACCAACTTAACTATATGCGAGCACAATTTCATTAAGGTGGGAATAACCCTTATTCTAATAATACAATCCTGGGTGGAAGAATAACCTAAAATTTTTCTTGGTTTAACAATACAGGGACTCAGTTGAGAAATTAAAGTCCACTAAGATATCAATAAGATAAGTCCGATGCAATGGATTCAAAAATTAAAAAATTTATAGAAATGATGACTTCCAAATTATCAATTCTAGAAGGGGCCTAGAAGAGGATGGAAGGATAATTCTTGCAAGTAGCAAAGAATCATGCCTCTTCTAGTCACAACCAGGAGGTTCAAGTGGGCTAGCTTGTCAATGCATTGTCTACAAGAAGTGTAGGGAGTCTCTAGAGCAATATAGAAGCAAATCTAAGGGAGCAACTTAAGGCTATCCACTTAGGAGTGGAAAAGAGCTAAAAGAAGAAACAGAAAAAGAAGTTGAAATCCACCTTGTAGAAGATCAAGAGACGCAAAAGCAAGATAAAGAGAAGAATGAGGACCCTCCTTATGTTCCTCCTTCGCAATACCCACCAAAAATTCCATTCTCACAAAGAATTTAGAAGAATGAACTGGATGCAGAGAAGATAAAGACTTTGAAAATTAACTTATCTTTTATGGAAGCATTGGAACATATGCCTAAGTACGCGAAGTTCTTTAAAGGAATATTATCAAATAATTGTCCTTAGGAAGATAACCAAATGATGGCATTGATGGAAAGTTATAGTTCAATTATCAGTAGTCATATGCCTTCCAAATTGAAGGACCCAGTGAACTTTACAATACCCTATGTAGTTGGTGATTTAGAATTTGTAAAATGTCTATACAACTTAAACGCAAGTATTAACCTTATGCCTTTTTCAATTTTTAGGAAACTAAGGCTAAGCTATATAAAGCCAACTTCGATGTTCATTCAATTAATGGATCAATTGATCAAGAGAACGTTTGGTGTGGTGGAGGATGCCATCATTAAGGTGGAAATTTTCATTATTCCTGTAGACATTGTAATATTAGATTTTGAAGAGATAGGAATTATCCACTCATTCTTGGAAATCCATTCATGAATATTAGGAGAGCTTTGATTGATGTTAATGAAGGAAAACTGATCCTTCAGATTAGTCATGATCACATAGAGTTCAATATGAATAAAGTATTAAAGAATCCAAAAGAAAGTATCTCTTGTATAAAGATAGATATCATGGATGAAGGTATCAAAGAGCAAGAGGAGAGATGCAATGAAGAAGTAAGTTTTGAGGAAGTTGAGACTGAGGATGAAGGAGACACAGAGGATTCAGGTGTTCTAGCACATTAAGACATCTTAGTAAGAACAAAGAACCCATACTACCCTCCATTGAAAAGCAACCAACATTAGAATTGAAAACTTTACCTATGCACCTCAGGTATACTTTACTCAGTGAGTGCCAAACCTTAACCATCATCATCTCAAACCAACCAAATAGGGAACAGGAGAGTAGGGTGTTTAAGATTATTAGAAAGCATATGAAGACCATGGGATGGCAGATATCTAACATACAAGGTATAAGTCCTAATGTGGTTATGCATAGGATTAACCTCGAAGAAGGAAGTAAAGCAGTGAGGGAATGTCAACAAAGAATAAATCCTCACATAAAAGAAGTAGTCAAGAAAGAGTTAGTTAAGTTATTAAATACGGGTATCATATACTAGATTTCAAATAGTGAATGGGTCAAATAGGTACAATGCATACCTAAGAAAAGAGGAATGACAAAAATAGAGAGTGAAAGTGATAAGATGATTTTGACTCGAACAGTCATTAGTTGGAAAGAGTGTATTGACTATCGAAAGCTCAATAAGGTGACTAAAAAGGATTAATTTTCTCTTCCATTTATGGATTAAATTATAACAAGGGTGGTTGGTCATGTATTCTACTGTTTCCTTGATGGATATTTGGGCTATAATTAGATTTTTATCGATCCGGAGGATCAAGAAAAGACCACTTTCACATATCCTTATAGAACATTTGCCTATAGACAGATTCTTTTTGGGTTATGCAACGCTCTAATAACATTTCAAAGGTTTATGATGTCTATCTTTGCAAATATGATCGAGGACATAATGGAGATTTTTATGGACGATTTTTCAATCTTTGGGGAGTCTTTTGAACATTGTCTGACAAAATTGGAAAGAGTTCTTCAAAGATTTGAAGAATCATACTTAGTTCTAAATTGTGAGAAATATCACTTAATGGTGCATGAAGGAGTGGTATTAGGACATAAGATATCATGCCAAGGTATTGAAGTGGATATAGCTAAGATAGACGTCACTGAGAAGCTTCCATTACCAATCAATGTCAAGGGCATGTGAGCATTTCTCAAACATGTAAGATTTTATTGTCTCTTTATTAAGGACTTCTCGTAAATTGTCAAACCTTTTACAAATAGATAAAGACGAGGCTTTCATTTTTATGATACTTGTTTATCCGTGTTTAATAGATTAAAAGAGGCATTACACCAATATTAATGTCACCGAATTGGTTATTATCTTTTGAAGTCATGTGCGATCCTAACAATCAAGCTGTAGGTTGTGTTTAGGCTAACAGAAAGATAAAGGGTTGCATTCAGTTTACTATATAAGCAAGACATTAACGGGCCCCTAACTTAGTTACACTACTACTAAAAAGAAGTTACTAGCAATGGTGTTCCTATGTGACAAGTTTCGGCCTTATCTTTTAGGTTCTAAAGTGATCATTGTTACTAATTATGTCTTGCTTAAATATCTTTTTGCCAAGAAAGATGTGAAACCAAGGCTTATTCGATAGGTGTTATGTTTACAAGAATTTGATATTTAGACCAAAAATAAGAAAAGGGCGAAAAATATGGTAGCTGACCAGTTATCACATCTCGAAGGAGGGGAATTGCAGTAAAGTAAGGACATTATAAAAGATTGCCCAATGAAACCTTTCTGTTGCTAAACTACCCTATGGTACCATGGTACATTAACATAGTTAACTATATTATAGGTGGTGTAATCCCCTTATATTTGTCTTATCAATAAAGGAAATGATTCTTGCATGAGTTTACCATTATTTATATGATGAACTAATCCTTTATTGGAGATATGGTGATAGATTGACAAGGAAGTGTGTTCAGTAGGAAGAAATGTTAGACATATTGATGCAGTGTCACAAACCTATCTATATGGGCATTACAAAGTGAGCAAGACAGCGACACAAGTCTTAGATTGTGGTTTTTATTATCCAAATTTGTTCAAGGATGCTCGGGAGTTTGTGGTACAAGGTGATAAATGCCAAAGTGTGGGGAACATCTCAAAGAGAGATGGGATGTCATTGTCTAACATTCTGGAAGTAGAAGTGTTCGAAGTGGGGGGATTAGACTTCATAGCACCATTCTTATCCTCCATGGGGAACGTATATATTTTATTCGGAGTGGATTATATGTCATGATGGGCTTATTCAATCACTCTAAAGTGCCATGAACCATAATTAGCAATAGAAAAGCACATTTTTTGCACTAAATCTTTCGATGTTCTTTTTAGAAGATATGGGGTTTACCATCATGTTACAACTCCATACCACCTGCAAAAAAGTGGACAAGTAGAAGTTATGAATTTTGAGCTTAAAAAAATATTGGAGAAGATGGTAAGTATTTCAAGAAATGATTAGACATTAAAGCTAGATAATGTCCTTTATGCCTATCAAATTGCCTTCAAACTTTCAATCAATACGACCATTTCAGCTTGTATATGTTAAGGCTTGTCACCCACCTATAGAGCTAGAGCATAGAGCATATTAGATCATAAAAGCCTTAAATTTTGATTAGAAACAAGCGGGTGAGAAAAGGCTTCTATAGTTGAACAAACTTAACAAACCTAGATGGAATGCGTATAAAAATGCGAAGCTGTATGAGGAAAAAAGTTAAGAAATTGTATGATTGTCATATCAAGAAGAAGGAGTTCAAAATGGTAGATGCGGTTTTACTATATAATTTAAGATTGAAGTTGTTTCCTGGAAAGCTCAAGTCACGATGGAGTGGGCCTTTTCAAGTAACCCGTGTATTTGCACATAGAGCTTTAGAACTGGAGAACCAAAATAAGGAAACCTTCAAGGTGAATGGAAAAAGGTGTAAACCTTATCTCGAAGGAGTCTTTTTGCAAGAAAGGAAATTGAGTTCTTTCCTTTTATTTAATGATGAAAGGTCAACCTAATGATCATAACTTAGCAATTTATATAGTTAGATTTTTCTTGAATTCTAGTATTTAGGTTCTTATCTTAATGCGTTTGGAGTCGTTTGGATTGTTAATTTTTATGTTTTTGAAGTTTTTATAAGTTAGGAACAAGTTTCAGGGGTTACATGAGCACAAATGAGCAAAATGGGACAAGGTTGGTCAACTCCAACCGTGTCACGATTATGCTTAAATAATTGTGCCCTATACATGATCATGTCAAGCAATGAAAGACACACCTGTGCCCCACACATTTTAAACCATATTTTACCCTCTTTTTCCAACCTTAACCATTTAAATACATCTTTTCTCTTCTTTTACATCTCATTTCTCTCTAAACCTTGTAGCCACCTTCCAAGCTCTCCAATTCTCTCAAATCTCTCTTCATTCTTAATTGTTTTTTCACCTTTTTTTTTCATTTTTCACCTAGGTAAACATTCTTTTTACACAAATCTAGTGATTTCCATATAAAATCACATCTTTTAAGTGGGTGTTACAAGATTTATCTACACTTTTCTCTCTCAAATGTTTAGGTGTGATTTTGTATTTTTGATATGTTTCTTGGTTAATTTTGCAAGATATATACTCATTCATGGCACTAAGAATCAAACAAGTTGCTAAATTTTGAACATTGATGGGCAAAGCATAATTGTCTAGGGATGGTGAATGTAATAGGACTGCAGATTTTGGAGCACCTTTTCCAATATATTCAGAAGAAGAAGGTATAAGATTCCAAACCCTTTAGTCTAGAATTGTTACTACATCATGATATTTTGATTCCTATATCTTAAAAAATTAGTTTTAAAGAAAAGAATGAGACTTTGAGTGCAAAAAATCGTTGGAAAAAATTTATTCATTTGATTTTGTTGTGAATAAGGATTAACCCTCAAATTTTACACTACTTTACAATTTGAGCTAAGAAAATTAGATAATGTTTGGTTTCAGTTATGGGGTCACCCTTATAATTTCGACTATCATATTGTGGAAGAAATTGGTGGATTCATTTGATCATAAATTATTGGAAAACATGATAACTTTCATACTGAACAATATTGGAAGAAATTAACGGGGTTGGCTGATGTTTTGTGAGAAATTCACATAATAATGTTATTTTTAGTCTTGAACATTTTTTATTGCATAAATTTATGTTTCACACTATGTTTGCAAAATCTCAAAGTAACAAGTGTTCTAAAAAAGAATCTCATACTTTGGTGCACGGATCATAAGATATCATTTTGTACTTCAACCCATATTTTTCAAACAATAGTTACTTCTCTTAATGAAAAAGGTAGTTATCTTGGCATGGGTTTTCTCGTTACTACATTT
Source organism: Erythroxylum urbanii (assembly GCA_027568935.1). NCBI lineage: Eukaryota > Viridiplantae > Streptophyta > Magnoliopsida > Malpighiales > Erythroxylaceae > Erythroxylum > Erythroxylum urbanii. Next base: position 18,778,488 of record JAOQML010000002.1, read on the forward strand.
GCTCAATATCAGGTGTATCTGTTGATGGACTAATTGCTATTTTCCCTGAGTTTCTTAACCATACATATTTAATGCGAGCTGAGATTTTAGAGGTCCATGACATGGCACTTCAGGATATTGGTTCTAAGTCATAAGTGAAACTAGGGAAGACGAAGAGGAAGGCTAGGGGAAAGTGTTCAATTTAGTGTCAGAAAATAATAAGTTCATGGAGGAATGCATGGACACTATAAAGGTGCAAACAAAGGAGCTTGCGCTCCATCAACGTCAATAGCGATATGACATAAAAAAGATATTAAAGTATTTCACTGTTCAAGGTGTTCATATTCCTTTACTCATACCATCACCACCTTAATCTCCATAAGTGTTTCTTGCTCTAATCTTTTCATTACTGTTATTTATTTTGATGTGTGTTGTTTGGTCTCTCATATTGAGGACAATTTGTTATTTAATTGTGGGGATTTTTATGAATTAGAGTGTTATATGTGTGAATTATGCATTTGTTTTGTGTTAGTTTTTTATTAAGTTGGCATTTTGTGAACATATTATCGCATGATGTTTGCTTTGAGTGAATGTGTCAATGACATGAATTTTATGGAATTAGTTTAGCTTTAAACATGGTCACTTAAATTGTAAAAGCATAGTAACTTGTGAAATTTATGTTAAAGTGTCTTTGGGATGAATATGCATGTTAATTAGGATATGACATCTATGCTTTCACTTTAGGAAATTGTTTGTATACATGTATAATTATAGTCAATTGAATTGGTTATATAGTCAATTGAATTGGTTAACATTATTAGTACCTTTTCATAAGAATTATTAACTAAGAAGAAAAGAGGTAGGCTAACTAATTACACTATAAGAAAATCACTTAATAGAGTCGGAATATTTCCGACGGAAACAATTCCGTCGCTATTTATCGACGGCACATAATATTTCATCGAAAAATACCCAGTATTTAGCGACGGAGACTACATCTG
>JAOQML010000002.1:18800691-18810808 GCA_027568935.1 Erythroxylum urbanii
TTAATTAGTTAAAATATAATAAGTTTTTATTTCTCAATATTTTTTACAAACTAACTATTATCAATGGTAATGATAATCATTCATTCTTCTTAACTAACCATCATAATTACAATGATAATATTCATTCTCATTCCTCACTATATTTATTCTCATTCCTATTACTATTTCCCTATACGAACCAACCGCTCCCTAAATCTTTTTCAAAACTATTAACAACTAATCATATGTTGATTAATTGAAACTTATTTTTAATTAAAATCCCTAAAATTGCATTAATCTAATGTATGAATTTCTCAAATTATGTTAACCTATATGTAAGTTTGCTTACAACTCCTTTAAATGATGTTGGATCCATTCATATAAAAGATTTCTTAATCTTAATTGCATAAAATATAAAATAAATTAATATACCAACAATATTAATTTAAGAATAGTAAAGAACACATAATAGAATCTTAATAAAAACTAAATAAATTAAATTAAACTTAAATCCTTACAAGGTCCATTCCAAGGTTCATCTTGTCTAGGTACCATAAAGGGAAAACACAACATTAAAACTAAAGAGAAAACACAAAATCAAAGGAAACAAGATGAAATATTTTAACTTTTCAAGAAATTTGCTTTAGATTGATCAAAATTTACTCTAAAGGGATCTCCTTGCTTGTTTTTTATTCTTTCTATTATCCTAGGGCTTCCAATTGTGTCTCTTGAGTCTCCTTTTTGCTTTGCCTTTTATATTTCGAAAACAAGGTTTTAGGCAATACACAAACAAGTACATGGGCATGTTGATAGTTGTGTACTTTAAAAATCATGATATCCTCAAATATAGAGCAAACCCAGGCTGAAAATGTGAATACAGGCAAATACACAGGCATGTGTATCTCCAACACGAGCGAGTTCATACTTGTGTAAGTCTTTAAAACTTTAAAAAAATTGTTTTGCATGAAACATAGTCATATTAAAGTATATAGGAAAGTATGCTTGATCTCTACATAATGTAAAAACAGGCATATACACAATTATGCAACTCTTTAAAACTATGAACAACTTGAATCATGTGAAACATGGCCATGTTAAAATACACAAGCAAGTACATGGGTGTGTTACCTACCATTACGTTTCTTATAGCTTCATAACTTCATCAAAATAACTTTAAATTAGCCCAAACTTGTCTTAATTTGTTCATTTTGCTCCAATAAGTGAATTACAACCTAAAAAAGTAATATGAACGAATTAAATACCATAAACAATAAAAACACTCAAATAAACAAATGATATGTACTAAATATAAACATAAAAATGCACTCATCAACAAGTTTATTTTATAAACCAACTAAATGAACATATTTATTTTGCACTGTGACAATTGATGTCTGATTAAAGTTTATGCTTTATATTTGGCGTATTTTGTACTTATATCTTATATTTGTAAATCAACTGAATGAACAAACTTATTTTGTTGAATCCACACAATACTAACAATAATAGATAACTTTTTATTCTATAATGAAAAGAATAATTACTTTCATACTAGTTATACTAAAAGTTTACAGCCACAAAGAAGACAAACAATGAAATAAAAACTAAAATAAATCTTACAATTATATTAAATAATATCAACCTCAACCCCTTCTTTCTCTCTAATACACATCTCAAATTCTTGCTTTATAATTAAATTTAATTACTCATCATGTTCATTTGTTTCATATATACCTCTGGTGGGTGTTGAATCCAACAAATATAATCTTACTCTAATCATAAATAAATTGTTTATTACAATAAGGAGGGTTAAATAAGGGAATGTTAAACCTCATTAATTAACAAATCAAAATAAGAGAAAGGGGGTTTAAAGATGGAAATTGAAACAGATTAAAAGAAAAATCAGTAAAACAAATCAAGAATGCAATTTAATGAAATAAAATAACAACGAACATCTAGCCCAAAATATATTTTCAGTTTTAATTATTTGAATTTATCATTGATGCAAAGATAAACTCTTATAGTCCTTAATAAACTAGTTATAGCTGTTAACAAACTCTAACAACCTATCTCTCCTTACTTCTTTGTTAACCAAAATATGTTCTTTGATTATTATCTTATTAATAAACAATCCTAAACAGGATCATAGGACTTAATGTATTGATATTGTTAAAAATTAGAGAGAACACTAATTTTAGATCAGATATACAAACTTATTTTATTCAGACTAGATTATATATCCATATAATATGAGTCAAATATCCTATATTGAACTATATTATTTTAGTACTAAGTATCAGAACATTCAAACAATTATGCTTTAATAATTCCAATTAGTAATATATTAGCTTGAAAATTGAACAATAGGCCTTTTTGTATCAATCAAACAAGACAATAACATTAATAATGTCATCAGATGTGTAAATACTAAAGCATAAAAGCGTTAAGCAGAACAATTAGATCTCACAATATATGACGAACCTTTGGATAGAAAAAGAGAGTTTAGTTACAGTTGACTCTCAAAGACAACATAAAAGAGAAAATTAAAGAATGTAGAAATAAAAATGAATTAAGAGGAGAGGTGATGAGATAAGATCACTTGCACCTTTATCACCTATATAATGTTAAAACCTTATCTAATCTTCCTAAAAATAAGGGATAAAAGATAATATCATAATTAAATCTAAAGGATCTGTCTTCCATTAAGATTATCTTATCAAAACAAATCCCATATAATCAAAACTCCTAAATAAAGCAAAGCAAAGGTAAAAATAGTTGTATCCACTAACTGTAGCAGAGCATGATCCATTTAATTTAATCCTGTTTATTTTTTAAAGATATCATATCAACCAAGGTATGGACACGCTTTATGCTCGTACATCTTTTGAAATTTCTTTTAGTAGTCACATTAATTAAGGCATAGGCACAACTTATGCTTAAACCACTTTTGGATTTTTTTTTCTAAGGTTTTCATTCTTTTCAAAGTTTGCCTCTTTTCTCTTTTTTTTGGTTAAATCTCCACTTTTAAGCACATTTTGATCAAAATCTCCAATCTACTCCTTAAAACACATGATATATGATTATAATCCATAATTATAAGTATTTTATCAATCAAAACATAGGGAATCAATATGAATATATGTTTTTTTGGAAGTTAAAGGAAATTATATTAACAACACAAAAAACTTGTACACGATCCTCATCAAGGATCTTACAGTAAAAAAAACTACACTACACTACACAACAATATAACAATTATAACTAGAGCTTAAATTAACCAAAGCGATCTGATCTTATGACTGATACTGTCATGTTGCTTGTGAGCTAAAAGAGTCTCTCTAATCAAGTTGAAATTACCGCAGTAAGTTTAGATTTGTGCTGCTCCTCATTCTTATAAATTCGCCTAGTTCTTTCCCTCCAAATATAGTAGATAACCATTTGGAAAAAAGTTTTGATTAATAGTCCATCCTTATAACCTGGTTTCGTATACTGAATGATAGAATCCAATACCTCATCCCATACAAAAGAGAACCTTAGGAGCTGAATCAAAGACAAAATTCTACTCTACACCGATTTGCTATAACTACATTCAAAGAACAAATGATTTCGCATCTCATTTACAAGTTTACATAAGACACATAAGGGATCATAGGACCTAAATCACCTATCTTTAGTTCTTAATCTATTTTTGATCACCAACCATAAAATAATGGCAACCTTGGGACAAAAAACCTGTTTCCACACTATTTCTAACCGTGGTACTGCTTCACGAGGTTCAACTAGTAATTTATATGCCGACCTATTATTGAATACACCACTTGAATGTAAAGTCCACGTCAACCTATCCTTCCTACCAATATTCAGCATATGAAGTAAATACCTTTCAAATAAATGAAAATGACGTTGAGTGTGCAGTCTATCCCACTCCTGCTTAAGCCAAGCAACCATAGCCTCCATCGGAACCATGCTCCGTAAAACCTTTAAATCCATACGCAACCACAAAGGACTAAATTCTAACCAATTATCAAACCATAATCGAATATCTTCTCCATCCCCTACCTATATTTCAAGCAAGGATAAACCAGCTCTCTAAGGTTCAACATACCCTAAAAAATCCACGAATAACATCGATTACCTTGTAGCTGCGAAAAGCTTTGAGTCTAGAGATAGAAAGTCTGCACCCACCTCACCCACAAGACTTCCTTATCCACAAATAATCTCCAAATCCTTCTAAGAAGTAAAACCCCATGCATTTGATTAATAGAAATGACACTCAAACCTCCTTGCTTCTTAGGAAGGATGACTTCACTTCATTTCACTTTGGTCCCTTTACAATTTTTTGCTTTTCCAAACCATAGGAATGACTTTAGTACCCTCTCCATATCCTTTATCACCTTCTTTGGAAGTACCAAGTGAGCTGCCCAGTGTATATGCATACTATTCAACACATAATTGATTAGAGAGACTCTAGTAGCTAAAGATAAGAACCTATTCTGCCACACAAGGATTCAAGCTTTTAATTTTTCTATCAAAGGAATAAAATCTGAATATTTCGACTTACTGGAAGTAACAAGGACACCCAAGTAGTGAAAAGGAATGTCCTGCCTTGCAACGCCCACCATATTACTTATCCATTCAAGATTTTGGATATTCGAAGATACATACACACCACTCTTCTGCTCATTGATCTTCATTCCCAACCACCCCGAAAAAATACTCACCATATTCATCATCATCCTAATAACTTGAGGTTCAGCCTTACAAAACAAGATAACATCATCAACATAAAGCAAATGGGATAGCTTCAACTATCGGCATTGATGATGGAATTAGACAACTCATTACTTTGCACAAGCTTAGAAATCAGCCTAGAGAAACCCTCCATCACTAAAGTAAAAAGGTGAGGGGAGAGAGGATCTCCTTGCCTAATTCCTCTCTTATTAAAAATGTCCTTGTAGGAATCCCATTCACTAACACACTCATCGACGTAGTTTGAATGCATTGCATAATCTAAAGTCAAAACCATTTCTATAAACATATTGCTTCCAAGCATAAATTTAAGTATTCCCAACTAATAGTATTGTATGCTTTAAATAAGTCCAATTTCAAAGCACAACTTTTAATAGGTTTCCCAGAATGATACTCTCCCAATAGCTTTTGCGGAAGCAGTATATTGTCACCAATACTTCTTGACAGCAAAAAAGCCCTTTGTGCCTTATTGACCACCTCAGCTAATACCACTTTAAGTCTTTCCGCCAGTAAGGTAGCAACAATTTTATAAACCGTTGAGTAGCAAGAAATCGAGTAGTAATCCGTAATCTTTGACAGCCTCTCCATCTTGGGAACTAGACAAATAAAAGTATGGTCGATCTCCTTAAGCAAAGAACTAGAAGAAAAAAAACTCCAAAATAGCCTCCATTAAGAGAGGCCCCATAATGTCCCAAGTTTGTTGAGAAAAAACCTATTAGGACCCGGAGTCTTAGAACTATGTAACCTAAACACCACCTCTTTCACCTGAAGTGTTGTATACGGCACAAGTAGCATCTTTTGCATCGACTTGTCTGGACAATACTTTAGTACATTCCCGACCTAAAACCCACTTCGCTGACTTATAATACCCTATATTAATTCAACAAAGTAACTACGAATATGATTAGACAACTCTTCCTTATATGAAATTAGATTACCCTGCCCATCCTTTAATTCTATAATGGTGTTAATAGTCTAACATGACAGTAAAGAAGCATGAAAATATTTTGAATTCACATCCCCTTCTTTAAGGCAGTTTAGACGAGCTTTCTATCTCATAATAGAATTATGCAATTTCAGAGCTTCTTAGTACTTCCTTAATTTATTCACTTATTGAATCCTTAATATGACATTATGAGGATCCAAATAACATTGATGTTGAGCTTCTGTGACAGCTTTACTCAACTCCTTCAAATCCTAAGCCCTTGTTTTACTAAACTGCTTAATAGCTGCCTTAGCAAACTTCAGTTTCTGCATTAATTGGAAGGCTTTAAACCCGACCACCTGACACTCCCAAACCCTACAGATAATTACCATGAAACCTTCAACCTATGTTAAACCATTGAAGAAACGAAAAGGAGCGCCTGCTGTTGTCCCAACGTTCAGTTGACTAATCAAAATGGAGGCATGATCTGAACATAATGGGTCCCCGAAAATGGCCAATGCTTTAGGGAAAGACTTGAGCCAACTTTGATTCACCAATGCTCGGTCTAGTTTTTTCCTTAAGAACAAATCCCCTTATTTTTTGTTATCCAATGTGAAACATCTGGTTGATGCTCTAAGGTCTACTAAATCAATTTGTTGGAGCATCTGAGAAAGTTCCCTCCCTATTCTAGGATAGAAACTTGCTACACCCTCAACTTCATCTGAATTCAAACAACAATTGAAATCACCCAGTACTATCCATGGAAATTGCGTACCTAAATGAATTGCTTTCAAGTCCTCCCATAACTTAGCCCTTTTAAACACAAAATTAGATGCATAGACAATAGTAACTTCAAAATGAAACCTTCATATTAGCCAACAATGTAAGTGAATGTATTGCTCACTCATTTGAACAACTTGAACATCAACTAGATCCTTATTAAACTAGCACAAAATTCTGCCATTGTAGTGAAAATCATGGTTAGAAATATATTGCCATTTAATACCAAAAAAATCCATCTTTCTAACCCGAACCTTTTTTTATTTTAGTTTCTAATAGCCCCACCAAAATCAGTTTATGCTCATATACCACTTCTTTGACCATCAACTTCTTAATAGGGTTATTAAGCCCCCTTGTATTCCATACTAACAATGACATCTATATGAATTCGTTAGAACAGACACTCAGGGGATATTGGTCAACATCTTCAAAGTCAGAGTCTCTTTCCTTACCTTCGATACTAGTTGGATACAACGTTTCTACTGGAACAAAGTCTATAAAACCTGAATCTCCCTGAGTTAATGCTGATTTAGACCCATTCTATCGACCATCTGTACCCTCAGAACTATTATGAGGACAATAATGAGATGGCCCACTTTTAACACCTCTATCACCGGTATTCACAGTAGTACTTACGGGATTATCCTCAAGAACTACTTCCAAAGATGGAGCCTAGTCAACACTTTTTTCCTAAACTTGCGTATGAACCATAACCTCTACTGACCTCTTCTCTTGTTCCCTTATCTCCCCTCTAGCATGAGATTTTCCTTTAGAGGCCCTTTGATTCCCTAGAGCATCAAAATTACTACCCCCTACTGCCTCATAGCAAGGCTCAGTGTTAGACGTACCTGCCTGTCCCAAAAGAGGGGACTTTGCTGATAATAGCTCCTCCTGCATCCCTTTTTGAACTCTTCTACCTGTCGCTACCCAGATCTTTTTAACATCTGAAGGTGACCAGGGATAGGATAAAGTAATCTCATCCCTTATTAGCTCCCTAGATTCTCTAAGTCTTAGAATAGGCAGAGTTTTGGGTAATGGAGTCTTCTTAGAAACTTCGATACAGATCTTCGCGTAGCCAATCCTCTCTATTGAAGAAGTTTGTGAATCCATACAAAGGGGTTTACCCAAACCACTAGCCAAGTGACTCAGTCCTTCAATCGTCCAGTATTCCATAGGTAAGCCATGGAATTGCTCCCACAAAGGGAGCTTCAATCGCACCCCTTTCCAAATCCAAACATGGTCTCCACTACTACAAAAACAAAGGTTGATTCCCAATGTGCCACGACCCTTGTAAGATAATCTCTGACATACTAGAGTTCTCCATGAATTTGAATAGCACTAACCCGTCCTCCGTGAACATAACCTTTTCAAGGCCTTTTTTACCCTAACACACCTTAGCCTAGGCATAACCACAGGAAATGCCAGCCTCTTCGACCAGAAAAAACCTACAAGAGTATTTGACCACGCCCTAGCTCCCGCCTGTATCACCTCAATCAGAGGAGAGAAGATGCCATCTTGAATGACATCTAGTTGATATTTCAGATCCCTTTTGTGTTGAAGAACCTTAGGCGTGCTATTCCAACCCCTTATCTATATTCTTCGACACAACTCGAAAGTGGACCTTTGGTGAGGCAATTTCCTCCTCCGCCGGTGAGAACCCCATGAAAAATACCAGGCAGACCTTACTAGAGTACTGGCTACTGAAAAAGAAGAAAATAAAGAAAGGGTGGAAGTAACTTCAATACAGATACATTCCCTGACTTTTGAATTAAATAGATAGTCTTGAAATTTCACAATTACCAACGAGGTAATTGGTATATTCCAAAAATCTTTTGCTCAGATTATTATCACCCTATAATGTAATCAAAGAAGCATCTAGTCCATATAGAATTTGAGAAATCCATCTACATAATTATTTTAAAAAAAAGTTCCATAGCCATTATGTTTAACCAATAGTTTGATTATTTTAAAGACAACAAAGTAAATGACCCTTTCAAAAATATGCACAAAGGTTGTAGCAAACACATATATTGTTAAGAGACACCAAGAATGCAATGTAATTATGCATTATTAAGTGTAATGTAACTCCTAGACTTAATCATTTTTTCCAGAAGGAATATTACTTCATCGTATGTTACTGGATCTAGTTTTTATTGCATCTTTTCCTAGAAAAATACTACTTAATTGTATCTTACTAGAGCCTTATTGTCTTAGGTCAATTAGGCATAACTCTATAATTTATGTTGCTTCCTCTAAAGGGGATCTTGCCAGAGAAGGTAAGTATAAATTATCTCACATTAGTGACTTAGCTATTCTTTTAGTGATTCACAAGTCTGGTAATCTAGTGTTGATCTAATGAGTTTATTATGCTTAGTACCCTCACTTCCATTGGCTTAGATACCTTGTGCCAGTAACTATATCATATGAAATTAGACCATCGACAATAAGCACATAAAAGAGCTAATAAAAAGAATAAATTTATCTTAAACATATTAATATTTCATATTATTGTGAAGCATGCTAATGAGGATGGGCATCAAGATTAGCCATGAAGTTAGGCTTTAATTATCAACAATATTCATATAGTTAAAGATCACCTTTTTAGATTTAAAAAAGAACCTAATATAGCAATATAAGATATAACTACAGGCCTTGCTTGGCAATATATATCAGTCAATAGTATTAGTACCTTCCTTATATGGCAAAATGGCTTCTTACCAACCTGTTTTTTCTACTAATAATTAAGCATATATCATATGGTGGTTGGCATCAATACAGAAATTCTTGATCTTCTAATAATAAAAATAATCATTATTATGGAAATGAAAAGGAGACTTCCCCCTCAAGAAATTTTTTTTGAATTCAAGCAAAAGTGTTAATGAGTATGAACGTTAAGATTGGGATAAAGTCAAACTTTAATTATCAACAATATTCATATAATTATCTAATATGAACAAGGAAGTTGGGCTCATCTTTTCATATAAAACCCGTTTTTAATTAGAGATAGCAACCGGCAAGGGATAAAATGACCTTACTTTGTACTTTTTCATTGAGCTATGGGTTGGGACAGTCTGAACTCAAGCATAACCCGTAATTCGTAGCTTAATCGAGCCAAGCAATCGCAACCAGTGGCCTAGCCTGTGATGCTGGTCATATTTATCACCCTTATCTTTAATCAACAACATATACCCATGCTTATTTTGTGAAAAAAAAACACATTTTGTCAAAGGAGAAAGCCACACCACACTTACGCTGTGTATGGTTACTGTGATTTATATACTGAGACGGAACGAAACAAAAATTTGGAGACAGAACAGAACAAAAATTGGAGACAGTGAGGTGTTTGGTTGTAATGGACAAAACAGATAAAATTGTATGCATCTCGAGGACATAAATGTGTTTGGTTGACAGTGTAACACCCTATTACCGTAGGGTACGTACCGGGACGCCCGTAGGTCATTCCGATACATATCCTATGATAAGGGAGCGCTACGTGCGATCTCTACAATACTCCACATGGCATCACAATAATTGAAATACTAAAGCAGTAATTGTAAACCACAAGATTTTTAAATCCAAACTTTTCCTCTTTTCATTACTCAAAATGAACAGTTATACATCGTCATACTGTACAATCTGTACATATAAAAACCCTAATACAGATACTATGAAAGAGGAAGAAAT
>JAOQML010000002.1:18810908-18822126 GCA_027568935.1 Erythroxylum urbanii
ATATTATTAGTCATATAAATTTAAAATTATAAAATATTACATTAAAATAAAAATATATAAATAAAATAAACAGAGAAGAACCACAAACATCCGCACACTTTGCCCGTCTTCTTTCTGACGTATCTTCTCCGATGCAACTGACGACATTCGCAGAAACCTCAAGTGATATAAGTGAACTGAAAGGTACAATGCTCTTTCTCATTTAGTTGTTGCATATATGATTTTTATAATGGAAATAAAGCGGGTTTCTATTACTTAGCCAAAGTTGACTGCTTGTTCATGAAATTTATTGCCACGCTGCGATATGATTTGAGCTTTTGGCTTGATGTTTGGAGCTTCAATTTCAAAACCGATGTCCCATTAGTTTCTTACTCGTCGGTTCCCATCATTTTCAAGGCTCAATTATTATGGTTAAGCTAAAAAATTGACACTGTTATCATGTTGATTATGATGCCGGTCCTAGCCGAAACAGCTGAGGAAACGGATATCTTTGTTGATATAAACTTAGGGAACTGGATTATTTTTTAATCACGTTGATTCTATTGCTTTGTTTTTGCCTTGGTTACAAAAGATTGGATTTTCTTAAGCTTTCTAGTTGTCCTGAATTTGTTGTTAAATTTGGTAGACATTTTTGTTCTCTTCATTGGCTAATTGTTCTTACCGAAGATGGGCGGATAAGAGATTTAATAGGCACTCCAACCATTTTTCATCACCTTGTTTCAAGTTCAATAGCATTTTATTTGAGTCTTGACCAGGCTTTATTCATAATTCAGATTAGGATGAACAAAGTAGCTCCATTATTCGGGTTTTTTCCTTCAAGATGCAGAGTTTCCATCTTTCAGGTGACTGAAAAGTTTGCTAGTCTTGCAATAAAGGCAAGCCCAATATAATTTTTTTTTTCATATCATGGATATAAATTGATAATATGATTGTCATTGAAGAAACTTGTTCCTGCCATTTGCAGTTATCTCCCACAACTTATGTCAAGTGTTCCAGGAATCACGGTGGACAGCCAGTTCCTCAATCCACAGCTAACGAGAATAGGTGATATCTTTTGTTTCATAATTCACCAGCCATTATTCTTTGTTGATGTCTTGCTTAGCTTTTCTTTCACTTCATTTTGAATTCATGTAGTTGCGTCTATGATCTCATTGTTGATGTATACTCTAGATCTTGACAGAATTCATGCTATATTTCTATGATCACCATCAGCCATGATGATTGTTGTTTTGCTTAGTGTGCAATTGCTTCAGTGGTAGCGTTAAATGCAGGAAGATAATAAAGAAGGAAGGAAAGAAAGAGCACCAATTGTGGAAGAAAAGAGAGTCATCAGGATCTGGGAAAAAGGCCCAAAACCTTGTTAGAATTGTAGGTTCATCAGTCTTCTCTTTTTTTTTTTTTTGGTCACACTGAGAATAGAGAAGCCTAGTGTGTAATTGAATTGGTTGAACATGGTAACAATCAATAAGTTCCTATATGGGAATAGTAAATAACACAAACAAGAAAAAAATGTGGACTACACTGAAGTTATGTGACTTTTAACTTTTTTTAAAAAGGCAGGTCTTGGAACTTCCTAACGAGAAAGAGGCTGTTTATGGGGCACTAGATAAATGGACAGCCTGGGAAGCAGAATTTCCAGTGATAGCAGCAGCTAAAGCTTTGAAAATATTGAGGAAGAAGAGACTATGGCTACGTGTAATTCAAGTATGACATTTCTGTTGTCAATAAGGATTAGCTTTTAGAATTTAACGCCATATAAAACATGATTTAATGGATTTCATCTGCTTGTTACATTATCTGTTGATTAGCATTCATATGTTAACATAGTTAGATGTTTTATTTATCGAGGCTCAATCTGATGTAGGAGCTGCCTAACTAGCTCAAGTTTATTTGGGTATGATCTTGATGATCATCTCTTCTTTTAGTGAAGTCTTTCAAAGGCACAAATCTTATGGAACTTCATAGGTGACCACAATTAGAAAACTTCATATGGTATAATTCGTACCTGCTGGATCATGAATATGACTTGCTTGTTGGCCTGGATAAACTTACGAAGTCAAAGGTCTCTAATGCATTTTTTTATATAAATCGTCATTGCCAATGTTAAGAACTAAGAGGATGCTGCTATTCTTACTCAGGTTTCTTCATACTACACTTCTGGAACTGCTTATGTAAATCTATTAATATGATTGGAACAGTGTCTGGAAATTTGACAAAAGAGGTTGTGTTATGATAATAATCCTGTGCTGCTTGTGGCTTCTGTGTTATGGTAAAATGGACTTTCTGTTTGCAAATTATTTCTAGACTTTATATTATAATACTTGATCTTTTAGGTTGGATGCTACAAATGCATATTATCCTCGGTAATAAACAGGTGGCAAAGTGGATGTTAAGTAAAGGTCAAGGAGCAACAATGGGAACATATGACATCCTTCTGCTAGCATTTGATATAGATGACAGGGTAGATGAGGCTGCATCACTATGGAACATGATTTTACACACGCACTCACGCTCTATTTCAAAGCGCTTGTTTGCAAGGATGATATCTTTGTACGATCATCATGACATGCAAACTGAGATAATAGAGGTAACTACAGAATCAAGCATTTGTCCAGTTGCAACTTCTCACTAGTTTTTCAGTGGCTGCTTTGCTGTTTCTGTTCTTACCTTTTGTTTTCTATAGTTTCGTGTCATTGTACTTGCATCAGCTTGTTAGACATGAGTTATGTATTATTATACTGACAATTTCTAATTATGAGATCACAGGTATTTGCGGATATGGAGGAGTTGGGTGTAAAACCAGACGAAGATACTGTCAGGAGAGTAGCGCGGGCATTCAATAAATTAGGGCAGGAAGAAAAGAAGAACTTAGTTCTCAGAAAGTACCTGTCAAAGTGGAAGTATATCCACTTTAAAGGTGAAAGGATAAGAGTGAGGAGGTGGATAGATCAGGATGGTGGCTTGAGCTATCAAACTGGAGCAAACTGGCATCAAAGATAATCTGACCAAATTTATTTTTTTAATCACTGTTTGAAGTAAAGGTTCACGATGTGCTTAACATCAAGAGTTATTGGATCTAAGGGCATTCAATCTAAAGCTTGCGAATGAGCTTGCGCACCATCACTGCTATGTAACATTTGGCTAACGGAACTTTTATTGAAGACCCCTGCACCAACAACGTTACAAAGGGAACTTCATAGGTGCTAAGGTGACAACTTAAAATGGGAAGTTAATGGGTGCTATGACATGGAGGTCATCAACTTTAGAGCTCTATTTTAATCATATTACCTACAAAATTCTAATGCATCAATGAGCCTTTCAGATTCAGCAATGAAGCGATTCATAGTCTTCATTTAAAGTTTGGCCGTCATCCAGTTTGATTGCTTTCGAGTCTGTGGTTTGGATATGTACCCAATCAAAGTTTCACTTGCAAGCAAAAGGTGGCATTTGATTCTCCATTGAGTAAACTATTGTGTGCAGATGTTTGTCATCATGCGTTTTAAAGGAAAGTTCTGTAAAAATTTCAAAAGGATTTGTTGTTCTAAAAGGGTCTACGTTGGTTAATAGACTATCAGTGATTTGAACCATCAAGGATCACTAGTATCCTGGAAACTGCATTTTTACTTCTTAAGAGACGTTGCTTGCCCCAAAAAATTGCTACTATTCCAGGTGAATTCCGTCTTTCTGGCTGTAAAACGAATGCTTTATGTATTTTAAAATTGGAAAATATGTTTCTAAAAAATTTTTGAATTTCGTTACAGTATAAGAAATTGTCAGATGAGTAAAGTGAATTAGTTTAAATACTGAATTACGTGGTTTTCAATCATAAAATTTTAAACAGAGAATACAAGAGAACTTTTTTTTTAATGGAAAAATGCAAAACAGCCTAACCGCTATTCATCACTAGACTGAAAACGAATATCATACAGCGACAACTCTCCCAACAGAAACTCTCGCCGAAGATGTGTTAACTGACCAAGAGTACGTACGTAGCAAGCGCAACATAAGAGAGACACAAGCAGGATATGGACTAAAAGAAAACAAGAGAGGACGCAATATCAACCAAGAAAATTTTGTCTATCCTATCCTAGACTAGAGAACGCCAACAGAGAATAAAAACCTACGCCAAAGATACAACAACAGGGCTTCTTACATTATGGTAGTTATCTTTCCAAGTGTACCACCCAAAGGCAAACCCATTCTTGTAGTACTTCTTTGCCCACACAAGATCTGTTGCTTTTACTGTTATATTGAAGTCTCTCTTTTGGCCAACTCGATTAAAGATCAAAATATTATGCGAGGACTCAACAGAGATTCCTAGTGGCGGTTTGGCCGTAAAGAAGTAGACACTATTTTCGCCACCAACATTTGTCACAGTTCTCTTTACAGTTACACTACCACTGAGCTTAGAAATTGCAAGTGATGGATAGTTGAGAGTGTTTGTCGGCTGACGAAGTTCGGGACATCTGAAGCCTTGGATCAAGCTGGAGCCATAGTTGCAAAGATACAGGACATAGTCTTCAAACGAGGAATCGTATACCAGCCCAGGGTCTGATGCCAGAGCTGGTCGGAAATGGCCCGCACCGTACTCGAAGGGTGTTGCAAGATTCCCGTTCTGATCGGTTATCGGGTTTCCCAAGTTGTTCGTAATCCCAGCTTCATTTGGACATGAAAGGCATTAGAAACTAATGGATGCAAGGAAATTTATGAACAGACTCTGATAAGGATATTCTAATTTATATTACCTGTGGTGATGAGAGCAGATTTTATAGCGGCTGAGCTCCAACGAGGGTGTACAGCTCTGATAAGTGCGGCTGCACCCGCAACATGAGGAGTAGCCATAGATGTTCCTGTGTCGAAGTTAAATTTAACAGATCGATGATCAAATGAATATTTCGTAGGTGGTGAACCTCCACTCCACGCCGCTAATATGTATACTCCTGGAGCTGCGATGTCGGGCTGTTGAAGAATAGTCCAAGAGATTTTGTGAACTGGAAACCACTATGTACACATATGATTATAGGTTGAAGCATAAAAAGTTGTTTCTTGATCTGTGAAAAGTATTATACCTTGAGGATGTTAGAATCAAGAGGACTTGGACCTCTGCTAGAGAATGCAGCAATGGAAGGTGCAGGCTTCTGATTTAACAGCGTTCTTGGTTCTTCAAGAGTGACCAATGGATTCTTGGTATATTTGATGTAATTGATGATTTTAATGGCATCTTTGGCTCCGACAGCAGTCCCAGGAAGAAAATGGGGATCGGCTAATACATCTTCACCACCGAATGCACGAGTGTTTCCTAAAATGAAGCCAGCACCACATGCTCTTTTCACTTCCAAACTTTTTCCAACTCTAATTCCAAGCCCTCTCATGCACAAGACAACCTTTCCCTTTACCTTTTCAGGATCAAGGGAATTAGGAAGGCACTGGCTGCATTATAAATCCATGTATATTCATGACCATCATATACAATTTCCGTTACACTGTAATTGCATCAAACACTACTTAAAATAAACGGCAGCAGCTAAGAATATGTCAGAGGTTACTGAAACGATAACGAAACGCCTACTTGGATTCATCTTTGTGAACATGAGCCCCAACAACATCTTCAGCCAATACTATTGGAACATCTGTCAAGCGCTTGTATGGGGTAATAGTTTGTCCCTACAAGCCAACGTCATTGGATGTAAACTTCAGAAAAACACAAGTTACATTGACCCAATGGCTAGGAAAGTTGATGCATTTCGTACCCTTATTTCCTTGCCGTTTCCAAGTAAAACAGAACCAAAAAACTCACGGTCCAAAGTGCTGGCAGCAACCGTAAAAATCCAGGGAGCATTATTTGACAAGGTAGACGGGGCCGGACCGGTGTTGCCGGCGGCGGCAACCACAATGACATTTTTCTGCACAGCATGGAATGCACCAACTGCTATAGCATCACCCTCATATGGGTAGGGCTTAGCCGTGCCAATGGAGAGGCTCAACACATCAACTCCGTCAGCGACGGCGTCGTCGAGAGCGGCCAGCATATCCACTCCGAAGCATGTGTTGCCTACGGCTTTTTCTTGCTTTGGAATAGCCCAGCAAGCCTTGTATATCGATAAGCGGGCTAACGGCGCTCCGCCGTAGGCTGTGCCGCTAGCAAACCCACCTAAGGCCGCAGCGCCGTGAACAATCCTGCCTGCGGCTATGGAAGAGCAGTGGCTCCCATGACCGTCCGTGTCACGTGGCGAACGGTAGTCTTCGGTGGCATTTAGTGGACCGTACTCCTGCTCGAAAGCCTTAATGTAGTATCGAGCTCCAATAATCTTCCTGCAAAATGTTCAAACTACATTAACTGCTATGCAAGTGGAGAAAATGATTTGATAAGTTGGCAAAATAAACATTTTTTTTCCTCTTGATAAATTGTCTTAATATCATGTTAATGAAATTTTTGTTGGTGGGAAATTCTAATCTATGATAGAGTAGTTGAATGATTATAATAGATTTTAAGAGATCAAGGAATTTTAAGAAATATGAGTCGATACATGCCAAGAATTGGCAAGTTCTGGAAAATGTATGGGGCATTCCAAGGAGAAGAAACAAGAAATGAAAAGAAACCAAAAACTATTAACTGCACGTCAGATTACTTCCTTGTTTGCTCGAAATGGACAATCACAATGCATTTTCATCTTTTACGCAAAAGACGCATAAAAACGTGTGGTGTAGCGCAGAATTTGAAGGCCCATTTTCCGAGAACAAGGCCAAAAAAAAAAAAAAGCACTGCCAATGTCGATCACGAGTGATATATTATATACCGAGTGTATTCGGAAGGAATATAAATAAATTATAAAAATCATGGAAGATGAAGTAATCTTGTGGTCGCGAAATAGTTTGGCATCAAACCAAATTTGGAAAATCCTTACGAGGGTTAGCCCAAGGCCCCAGTGATACCTATTTGCTTATAAGAAAGTGAAAAAACAGGATTTCATTGCCTAATATAAATCATAATCTGTTTGCTAATCACATCATGTAGAGTCTTATCGAACAACACAAGTTTTATGTTGAAAACAAAAGATAACGTACTGATAGCAATTATCGAGCGCGTTGGCATTCGATCGAGATCTTTTGACAGGGATGATATTAATTTTAGAACAAACAATCCATCTTTGACGTAAGTGACTCTAGCTAGTATGTAATAATGAAAGTATGAGGGGAGACTTAAATGGAAAAATAAGAGCCTTTTGAGTTAAGAGATTTAGAAGGAATAGAGTTAATTCGCATTATATTTGAATGGATAAAATATTATATGTGCCCATAAGAACAAAGTTCAATCTAGTTATTAATCAAATCCACTGGATCCAAAACAAAGGTGACTAACTACATTGTTCTTTTTTTTTTTTTTTTTGTCACGCAAGAATCTCAGATAGTCATTTGCCGAGAAAAATGTTTTTTTTTTTTTTACCTGCGGGAATCAGAAAGAGACCCTTAATGTTTTCTATTTGATGCGCTAATGGAAACTATGACAAATGTATCTAGTCGGCTCTGTTTACTTACTTTCACGAGCAAGACAGACTTTTTAAAAGGAGAAGCTAGTTTATGACAGACCTCCAGTGTGTCTGGCTGAGAGATATCTACACGTTGAACTACTTCACGTGTATGCCTAAACTTTCCCAACCGAGATTTTATACGCTGTCACAGTGCTCAAAAGGCAAAACAACTATAGATAGTAATACCGATGCTCAAAACATTGTTTTGATCAACACTCACCTATTGCAATGCGACTTGTTAAAAGCCACTCCAGTTTGGCAGCTTCCTTTCCATGATCTCGGAATTGGTTCCATCCCTTCGTCACTGAAACTCGGAGATTCTGGCCACACACCTGAAATGAATAGAGAAAGAAAGAAAGACAGAAACCACTGTTAATGATCACATGCAATGACAGAGCCAGCCCCTCGTGACCAATCATTGGCAGTTTCATATACAAAAATACTGAAACGTTTTAAAAATGATAAGTCCAGGAACATGAACGTTATGGAGAAGACAAAAAATCATACTGTGAGGTCTGTTTGGTTTTGTTACTCTATAAAATATAGTATGGTATTGTTAACTAACCACTGTCCATGATTCCGATTATGATGTTCTTGCCATATCCAGCTTCTGGTAGCAAGTCCCTGTGACTTCCAAAAGGATGGTTCAAGCTTTTCCCGTCTTTTAGGCCTACAAATTCCCATGACCTTGTTGTTTGCAGTGAATATGCCTCGTTTCGGAAAACTGATATCACTTCTTCCATTTCTGTAACAACAAAATTGTTTACTGTTTGATAGAATATACTTAATTGGTAGATGGAAGAAAATCCATGTAGTAGTTTCTGTACCAGAAAGCCTGAAGGCTTCATCTGAAGTGAGCAATGCAGCGAAGCCATTGAGAGTGTGCTTGTAGCTATAAAGAAACGAAACTTTGGCTTCTTCTTCAGTTTGTTTCACGGCCTGCAAATACGAGTGATGTGTTGCCTCTATCTCGTGCAGTGCTTTATCTCCTTCATGCCCTCCAAAATACACTACATAAGCCTGTGGTTACATTAGATTAATCATATGATATTCACAAGAAAGAAGAGAAAAAAGAAGTACTTCGCTCTCACAGTCATTAAGAGAGAGAAAGTTAAAGATGGGATTCGCTTCATTCATATAAAAAGGAGCAAGAAAGGCGAACCTTTGTCTCTGCACAAGACACAAAGAAAGGGAGAAGAAAAAGGAAGAAAATGAAGATACTCTTCATGATTGATGGAGGTAGAAGAACAGTAACACAAATCTTGTACTAGTAAAAGGGTATTTATATATTTAATCTATAACTAATATTTGACAGTTATCAGGACCCAGATAGAAACGTCCAACAACTTCATCGTAAGGACTTAGCTGCATATATGACTTTATATGCACTTATGGAATGTCTGCAAATTAGAATGAAGATTTCTCTTTTTTCGATTGGGGAGTGGGCGTGGGTTTCCTATCTTATGGGATTTCTTAGAAAAGGAGGATTCTTATTGCTTCAATTTAAATGAGTGCCTAACTCTGTGGGCTATGTATACGTAGATATATAAACCGAATTACTTTTACCAAAAGAAATATACCTAATTATTTTTAGCAGTGTTTTCAAAATCGGATCATAAGTTAAACCGGTAAGACAAGAGATTTAAGATTTAAATAGTTTAACCGTCATTAGATTATCATAAAACTGGTTAAAGATTAAATAAAATTAAATAATTTGAAAATTGATTGAAGAAGACTATTCTTACCTATCAAAAAATTTAAAATTTAATTAAAAAAAGATACTGTTAAATAAAAATTCATCGTTTTATTTTGAGTTATAAAAACTGATTGATTAATTAATAAACTAATCAGTTTTTAACAACAAAGGTTATTAAATTAAATCAAATACAAAGTTAAAAACAAAACTAAAAAATGAACTGATTAAAATTTTTCACTGTTAAACAAGACAAACAGTTCAATTCTTAAAACATTAGTTTTTAAAACCAAAATTAAGTGATAATCAATAATGATTAAAGAAACCTTAAATGGCGTTAAGGATATTGACATTAATTTTACATGTTAATTAATTAAATATCGAGGCTGCATATATAGATATAGTTATAATATTAATGTATTTAGTAGCTAGCTTTTGTAGACAGTTTTAGGCTTATGGGAAAGATTTGGAAGTTGCTGGATGTACATAACTTGACAATCAAGTGTATAAAGTCCAACTGTGGTAGTGGGGAATAGGGAGTAGGACTACCATACTCTAAATAACTTTTGGAGGTAAGGTAGAATCTGAACTGTTTATTATAAATAAGCATGCTCGTACACATTCAGTTGTGGGCAAAATCTTAATCCTTTTTCTTTTTCTTTTCCAGGTATTAACTCTTTTTACTAATACTTTAAATTAATAGGCAGGGATTTTAGCTAGTATTTCATGTAAGCCCATCAAATTAATTAGTAAAAGCCTTTTAGTGAAGTAAGGAAGTACGTTGATACGCTTGTTTGGGATTCGTGTATAAGAATCATATTCATATAGAAGAAAAACGAATTGTTTCCTCTGTAAGTAAAGAATTGTTTCATTAAGTTAGATAAAGCTGACAGAGTCTAAAGTTCCATCTTCTTCTGGTCCATCTCTAGTAGTACCAGTGGGGAGATAGAAAGATTATAGATGTACATGGTAGTTAGGTACTGGTTACAGTCGTTACAGACATCCTTCTAGTTTCTGTGTCTTGCATCAAACACTTTATTGACATTAATTTTAACTTTTTTTTTCTTCCAACTATACCTTTCATTGGCATGTCAAATGATGTCTGTCTCTTTCTGGACACCATCAGTTTCATTTTGGTTAATGACCACTTAAGAATAAAAAAGGAGGAAAACCAACGAATGCATGGTTGCGCTGACAACTATCCTTTACAACATTGTCCAATTGGTGGTTAGTGCCACTTTTGTGTTGATTTGACTCACTAGAGAATACAAAACCATATGTATTCAGTTCTTCCATGCCTCCTTGCAAGCCATAAAGATCATGTTGTCTTCTCTCTTTCGGGTTGAAGAAATCGTCTTGAACACCCTATGTTCACTGTTCTTCTTCGATAGAGGCTGCTTGTGAAACAGGTAGTATAAACTTTATTACCTAATTAGGCTTGGACGTAAAAGGATTAAAAATAAAAAATATAGAATACTTAAATTTCGATTCTATCAAAATAAAAAAATATAGAATACCTAATTTCGATTCTATCTCTAATTTTGAAGTTAATTATGGGTACCAAACGAGTTCCAATCTTCCGGGACTTTGATGGAAAGTATTCAACGACATGTGGTCTAGGTCTTTTAAAGTTTTCTCAATACGTAAGTTATCTTAACGGGTTAGAGATTCCTTATGTTTACGATTGACATGAGCAACTGTAAGAAACCTTAACCTATTTATATAGCTTTCATATCGGACTTCCAAATTACAAAGCCGATATGGATCAAGTTTACAGTAAAAGAGATCCATTTTTTACCTGAACTTTTGCCCATTAATTTAGATCATTTATTTGATTATTTTAGTACCTTTATTCGGATCAAATTATATAATTTAACTGATAATTTATTTAAAAACTAAATTATAATTGGTCGGGTCGATCGTGCTGGGCCCGAGCCCAGTCGTAATGACCCACAGGCCGATCAGTCCAATCTTCAAAGATCAGTCTCATACCTAT
>JAOQML010000002.1:18847563-18859396 GCA_027568935.1 Erythroxylum urbanii
TTCTGTCCACCACAACCAAACACCTCACTGTCTCCAGCTTTTGTTTCGTTCCGTCCTGTTCCGTCCCGTCTCCAGATGCTGGAGACAGCAACCAAACATAGCGTATTCTCTAGGTTTAGAGGAAATGTCCTATTTAACAAGCCATGTGATTTGTACGAGACACCATGCTACATTAACAATAATGTGAGGAAACTCATCATGGGAAGAGGGGGAACATCTTGCTCTTGTTAGACATTGAGAACAGCCCATCTGATATCTTTTGAGCATAATATCGATGTTGTAATCATAAAATCTTCCATATATATTAGCATATATATATACTCGCTCCCGCTGGCCACCACATTCATGATCAGACATGGATCCTTGTATGTTTAATTTATGTATCGCATAATGGCCGCACAGACGAGTAAGACAATCAAAGGACTAGTTGGCAATCAAAAGTGAAAGTCCAGAAGGATATAATTTCGCACAAGTTATAGTTCAACGGCAGTTGCTTTGAACTATATTGTAATTATTTGATATAAAGCAATTACATCAACAATTGTAAATTTTTTATTACAAACAAAAACAGAAAAATTAAATGCAAAATAAGTAAATCAATACTCGAAATTTATTAACACAGTTTAGCACACTTTGCTTATATCTTTGGGGCTTTTACCCAGTTTAATTACTTTCACTGACGACAATAGTTTTATACAAGGCTTCACTAAGCTGACTCACTCAACCTTTGATATTATCTATCATCCTCACACCTCATAAAAGTAAATCACACTCAATAACATGATCACCTCGTACTAACTTTAATAAAGAATTTTCTCAACAATGGTCGATAATAAAAAAGAGAAAATAAACAACTCAGGTGAATGAAATAATAAAGAACATAAATAAAGACACTTGAGATAAGAAAAACAACACTCCTAAAAACCCAATTTCTTCAACAAAATAATAAGAAGTTGTCCACCAAGAAATCTGTTGTGAATCTTCGATAATGTCACTAAGATATCCCACGCACAGCAACCACAAAGATACCTCAAATCAACAAGCGTTCCAACATTGAAATGTCCTAAAACACAAGAGTTGCAACTCCTCCAAGACATCTTGAAATATTTAAGCTATCAAGTCACCATATTGTAGTCGTTTTTTTTACACAAATCAGGCTTGAAAATTCACACAATAGGTAGATAAAATCAATTGTTAGAGTATAGATAAAATTATGAAAAAATTAGGTGTCTTAGAGACCCATTATCTTCAAAATAGGCCATCAAGAAGAGTCCAAAAATCACAAAAACTCTACATCTTATTTTAATCAAGATATGAAAATTTGATTCCAATTAATTCCTACCATAACTAAATTTTTATACAAAATAAATATCATCTTCAAAAAGTCTCGTGTAGAATATAAAGTTTTATACAAATTACCAAAACACAGTCACAAAATTTCCTCCCAAACTACATGTTAATAGGAGGACGAAAGAGACTTTGCAGCCAGCATTAACTCCGCTAAGGGTTGCCCTTGAACAAACCCCATGTTACGATGTGACTTAAAAGCCCCAAGGCATTAAATTTGGCAACCTACTCGCATTAATAGCACGGCGTATTATCATTTCTAAGTAGTGGATGTATTATTCGCCGTTGGACTAGTCGTTTTCTTGATTCTCAGCCAATCCTGATAATGTGAAAGTAATTAAAATCCCACGTGCATTTCAATGCCCATACATTCCTGGCTTTCCCTTCCAAGACCAACATGTTTGCCGATCCAACTTTCAAATGCCAAGTAACTGAAAAGGTGCAAATGAAATTAGGGTTGTTACTTGTTAAGCTTAGGTAGCTACGTAAGTGTACATCGATGCTCTCAGAAGAAGAAATGTGTTCCTTAACAATAATTTTGATTTTCAGCATAATCCAATCATCTGGATTCAGATTGTACGAGTGTAAAGTTACTGCCTTCTACTATAATCAGAACAAGGAATAGGCCTAAAACGGTTGGACTCCATATCATGTTAAATTGAAAAGAAAAATCTTTAGGATATTGATATCAATATAGATCACGTCAACATCGGCATTTTTTAGAAGTTTCTATGTTTCTCCAAGTAGGGATTTATCATGTGCTTGGGAGGAAAAGATAGGCCACACCAGACACACTCTACAAGCTCTATAAAATGACGCTGACCAGAACCAAAATCGATTTTAACATCGTGGGTTAAGAATTTGACGGAGAAAATATGGAATGTTTGGTTCTAATGGTAGGACCGTACAATTTCAGAAGAAGTGGTTAGAAAATTTGCTAATCCCTTTTAGTGTATTCAAGTTGAAATAACGATTGTAATCGAATTCTTTTGTGAATGTGATTGTTTCGGGTGCCACAAAAATTCAGTTCTAATATGCAAAAGATTACAATAGTCATATATATACAGAAAGAATATCCTATTTAGCATTTGTTGTGTATAGAAATATTAAAATATGTAAGAGAATTAATTAACTAGCAAGTGTCTTTTTAAATAGGAAATTAATAAACCTAATTGATTAGTTAGAAAATGACAAACTTTATGCAAATATATTTAGCTATATGCTGACAAATTGATTTTTGCATATGTGGAATTTCTTTTTAAAAAATTGTTCCTAGAACTATCTCTTGAAAATTGAATACAAATTATAAATAAAAGATGTAAAATTACAAAATAATGAATGGTTAATAATAAAAAATTATAAACTTTGTAATATTTTCCTCAACTTTAAAAGATAATTTTAAAATATTTCAACTTTTAATTTTTAGTAAAAATAATATAATATTAAGTTCTCGACTAATATGAATAACGTGACAAGCTATTTTCGAATAGTATTTTTGCTTAACCATCACATCTCATATTTGTGCTAAGCATGAATTTAATTATTTAACAAATTAAAAATATCAAATATCTTAAAATGATGAGGAAGGAAAAGTGTATGATTCGAGTTTGTATTTCCAATACTTTGAATATTAAAACTAAATCAATAATAAAAATTTGAAAACATAGTTGAACTTGTTACGATCTAAAAGGCAGCAAATCATTTGTCACGACCTAAGAACCATGCACTAAGTACAAAGTCAAACACATATATTGACAAAATTGAACGAGGTTTTATACTGTCCTGCCGAAGTCAACTTGGTTCCATTATTTTGTATTTAATTATTTCTAACAAATTCTCGATTTTTAAAATTACTTGCTTTCTAATCGTTATCAGATTCTTCCCATGAATTATCATTTTTCTACGTCATGGCATCTTATTCATGTCCTAATCATTATCAGATTCTTCTTATGAATAATCATTTCTCTAGTCAAGAAATCTTAGTCACACCCTAATCATTAATCAGAATGTTCTTATAAGTCACCAATTTTTCCCCAGGTCCTGGCAGCTTGTTCATGTCCTAATCATAATCAGAAACTTTTTATGAATAACCAAAATTTGATGTTACGGCATCTTATTCATGTTCATTTATTGTTAGTTACAATCCATTTCATCTCATTTCTTAGAGAGCCCAGTTCTTGTTAAATTTTGTAAGATTGGACTCAAATAAACTGATCACATACAAGCTTAAATGAGGTTCCACCCTAAAACGAATTGATGATAAGAGGACTAACTTATTAGGCTTATATGCATGCTCAAGGCCATATATTCATTCCATATAGAACAAACTCTCACTTATATTTCAATATACCCTCCTCAAGTATGGGCTTTTAAAGCTCAACACGTGATACAATCTATCGTGTCGAGATGGTGACGACTAATTTCAAAACAACCTACTCTGATACTATGTTAAATTTTGTAAGATTGGATTCAAATAAACTAAGCATATATATACAAGCTCAAATGAGGTTCTATCATAAAACCAATTGGTGATATGAGTAACTCACTAGACTAATATGCATGCTCAAGGCCATATATTCTTTTTATGTGGGACAAATTCTCACTTATATTTTAACAGTTCTTATAAATTCACACTGTATTGAATATGCACTATATCCATTAGATAAAGTATAAAATACATTCTAATTTACTAAATTATTAGATTTACGAAAATTTGACTTATATTGATTATACTGATTGATTACTAAAATGAAGACTGAAATATCAAATAAAAAACTATGTAAGGATTGTAATTAGAAAGAGTTGAAAAGGTTAGGTTGAAACTGTATGTTAAAATTTTTAGTTAATAATTAACAATTTTGAAATAAAATATTTATAGAAAATTAAATTTTAATTATATAAAATTGAGAATCTATTTTATGATTTTAAAAAATTGTATCAATACATGATATTGACAAATATTAGTACTATACTATATAAATAGTAATTCTGAAATAGTATCTACTACATTGGTATAGCCTCCTCTTTAGCATGCATTAATTTTGCATATGATAAAACACATTGTTCGTAATAATCCAATTCATTTCACTTGGTGTATTCTTTTATGTCCTGCCAAAAGTTTAAGCAATGAGCATTTGTTAGGGGAGCTGGGAGAGGAAAAGGTTAAGAAAGATTGTAACGGGGATTGGTTATGTCAATATAAATGAATGTTAAGAACAAAATGTTTGCATGGTGAATAAATCCCCTCATCTGCAAGCATGATTTCTAGTTCTAAGAATAGAATTTGAATGGTTAGATTCCTCCATATTCATGGTCATACATTCATGAAAAAAACGAACCGTACGTAAAAGTTGAGAGCTTTTGAGCCTTTGAAATCTTTAGCAGATAGGCTGCAATACTAGGAGCTAGTGAACTTATTATAGAAATATACATAAATCGACCATCAGAATGGTCCGTAAATAACTAAAAGGATAAGGACAATGACGAAACAATTACTCCATAGTCGACCAATGTAATAACATTTGCGATGTCTAGTATTGGGAAAAAAAATATAAGAATGAAATTGATAAGGAAATGTGAGATGCAGACTACCAAAGTTAACTAGGCAAAAACCAGCGACTACGGTTTTAAATCATTTTGAACAATTCCAACTCATAATACTGTAATGTCAGAAAGCAAATTCAGAAGACATTAAGCGCAGTAACACAAACATGGCCGACATACTGGCCATGGACTCTCACATCCGCGTGAAATTAATGCAGCCAACCTACTCCCTCAACCTTTACTCTTCTTCAATCCCTTACCTGGCTTGTATTTATATATATGTACTTTTACATGTGAAGCAATTGTAACACTACCATTCTCCACTCCCAGCACAGCATAATTCTTTTGATGGAGGGTGTGTTCAGAAAATGGTGGGCATTGTGTGCGGTGTTTCTGGTTCTACATTATGACGGCTATAGGGCTAAAGCAGATCCGGAAGTCCCTTGTTACTTCATTTTTGGGGACTCTTTGGTTGACAACGGCAACAACAATCAACTGCAGTCTTTGGCTAGAGCTGATTATTTGCCTTACGGGATTGACTTTGGTGGACCGACTGGAAGGTTTACCAACGGAAAGACAACCGTTGATGTTATTGGTAACTCTCATTGTACTCCTCTCTCCATATCCATATACATTATCAGCCCTGATTAGACTATTTGATCAACATTCATAAACGTAGGTCAGCTATTAGGCTATTGATTAATAACTACTAATCATTCAACATGAATCAATCATTCTGTTGTATTCAACAGCTGAGCTGTTGGGGTTCGATGATTACATCTCTCCATATGCCACCGCTAGGGGCCAAGACATACTGCGAGGAGTGAACTTCGCATCCGCAGCTGCCGGAATTAGAGAGGAGACTGGCCGACAACTGGTAATAATTAAAGTCAATAAATTCACTTCCCTCCCATAAATAAATTAAATAAAAAAACAAACTTCTAAATATTTATGCTAATAATACTAATTACATACAGGGAGGTCGAGTTAGTTTCAGCGGACAAGTGAGGAATTATCAGAACATTGCTCAACAATATGTGAACTTGCTAGGGGACGAGGACAGAGCAGCTGATTACTTGAGCAAGTGCATCTTCTCCATTGGATTGGGCAGCAATGACTACCTTAACAACTATTTCATGCCTCAATACTACTCCACTTCCAACCAGTACACTCCCGAGGAGTACGCTGATGATCTTATTCGGCGATACACTGAGCAGCTAACGGTTTGTAGTTTGTACCTCTCAATTTATTGTTAATGAGTACTAAGGTTTTAAATAATTGGAAGTGGACAATTATAACTGCCAATTATTATAGTTGTTACATTTGATATAGTCGTGATTGCAACCTTAATATGATGTAATTGATTTCAATAGTATCAGCAATTACGATAACTGAAACATCACCTTTGCAATTGTGATTATGAATTGCAACTTAAAACATGATCACAGACTTTACCATGTGAGAGCAACAGCGTTTCATGACTAACATTCGATTTTCTTTCAACAATGTGAACAATCTTGATCACACTATGCTACAGAATTTGTACAACTATGGAGCGAGAAAGTTCGTGTTGATTGGAGTGGGTCAGATAGGTTGCAGCCCAAATGAGTTAGCGCAGAACAGTCCTGATGGCAGAACCTGTGTTTCGAGAATCAACGCAGCCAACCAGATATTCAACAACAAGCTCCGGTCACTTGTTGCTGAATTCAACGGCAATACCCCTGATGCCAAATTCGTGTACGTCAATGCTTACGGCATCTTTCAGGACCTGATCAATAACTCTGCGAGATATGGTAACTAATTTAACACCTTAATCCTTGTCTCTGTCATAATTATAATTTGAGTGTACTTGAATGATTTTATCTGGGTTTATGGTGAATTCACAGGCTTCAGGGTGACAAATGCTGGTTGTTGCGGTGTTGGGAGGAACAATGGTCAAATAACATGCCTACCATTTCAAACTCCATGTCCTAACAGGGACGAATATGCGTTCTGGG
Source organism: Erythroxylum urbanii (assembly GCA_027568935.1). Lineage (NCBI taxonomy): Eukaryota > Viridiplantae > Streptophyta > Magnoliopsida > Malpighiales > Erythroxylaceae > Erythroxylum > Erythroxylum urbanii. The sequence goes on from JAOQML010000002.1 coordinate 18,854,451, forward strand.
ACGCATTTCATCCAACGGAAGCTGCTAACATTATTGTCGGAAGGAGGTCTTACAGCGCTCAGTCTCCATCTGATACTTACCCTTTCGACATTCGCCGGCTGGCCCAGCTCTGAAGACGGAGGTAGCGGAAGTTGGTCGTTACATGATAAAACTTATTAACTCCAGCAATTGGTACTTTATATGGCAATGTATTGTTGTTTGTTGCTAATATGAAGCGGAAGCGACGTTCCTACTCTTGCATTGTTGTTTGCTTGTTTTTTTTTTCACTTTTTTTTATTGAGAAGTTCATATATATGGAATCCTGTCGTAATTATGGTCTGTTTCTGCATGGAAAGGCATTTGAGAGTGTACCTTGCCGAAATAATTTGTTTTATAGCGAAGGCACCATGCAATTGTTGACAGATAATTAAGCCAATGACATGACACTGATAATTTTACAAACTTGTTTTGTAATTGAAGGGATCAAACAAATTTATTGATCATAGATGGTCTTACTTACACACAATTGGTAGAAATGGAAAATCCTTTTAGCATACCTAACGTTGGATCGGAAAATTGAGAACTAAAATTAGGCTTTGATTTTTGGTGAAAAGAAAGAAAAAATTGGAGCACAACAAGAATCCATTGAAACAAGAAAGTATAATTAAACGTCTTTGAAATTGAGGCTTAAGTGAATGTTTAAATTTTATATTTGAAATTCTATTTATTTTTAAGACTAATGAGAACTATTAAAATTATCAATTAAACGCGACATTAATTTTTACTTTTTGGTTCCATTTTTATAAAATTCTGTACCAACTTTTTGTAATGTTATGGTAGACTCTTAAGAAAAAATGGTTGTTTTGATCTATAAAATTATGAGTTTATAAGTTTTAGTAACACGTCAAGTGCTATACATACGCAACATTCACATATTTGAATTCATCAAAGATGAAGTGGAAGAAACATTTAATATGGCAAATTAGAGTAACGGACCTAAAATATTCCATGCGTAGATTCAAATTCCTATGTTTCATAATCAAAGTCTATAAAAAAGTTCTATGTCATCTCATTTGGGTATGTAACCTATAACTTAAATACTCCAGAAAAACTAAAATTTAATTAAATATTATTCAAGTGAAAGAACATCATAATATTTGGATATTATTAATATTAAAAGAATCTACATATTATAAAGATAATGACAAATTATTTTTAAAAAAATCAAAACTTGTTTTTGAAATATTAACATTTTTAGGATACATGCAATGTATCTTATTATTAATTTTGAAATTATTTAATAATTGGAATTTCAAGATAATGTTGATTTGGTTCAAACTCTAAACTAGATAGGATAGAGTATTCCTTAGACTTGATTGGTCAATGATAGCTGGACTATGGCTTTTCGTGTGATAAAATAATACTTCTTGTTTGACTTGGACTCTTGGATAATGGTTTAAGGGTGATAGAACTCTATCTTGAGTTAATGTGTGTGAGAATCACGTTTTGTGTGGGTTGAAGAGTATCGTGTGAAATATGGAGATCAACTTTGGAATTGTTAAGTTGGATGGGTCCTTAGTGATTCACGAAACACATGTTGATGGGTGTATGTATGTAGCTGTGAACTTCTCTATGAATTCCTTTTTGGGCATGACATCAGCTGGGTTCAATTGTGGATTAATTTTAGGTGTGTGTAGCGTCTCTCTTGTGGCTGCGTTGATCATTGGGTAGTCTTGCTATTGCTTTGTCTTGGATGGGTAATTTAAGTGTGTATCATGACCCTTGGTTAAAGGTTTTTATACTGCACTTTTACCGTAGTTGTCGTCCTTTTCTTTGGAAGCCCAAGTAGCTGTCTTTCTAATGTGTGTTTAACATGATTTGGCTAATGGTGTGTGTGATTATTACTGCTACGTATTTTGTTGTTCTCGAGTGACTTTAAGGAGCTGGATAATCGTTGATGACAGTTGCATATTCTCCATTTTTGCGTGACACTAGTGGGTTGAAAAGTTATTGTTTTTGTGTGATTCTTAGAGCTACATTTTCTTATGCTTTGAAAGTCTATTGAGGCTGGGTTTTGTTGATGTGTGTACAAATCTTTGGTGCTATTTTTACTGTCAATGAAGTGGTAATTTTGGGTTTTTGGTTTTGAGTAATTGTGTAAAAAATTCCAATAATTGTCGTGAATTTTACAGCTCCGTTGTTCACAACATTTCAGTGAAGAAACATTTATGATTATCGGTGATTTTTCTACTGCTATGTGTGAGGTGTTCTGGTGATAATATCGAAAGACTACAACAATGTTCTTGGTAAACAACTTCCCGTTCTTTCATTGAAGAAGCTACATTCTTAGGCAAGTTCTTTTTTTTCCTCCAACTGTTTTCGTTTATGTTGAATTTTGTTTAATCACTTAAGTTGTTTATTTTGTTTCATTATCATTAATAATTGTTTGACAAAATCCTCTGTTGAGGTTAGTATAAGGCAATCGTACTATTGGGTGTTAAATTCTTTCATAGGTTATGAGGACGAGGGATAGTGTCAAGGGTTGAGTAGTGTCAGCTCAGTAAAGCCTTGTATAAAACTATTGTCTTTAGTGAAATAATTAAGTTGGGTAAAGATCCCATAGATATAGGCAAGGTGTATCAAACTATGTTAACAAATTTCAGTGTTAATTTATATTTGTAAGTTTAATTTTTCAGGTTTTTGATGCTAGAAACAATTGCAGAAAAATCTAAAAGTTTACGAAACCATGACAACCAATGATTTCTTAATTGATATAAGAGAATATCACTGAGTCAGACTTTGGTACAACAATTTGGTGTAGATTTATGTTTCACAATTATGGCTATAAGAGAAAGGGCATCAATCATTAGGCCACCGTTGTTATATGATTCAAATTATCCTATATGGAAATCAAGGATGAGAGTATTCTTTGCGGTATAAGAAACGAGAGCATGAAACTTAGTTTTAAATGGGTTGACATATATAGTGACGAATGATGAAAAGAGAGAAGCAGTCCTTCAAGATGCATTTGAGTGGACAAGGGCTAAAGAAGAGAGAGCGCTTGGAAATTCTTAAGCCTTGCACTTTGCAGACTATACATGAGGGATCAAAATCTATAATAGCCTCAAAACTTCAAATGTTGGCTGTGAGATTTGAAGAGCTGAAGATGGATGAGAATGAAATCATTGGAGACTTCTATGAGAGATTACGTAACACAGCAAACCAAGTACATCAATTAGGGAAAAAGTACTCGGACCTAGAACTGGTTAAGAAGACATTACGATCGTTACCTCTGAGGTTCATACCAAAAATTGCAGCAATTGAGGAAGCTTATGATATCAATGGCTCGTCATTGAATAAGGTAATTGGAATTCTTATCAAATTTGAGATGAATTTGTTAGGAGGTAAACAAGAGAGGAGCAAAGAATTGGCATTGTAAGCTGAGATTGCTAAAGCCATGAATGACTTCAAAGATAAATCTGATGAGAATGAGGATATGAAGTTATTGACTAGAAATTTCAACAAGTGGTTAAAGGAAGTAAAGAAGGATAGATCTGAGTTTAGGCAAAACGGTGAAGGATCAACAAACAACAACTTCAAAAAATAAGCTAAAACTCAAGAGGGTGAAAGAAAAGTGAAGAAAATTCAATGTCATGAGTGTCAAGGCTTCAGACATGTGTAAGCGCAATGTGCTAACACCTTGAAGAAGGGAAAAGGGAAGTCCTATACAAGCACTTGGAGTGAGAATGAATTCGGAAGTGAGTATGGTAGTGAAGAAGAAGTTGTGAATAGTGTTGTGTTAGTTACTTTATACAACAAAAGTCTAGTTGCTTGCTTAACAACAACCAAGAAGAAAGTAATCGATGACAAAAATGTGAATAAATCAGAAAATTCTGGGAAAAACATAGACGAATTAGCTCAAAGCTCAATCGTAAATTATGATAGTGGTTCAGATGAAAAAGAGGAAGATATCTATGAAGCCTATGAATTAATGTATGCAAAATGGGTGCAAACATGCAAGAAAAATGAAAAGCTAAAGAAGGAAAACCTCTCCTTGAAGAACATCGTTAAAGATCTAGAGAAGAAGTTGTTGTCTACATTAGATGAGCTTGGTGAAACAAAATTGAAATTTGTCAGTATCGAAAAGGGATTGAGGTGTTTAATGGTAGCACAGAAAAGTTAGAAAAGTTCATGAAAATCAGAAAGATTAAAGGAGATCTTCAAGGCATTTGCTACAAAGGTGAATGCTCTAAGGTGAATGATGAGAAAAATAATGCAACCAGATTTGTCCAAGATGAAACCTCAAAGAAGAATCGGAGGTTTATACCTACATGTCATTTTTGTGGGGTAATCAGGCACATAAGGTCGACTTGTTACAAGTTGTTACAGATAATGTTTCAAAGGGCTCAAAATCGAAAGTTTAGAAATTCTACGATGAATTTCTAGCAACAACCCATGTTAACAAAACATACTTGGGTTAGAATGTAACATCCCCTCACCAATTGGAAAGGGTATTTTGGTCATTTTGGAATAGGCTAGGATTATTGAAAGTGTTTTTGACAATTGGAAAGGGTATTTTGGTCATTTTGGAATAGGTTAGGATTATTGAAAGTGTTTTTGACATATTCATGCATTCATATATGCACATGAATAGCCAATAGTGAATTTTTTGCACATGTAAATGTTTGTATATGCATTCATGACATTTTCCGGTTTAATTGTGAATAATTGTGTGTTTTATAGAAAAGTACTTTGTGTGATTGATAATTGGTATTGGAGAGGTCCATTAGGGTTTTTTCCATTTTTAGTTAATTATAGGAATTTTTTGGAAATTTTTCGGAATTATTTCCAGACCCGAAAAATTGCTAAGTGACAGAATAGGGGTCATCTGGTAGTAAAATTGACTGTCCAATGGCACTGGAAACTTAGGCATATGAAATTAAGAATTTTTGAATTGAGCCATTGGA
>JAOQML010000002.1:18865241-18880589 GCA_027568935.1 Erythroxylum urbanii
TATTTTCATGCTTGATAATTTAATAAAATAAATAAAATAAAATAAAAATATGAAAATCCTAAAAACGGGATCCAACACGTTTTGCTCAAAAAGCTTCAAAGATACACTCTGTTACATATGTAACATGCTGTGTTAACCGTTTCGGCCCAAAATTGCATAGACACTTTACTTCCATTCAACATAGATCTGGCCATTTCTTGAAGTGTTATATTTTTCTTTTCGATAACTCCATTTTGTTGTGTAGTTTTGGGTTCTGAAAATTCTTGTATGATGCCATACTCATCATAAAAATCATTAAAGCTTATATTCTCAAATTTTCTTTTGTGATCCGAACGAATTCTCAATATAGTCAAAATTTTCAAATTCATAACCTGCACACATAGGCTTCTAAAAACTTTGAAAGTGTCTGATTTTTCTTTCAAAAATGACACCTAAGTATATCTCGAATAATCATCAACACAAGCTAGAAAGTATCTCATTACCAATGCTATCATGTTGTGTTGGACCGACCAAATCCATGTGAATTAATTCAAGTATGCGAGATGAGGTAACATGTCTAGCCTTTTTATATGGCACTCTTAGTTGTTTTCGTATTTGACACACACTGCAAATTGATTTTCCTTTTTTGCTCATTTTGGCTACACCTTTCACAGCCTCCAATTTTGTCAATTTGCTGATAAGATCAAAATTTACATGCCCAAGCCTTTGATGCCATAAATCAATATCATTCTCATGAGTACTTGACTTACATGTACTTATGACTTGTAACAAGTAGCAATTGTCAGCTAATTGCTTGCCGCTCACGATACATTTTCCTTGTTCAGTAAGTACTCTGCATTTATCACTTGTAAATTTAACTAGCAAACCATCATCACAAAGTTGGCTTATAGTTACCAAATTTTCTTTTAATCCATCGACATGGAGCACATTCTTGAGAGGAGGCAAACCATCCATGCATATTGTTCCTCTACCGATAACAGAAGCTTTGTTTCCATCTCCGAAAGTCACACGACCATCCATACAATTCTAATAATTAGTCAAGTAAGCATCCTTTTTCCCCATCATATGGCGTGAATATCCACTCTCAAAATTCCCACCATGTTGCAAAGTTACCTTCATTGATGTACGAACTATGAGAGCTTGCCATTCACTTCTTTTTACCCAAGTAGATTTTAGTACTGATGGTTGATGTTGAAATTTTTATGAAGGATGTATACCTTTTCGGCTTTGCTTCTTTGAAATAGCATCTGTAGTAACTGATAACATCTTAGCCTTATAAGCCCTATGACTCCATAAAAATAAAATATGGGTATAAATCTTCGATTCTATTTTGATGCTTCTAACTCTTGGGTTGATCTGGACATATCAATTTTTTCTTCATTCACTTTCGAGCACTCACCTTTATAGCCCAAAATTCCCTTTAACCTTACTAGTTTCTATCAACTTATCTAGTTTTTGTGTGCTTCCATTCAACATTCTCAATCCCTTTTCAGTACTTAGCAATTTCATTCTAGCTTCACCGAGCTCATCTGACGTCAACATCAACTTCTTTTCTAACTCTCGTATAGTGTTCTTCATGGAAAGATTCTCTTCCTTCAATCTTTCATTCTTTCTACATGTTTTCACCCATTTTTCATACACAATTTAATCCTCATAAATTTTAACTTTTTATCATCTAAGTCACTTCTGTGGCTATCATAATCTGATATTGGATCTTAAGCTAGATTGTTTTCGAAATTTTCTGATTTTCTCCCTTTTTTGACTTTAGTTACTTCCTTCTCAGTTACTGTTAAGCAAGTAACTGGACTGTTACTGTATAGGGCAACTAATGCAAAACCATTAGCGATTTCTTCTTCGCTGCCATATTCACTATTGGAATCATTTTAACTCCAAGTTCTCGTGAAGGATTTTCCTTTTTTTCTTCTTTAAAGTATTAGCAGATTTGGCTTGAATGTGTCCAAAACCTTGACACTCATGATATTGGATTCTTCTTGCCTTTTGCTCACCCTTTTATGTCTTGACTTATTGTCTTGAATTATTACTCGATGAACTTCCACCATATTATCTAAGGCTGGGTCTATCCTTCTTCATTCTTTTCAGCCATTTACCAAAATTTCGTGTGAGTAGTACAAAGTCTTTGTTTTCATCTGATTCATCTTCCGCATCATTCACATTTTTTCTAGTTTCCACCTGTAATGCCAATCCTTTGCTTCTTTCTTGCTTACCTCTTTAAAGATTCATCTCGAAGTTTGTATGAATTCCAATAACTTTTTCCAATGACAGTCTATCAATGTCGTAGCCCTCTTCTACTGCTGCAATTTTTGGAATAAATCTTGGAGGTAGCGATCTCAGCGTTTTCTTGACTAATTTAACGTTGGAGTATTTCTTCCCCAGTTGAAGAGCCTGATTTACTATATGTCGCAATTTTTCATGAAATTCTTCTTTAGTCTCATTCTCATCCATCTTCAGCTCTTCAAATCGCACAGCTAATATCTGTAGTTTTGACACTATCACGAATTTTTACCCTTCACAAATAGTTTGCAAAGCATCTCACACTTCTTTTGCCGATTCACGGGCTGAAATCATTGAAAAGTGTCCTTCATCAACAGCACTTAATATAGCATACATTGCTTGTGAATTTCTGAGTGCACTTTCTTCTTCGACTCTTATCCATTCAGATGGATCTTTCTGAACTGCCTCTCTTTTATCATCAATGATCATTATCCAACCGTGTACTACCGAATGCCAAGCTTTCGTGCCCTAAGCTTAGATGAAGACCTTCATCCGTGATTTCCATGTAGGATAGTTAGATCCATCCAATAATGGTGGTCTGGTGATTGATGCACCCTCTCTTGTAACCATGTTCGCAAAACTAAGATCTGCACCAACTTGCCACCAAGTTATGAATCGAGGACCAAGGCTCTGATACCAATTGAAAAATTGAAAGTGTTAAATGTTTCGCAAACTTTCTGTAAACTTCTTTGGCACGAACAAAATAAAACTAAGAAAGAAAATAATAATAATAATACCAAAAATTTGATAACGCAGTTCGGCACTCCTTGCCTATATCTGCGGGGCCCTCACCCAGATTAAATCTTTCACTGAAATATAATAGGTTTACTCAAGGCTTTACTGAGCCTACACTGCTCACCCTTGACACTATCTCTTGATCTCACTACCTGTGAAAGATTTTCACACCTAATAACACGACCGACTCGGGTTAACCTTGTCAGAGGATTTTTCTAATTACTTTCACTAAAAAACAATCAGTAGAAATAACTCAAGTACTTAATCAACTAAGAACTGAAAGACAATATACTTGAGACAAAATAAAGACTTCCCTATGTTTCAGTTTCTCGAAATAATCCTTCAATTGAAATGATCCATCCCAACTTCAACTACTTTAATTAAACCATATGGAAGTCTAGACAATGGATGGAGACCTATGGTGTTTTCTCACAAAAACATAGCATAATCTAGATGAAGACGTCTTGAAGAAACTAATAGGCTAACCCACTTTACCATAGCAAAATTTAAGTCACTTCACCGTGGCTCTCTTCACCGCAGCATCTATATCACCACACACGATATTCAACTTTCACGTCTCCAACATACACACCACGAATTTAATTGATCTTGGTTTTTAGGAAAATAAAATACCAAAAAGTTTTGTAATTATTCCAATGCATTCAGGACTGGATCACGTCCCGGTTTCCCAACATGAATAATATATATCAAATTAAGTGAAAACGTTGGAACCCAGAAGGTATTTGGTAATGTAAGGTTAGATGTAGACACAATACCAACATGGATAACAGACATATGCAAAATTATAAGCAGTGTATATTATGCAGGCTTGTTCAACTATTCGTTCATTTTTTAATAATGAAAGTACAAAACTCATATGATTGCAATATGTAGAATCAAGATACAAAGAATTTGTATCTGGTGTGACTGACAAGGTTAAGGTTATAGAATAATCAGATTGAGAGTAAAGAAGTGCTCGTTTAAGGGTATCAATATCAATTTGATCAAGAAGTGTAGCAAGGTAAGAATCAGAAGGCCTAATGGAATCCTAAGTGGTTACAGTAATGAAAGAGGAAGGATTACATTGTTATTGTCAAGACTTTTGTATATAATCCTTTTTCGATGGTTTGATTGGATATTCGGATATCCAATGTCTTAATTCTTTGCAGTAATTGCAATTGCCCTTCCTTGGGGGATGAGAACTTGTTGATCTTGTGGATTGAATAGTAGCTAAGACAGTGTCAATAGAACAATGAGATTTTAGTGCAGCTAACTTGGTTTCCTTAGAAATAAGTTTAGCGACAACTATCTCCATTTTCGAAAATGTATCACGATGTAAAAGTGATCCACGTGTTAGTCAACCCTCTATTTTTGACATTTATAGCCTCCATAATTGAAAAAAACTAGCCTCTATAATTGAAAAAAAAAGTTTTTGTTTGAATTTAATTTGGATTCTTCCTTCTTTTGTTATATAAAGAGATAGGAGAGGATTGCATCGTTTGTAATGAATAAAAAACAAGAGAGTGAAGAGAGAAAATATTAGTCAGTGACAGAGAAATTTAAACAGTCTTGATTAAGTTCTTAATCAGATGGTTGTTTACGGTCCGATCGACCTCATAATTTGAAGGCTTACTCGACACTGGTAGTAGTTCATATCCAACGATCAAAATCATGATCGGAGTTCTAATTTTCTGGTGATTCGTGATCAAAGTAGGATTGACTTTTAGGATCCCTAAATTCCAACATTGAGCAGTTTTGATCAAGCTCACGATCGGATGGTGAAACGTGATTCAATTGAGCTGAAACTTTGACAGCTAGTAGAGGACACATTAATCTTGATATCCAATGGGGAGTTTACTGTTTGGAGGCCTTGTGGGTGATTTGCTCGGACTGTTTTGGAGTGTGTGATTCCAGGTGATTTCACAAACTCTCTTGTTGTTGTTATTGATATTGTTGCTAAGAATTGTTGTATTCTTGATGTTGTTGTTACTGCCTCTAGTGGGATACTAGAGAGAACTTGTTGTTGTACCCATTATTTGTTAATACCGGAGATTTTGCCTAGATTTCGGTACAGTAGTTTTTACTCCTCATATCGAGAAGGTTTTTCACGTAAATCGCAATGTGATTTTATTAGGTGCTGCATTAGATTATTTATTGCCTAATTATTTCCTAAAGGTTTACACAAGTAGAGAGAATTAATTTATATAAGGGTCGGGCATAACACATTGTTATTATATCGACTAATTGGTTGGTCACTTCCGCTACATCTTTGGGCGTTTCTCCCATTACCACCTCCCAGTTAAAATTCAGGTTGAAAAGACATTAACTTCTTGTTGTGCACATAACTCAGCATCTCTTTCGGTCATGCCACTTTGGATTAGAAGTAGCAAGTTGGTCACAAATTGTGAGCAATAGTGAAAGAACAGATACAGATTGTTCAGTTTCTTGTTTTAGATGATGCAATTATTCTGGTAACTGAAATTGGTGAGCAACGTCAGAAGTAGAGTAACGTTTAGCAGTCATATCCCAAACCTCTTTTGTAGTTTTAAAATGATCAAAATGTCGTTTGATTAATGGTTCACATGCGTTGCGGAACTATTTGAGAATTTAGTAATTTTTGTATTCCCTTTTTTCTAATCATTCTTTGAATTTCTTGAAATTTTGTCATGCTTTTCTTTTAGCTCAACAAATTCACCTGTAACGTAACGCCATAACTTGCGACTTCGCAAAAAATTGGACATTTCTTGTGTCTACGACGCATAGTTAGTTCTATCAAATGAAACACCATTGCATTTGGTTATATCGTGTTTATCCATAATTTTATAGAATCAAATCAAGGAAGCTAAGAGATGGGAAGTGTGCAGCAAAATATCAGATGCAACAGAATGATTTGGACTGCTGCAACAGAGTTTCTCTAACACGCATTGAGCGAGTAACAGAAAAAAGTAAAACCAAGATAACTACAGCTGGAAAGCAACCTCTGTTGCCGGAGGCAATGACATGTGGGACAGTTAGCAAAGCAACTGACGACAGGCAGTGGACACAGTAACCAGGACAAGGAAGCCGCTCCAAAACAAATGGCTATTAATAGATGAAATTTCAACTGCAAGAAAACCAGGAAAATCACTGAAGTGCCAACAAGGCAACAACTAAAACTGATTAGACAGTTGGCCACAAATGAGAATAGCCGTAAGGACAGATCACGACACTATTAATAATCAATAGTGGCTCTGATTCCATGTAAACAATATTTTTTTGTTTTTTTGTTTTGGTGAATCATGTAAACAATATTTGTATATTGCATTGTTATGTTCTGGTTGTACAAAAGGAGGTTCCACATATAGAGCTAAGGGTACTTTGAAAAAAGGAAAGAATAATAAACTCATCAACTGCAAATTTCATCCGTCTGTTCATCTTCTTATCGAAAAAAATAAGTTCTGAGCCTTTTTTTTTTGAGAACTAAAACAATATTGGATTAACCATAAAAAAAAGTTGATGCGAAACAAAGCAGAGCAAGTTGAAGGATTTGTTCCGATGTTCTGAATCTATTTTCTGCCTGTCAAAATGGTGTATAATTAAAATCCCAAACAAATTTGGTAAGAGGTCCTGATAAAAGACGAGTTAAAAGATGGAAATTTTTATGAAACTTCTTATCACTGTTAAAAAATTGATGAACATGCATGTGATCATGTCAGCAGGTAGCAGAAGGCCAGTAATAATTTCATTGATGATTGTCCTTTTGTAGGGTACCTTTGTTACTATCTCTCGCTTGGTGGACAACTGACTGTATTCAGAAACACCTAAACGATTGCCTCGATAGGGTTCCAACGAGAATCTCAGGATTATTTATATTTTCGTTTAATTCTCCTAGCATTTTGTTCATTGTTACCCATTTTGTGTCGAACATTTGGTCGAGCACGATCTGCTAAAACTGTCAAATCTCAGAACCATTCTTTTGATTACCTTTACTTTCTTGCCATCGTATCATTATTGGCTTTTCATTTTTATTTTTCCTAAAGCAAAATTGACGTATGTCATCATGGTTCATCTTCCATTGACAAGCAAGTTTTTTTTCTTTTTTGTTTCCCAAGTTATCTCATACTTATATTCAAGTCTGCTTCTATTTATTCAAAAAGCTTCAGGTGTCACGCAAACATCGACCATTAGAAAACCCGAGAACTTTTCTCCGCAAGATTTTGTCATATGGCATTCAAATGTTGAACTTTTAGCGACGCAAGAAACAGTATTAACATACACATTTATAATAATTAGAAATTAACTCAAAGTTTAAAACTCGATTAAAAATAGAGAACGAAAAAGAAGTGTTGAAATATTCACTATATTTTTGTGTGTCTCTAATGTCACGTACATTTACCTATTTATACACTATAGGTGACTCTAAAAAACAAATCAATTAAATAATACACAACATTAATATACAAGATTTTAGGATAAAATAAAGCTAATTACATTGGATAGTTGATTGAACAAAGATTACGTTAATAAAAGGTAATTTCCTCCCTCAAACTTAAGGTGTTAGTGAAGACGATAACTTGAGTTTGCAGAGATCTTGAAAACATCGAGGTGGATGTAAATTGGTAAAAAGACCAACAATTTGTGCCCCAGATGAGATCGAGACAAGTTATATAATTCCATAAAACACCAGATGACACATAAGATGACAATCGATCTTGATACGTTTAGTTCATTAATGAAAGGCATCATTGTGAGAAATGTACATGACACTATGATTATCAAAAAAGAGAGGAATTGCTAAAGAAAGTACAACACTAATGTCTTGAAGTAACCCCCGTAATCATAAAAGTTCAGAGGTTTGTGTCATCTAGGGCTCGATATTCTAATTCAATGCTTGAGCGAGAGACGATCGTTGGTTTCTTGTTGCACCAAGATATAAGAGATGTGCCAAGAAAGACATAATAGCTAGTGGTAGATTGACGATCAGTTGAGTCTCTAGCCTAGTCAACATTAGAGTATGCATATAAATTTAACGAAGATGAATGACTGAAGTGAAGCCCATGAAATAAGATGCCTCGAATGTATCAGAGTATACGATGAACTGACTGACAACGTGAGTGGTACGAGGTGCAAACATGAATTGACTGACAATGTGAATTGTATGAGCAATATCTAGATAAATGACAGTAAGATATAAGACTACCATCCAACTGTCAATAAAGTGTACCATCACTCGGAGAAGCTCCATCAATGGTAGTCATATGATTATTAGAGTTGGGTGGAGTGTTAGTAATCTTAGTATCAATAAGACCAGCATGAGAGATAAGACAAGTAGTAGCTTGAATCATCAGAAGATACTTCAAGACCTAAAAGTAGCTCAGGTGACCTAAATTTTTCATTTCGAATCCCCTGAGTGTCATCACTGATTATTATCATGTCATCAACATATAGAAGGAGAAGAGTGCATCCTTGATATGTTTTTCAGATAAAAAAAGCATAATCGTAAGTGCTAGATATAAAGTCAAGATTAATGATGGTGGAGCTGAATTTAGTAAACCATGCTCGAGGAGCTTGCTTAAGGCCATACAATATTTTGAGAAGATGAAAAACTTTATTACGTGGATAAGCATACCTAGTTAAAGGTTGCATATATACTTCTCTTTGTGAAGATCACCATTAAGAAAGGCATTCTCGGAACAATTCCTAATGCTTATTTGCTATTGTAACAATAAGACTGCAGACTGAAGTGAAGTGAGCGTCTAGAGCAAAAGTCTCCTTATAGTTAATTCCATATTCTTGAGTAAACAGCTTTTTAACCAATTGTGATTTCTTTTTTTTTTGACTATTGAATTTGTAGACTTATTTATAGCCAATAACAAACATTTGAAGGTTGGTCAACTTAGTCCTAAGTGTTAATGTTGGAGAGATCCCGTAATTCTTCCGCCAATGCTTATTGCCATAAACAGTTAGAGCTAACCTCACGATAGGTGCAAAGTTTATATAGAGAGACAATAGTGAAATAAACATGGAAGTCTTTAAGACAAATAGATGGTTGACTTACTCGAGAGGATCGACGAAGGGATTGTGGAGACTCAGTAGATTATAATGAATGAATAGAAGAGAAGGAGTTATTTAGTGAGAATTAAGGATCTACAACTAGAAAAGATACAATAAAATCAAGGGTCTATTGTGTTAAGTTGTAAGACGAACTTATAGAAAAAGTATTAGGAAACAAAGTTATGGTAGGATCAGAAAAAAAAATTGAGAGGGTTTGCTAACTCAGAATTTTCATATCGTGGAAAACATTTTATGTTCCCAAAAAGTGTTATGTTGAGAGATTGAAAGACTTTAAGATAGTATATCCTTTATGCTCTATCCCATCCCCTAGAAAACAATATAAATGTGCTCTAAGTTCAAGTTTGGTGTGCTCATGAGGTTGTAATAGAACAAAACACGTATATAAAAAAATTTTAAGAGACTGATAATCAGGAATATGATTGAATAAGCAATCATAGGGAGAGATATTACCTATGATAAGAGAGGGAATGTGATTTATAGTTTAGAAAGTAGTAAAGATTACTTCTCTCCAAAGAGTTTTAGGATAAAAGATTATATAAGAAGGGCTCGAGTAATGTCAAGGATAATTCTATGTTTGCTAAGACTAACTATTTTGTTAAGATGTGTTTAGACAAAATATCTAAATGATGATCCCTTGTTGATTAAGAAAGTTGATAAATTTTGTATCTTTGTATTCCATTGCATTATCAGTCCCAATACTTTAATCTTGCAAAAGAACTAGGTGTGAATCATATTAATAAAACGAGAGCAAATGGAGAATAATTCAGATATATATCGCATTAGATAAATTTATATATAGAGAGAAAATTCATTGATAAAGATCACATCATATTTCATGCTACCCATAGTTTCCTGAATTGCAGGACTCCAAATATCAAAATGAATTAGATTAAAAGGTGTTAAGGAGATAGAATCATTAAGAGAAAATGGTAAAGAATGGCTTTTAGATAGTTGATGAGGGACACATTCAAAATTTGCAGTCTTAACATTACCTAAGATGTTGCTAGAGATTAAAGACCCTAATTTAGAGGTAGAAAGATACCCGAATGAAAGTGCCATGAATGAGAGGTAACAAAACCAACGAAAAGATTTAAAGGAAGATTTAATGAAGTAAACTCAAACAGTCATCTGACCTTGTCCAAATTTCTATTTAAGTTGTTTTCTATATTTAAAGATGTAATGTCCAGGCTTTTTGAATTAGCCACAAGATCCTTTGTAGAACTTCTTACCTAATTTATGAGAAGTTTAAGACAAAGTATGAGTTGCAAAGATAACATCAGTGGATGAGAAATATTTTACCATGTAGAGGCATATTAAGGTGACTTTTCTCTAAGATGAGCTCCTTAATGACAATGTAGAGATTGGGTAGAGTTATCTATAAAGAAGAGAGTTATAAATGACCTTAAGAGTCATAAGTAAATGACATATATGTTAACGATCTCGAAGATTTGCATAAATCGCAGTAACATCAAAACTAGGCTAAACAGGATCATCAAGTACTAGTTAATTCCAAAGTTCTTGTAATTTAGACACATAATTATGTATTGTCTATCTATGTTTTTGTTTTGTATGATGAATTCTCCTATATAGCTGAAATCGGTGGATATCATCCAATACAGGATAATAATTTTTTAGGAAATTCCATACCTCCTGAGCTATATCAAACTATTTAAAGTCAAGTTTGATGGCTTTGGCATATGTATTCTAAACCATATTAAGATGTC
Source organism: Erythroxylum urbanii (assembly GCA_027568935.1). NCBI lineage: Eukaryota > Viridiplantae > Streptophyta > Magnoliopsida > Malpighiales > Erythroxylaceae > Erythroxylum > Erythroxylum urbanii. The sequence continues at coordinate 18,876,047 of JAOQML010000002.1, forward strand.
ACTAATCATTCAGTGAATACTTCAATATCTTCATCTTTCTTTTAAGTGGGTTTTGTTATTTCTTCAATAACAATACACCAAAGGAATCTCTCCTTAAGAAAACTACATATTTCCGTAGCCCAAAGATCATAGTTAAAGCCATCAAAGATACTATAGGGAAGTTTAAAGGCATCATATTGAAATAAGACAATAAATAGTAGGAAATCTACTTATAAAGATGAAATTTGGTTATTCTGACAACAGAATTATATTCAAAATGTCAAAAAACCTTAGGAACCGGTCTAATTTGTAAAGAACCTGAATTTAAATGCACTGAATTGGGCAATCAAAGTATCAGTCAACTTTTTTTAAACCAAATTTAATTGATGGGTCTAAACTGAATTGAAGAGGAGAGCACACGTGGAAAAATAAGGTAACGACACATGTATAGTTGGTGTGGCAATGATTGCTAATGATGTGGCAAATGACATGTCAGATGACATGACAATTGGCTTGGATTCTAGATTATGAAGTAGTTGAAGTGGCAGTTGACGTGTTGGATGACATGGCGCTGACGTGTTATTCACTTCTTTTGACTAAACGGAGTCGTTTTGCATAGAAGCTAAAAGATGTCATTTAGATCTCTTTTTCCTCTAAACACCTACAATTAGGGTTTTAGAATCTAATGACTTGAGGTGGTACGTGAGGGCATCTGGAGAGACTTCTAGAGATGATTTTTTCATCATTGTAATATGCTCAGAAAGATAGTAACAATTGGGTATATGAAAAATTATTTTGAAACAAATTTAATAACCCAGAATACGAAAGCAGAATGTTGAGAGAAAGAATAAAGAAGGCTATAGAATTTTGACTCCTTTTTATTACAAAGGAGACTTTGATACCATATAAAAATAGAGAATGAAAAAGAAATGTAGAAATATTCTTTGTATTTCTATATGTCTCTAATGTGATCTACATCTATTATTTATACACGCTATGTGACTCTAACTAAATAAACAAATCAACTAAATAATACACAGTATTGATGTACATAATTTTAGGAGAAAATGAAGGCTAATTACTCTAGATAGTTGACTGAAAAAAGATTACATTAATATAGGTTAATACTTGATATTTTTCTTTAATTTTAATCATTTATTAGTACGAATTAACCATATTATTCAATAATTCACATCAATTTTACAGGATAACAAATCACGTACGTTAGGATATATGTGTTGGTTATACTAAAGAGACATTAGGGAACGCTGCATCAAATATGCCCACACACATTTGAAGGAATCTATACAACAGTTGCATTAACCCAAGTTCAGAATTATTAGGTAGACGAGATTCGTGTTATAGAGATATTTCAGAAACGTATTAGGGAGATTTAAACTCTTTTGTTTTCATGCAACCTTTTTGTTAAATCAATCCCCTATTAGGGCCGGCCCTAAGATTTTATAGGTCTGGGATGAAAAAAAAAAAGTCCTTAATATTAATTAAAAATAAATTTTAAATTTTTTTAAAAATAAATTATATTTTTACAAGTAATTTTTAAAAAAAATAAAAGTAAACTCTGTGCAGTGGCCCACCTCGCCCCTGCCCAGGGCCGAGGCTGTCCCCTAGCTTGAGGGCAAGTTTTAAGTGGTATAAAAGGTTTGATATCTAAAATCATGGCTCCTAGTTATTCTGAACTGCAAAAGTAGAATTTAATATTCTGGACAAACGAAAGAAAATTGGAAATGGGGAATCAATGTTAATACTCCATCAGTAAAAAAGAATCCGTACATGGTTAAATAATAATAAGAAATAATCCGTACATATTGGGTCATACTTCAATGGAAAGGGTACATTTCAATGCAGTACATACTACGAACTGGATGAAAAATAGCTTTCAGACAGTCAGACAAGTCCTAGCTAGCTAACTAATTCATTATGCGGGTACATGACAAGGCATTATTGAATTTATCCAACCAAACTGGTCTTCATTTCATAAATCCAAGTTATTGCCACCATTTACCCGTCAAGAGCATCGCAGAGAAGTTTCTTCACTCACAAAGTGGATCCAATTTTTTCCAAAGCTCAATACAGCAATCATCAACAACCATCATTTTCTCTGATCTCTGATCTCTTATCTTCAGCCGTCGAAGTAAGAACCGGTATCACCCTTTTGACGGTCCACCAACTTTTCTACTTCTGAAAAGTTTCGGTCTTTTCCATTAACAGTTGAAGACATGGCATTGCTACTATTTAAGATGAAGCTGTGGTGGTGGGTTCCTGTTGTTTACATATTGGCAGTTCCGAAGTTGCAAAACTGCGGTGTTGGTGGAGAGCTCCAAGTGCCATGTTACTACATTTTTGGAGACTCGCAAGCAGACAACGGCAATAATAATTTCCTCCAGACGCTTGCAAGGGCCAACTATAAACCTTACGGGATTGATTTTCCTGGAGGACCGACTGGAAGGTTCTGCAATGGCAAGACCATCTTTGATTTCATTGGTAATGCTCTGATTCTGATATTAATCACATGACATCAAATAAAATATGCTATGTAGGTGAATCTGTCATAACCTATACTAAGAGCACTCCTGCACATCACAAATTGATGACAATAATCATGTCAAGTTTTAGTTATGTCAATATTTTTTAATTTAATTCAACAAAAATTGAAAATGAATAACTATCCTTTATTAACATTAGTTGCAATATTTTTCCCATTTTAAACTTGTTTCAGAAACAAATTTCCAGAAAGCAGCCTCAATCAAAAAGTAAAAAAGTCAACAACTAGTGTTCTTTATTTTTTCGTCGGTTAAGAGTTACAGGAGTCCCAGCTCAAAAACTGAAAATATGTTATATGTATACTTGGGTTGGGCAAGGTATGCACTTGCAATAATATTATATCTTTGTGGGAGGGCATTATGCAATCTCTTCATCCCAATTTCACATGGTATTTAATTGATGATAATTTTTAATGGGAAATCTGAAATTCACCTTGACCTAATATCGATATTAGAGATTTAGCAAAAATCCGAGTATTTGTAGATTAGTCTACGCTGCATTTTGTTTCAGTTTATCATACATTATACTCTGAAGAACTTAATTGCTAACCTTTTTATTGTCATTATAGTTAAGTAAAGTACTGAAATTTTATTTATTCCAGCTGAACTATTGGGGTTTCCTAATTACATTCCACCCTTCGTAACTGCTAGTGACCTAGAAATACTCTTTGGTGCGAATTATGCATCTGGATCGGCAGGAATCCGTGAAGAAACTGGACAACATTTGGTAACATAAATTCTGACACCTCACATGCTTACACAATGCAATATTATCCAAGGAGACAAGTATTCAAAAATTAGCGTTCTTGCAGGGTGAGCGCATATCTTTGAATATGCAGCTACAAAATCATCGAACCATAATCTCGCGACTGGTTCAGATAGTAGGGAGCAAGAACTTAACTATGCAACACTTAAACAGGTGCTTATATTCGGTTGATATGGGCAGCAACGATTATATAAACAACTATTACAGGCCTGATTACTACCAAACAAGCCACGACTATACCTTGGACCAATTTACAGGACTTCTTATTGATGAATATCGACACCAACTAAAGGTTAGTAGTCAGTGTGACACCTTTTCTTTTGTCTTCTTTGGCTCATTTAAATGGTTCTCATTTATAGAATAGTCGAGTAGGATACGATTAAATTAAGAAAATTTATTATGATATTTCTATTATAATAACAATATCAACAACAACACTAAGAGTTCCACTGAAATATAGGATCTAGGGAGATATAATAGTATGGAACCTTACCCCTATATGGTAGAGATATTATTTCTAATAGACCGCATATAGTGCAAATTATTAATACACTAAAACAGATAAGCTTATTGGTGACGAAACCAAACGTCGTTAAATATAAAACATCGTCACAAGTACAAATTTGCGATGAAAAATAATCATCGCCTAATGATCGTTGAATCTTAGTAGCAAAACAATATTCGCAACGTTTTCTTGAAATCGTCGCAAAAAGTTTTTGGATACACAATAATTTCATCGGTAAAATCCAATATTCGCAACATAGGATTTTGCAACGTATATATTTCGTAAATAAAGGGTTTTACCTACTAAACTGTAGTCGTAGGTAATTATTTTTAGTGATGAATTTTTTTTGTAGCAGAATAGTTTCAACTACTACTTGGATGTTATAAGTAAATGTTTTTAGAGACGTTCTTCTAAATGTCGGTAACATATTTTGTGACGATTTTTTTTGGTAGCTAATACTTTTTAGTAACAATTCTATTCTTGTAACAGGGTAGTTTTAGTTGCTAATTTCTTATTGTAGGTAAATGTTTTTAGAGACATTCTTATAAACGTAGGTAATAACATTTTGTGACGATTTTGTTTTGGTAGCTAATATTTTTTGCAACGAAAATTTTATTCTAAATTTAAATTTTATTATAATTATTAAAACAATTTGATTTTAATTTATTACAATTTTTAAGACAGTTTGAAATATAAATTAGTTACATTTTATAATTAATGTTAGTGACATAT
>JAOQML010000002.1:18897679-18909330 GCA_027568935.1 Erythroxylum urbanii
AATGAGAAGTATATCTAAATTTCATAGTGATAAGACCTATTTGAGTATAATAAATCCCGTGAGGAACATGAATACATAAATATATTTTCTTAAGGATTGTGATAAACTAAATTACAAAATGAAGTTTGTAATATATTTAATAAATTACTAAAATTTCATAATATTCAAAATAATATATCTTAATCTTTATCAAGAGAGTGATCATCGCTCCGTAAATGACAAACTGTTATTTGGTATTAAGTCACAGATGACAACACGCACCTCCAACTTCGAGTAAAAGTAAATAAGAAAGGGAAACGATCATGTTCCGATAGTTAAATGGCAGAATAAAGTAAGGAATTAGAAATATAAAAAATTGAAAAAGGACATTAAATAAATGTACTATTTAATTTATCCATAATTATACTTTTTTTAATAAGTACTTAATTTTTATGTATTAATTTTAAAATATATAAATAATAAAATTTTAGCTTATAGATTGAAAATTCGATTAACATGATTGATTACTTCCTTTATTTCTCTACCTCATCTTTTTTAATATCATCTGAATTATGTATTTACATAATTTCTATTTTAAAGGACAAAGGATATAGTAAGAATAAAAGGAAAGAAATTGAAAATAACAACAATAATTTAAAGATAAAGATTACGTGAAACCACGGGAACGTGAGGATAAGCCAACATAGAATTTAAGCATCACAATGAGAGGTCCTTACATACCTTCCTCTGGATCCAATTTACCGGCTTGACATGTTATAGAACTGATAAAGGAGCTCAAAATAAGCAAGCCAAGTAGAAGTAAACAGCGGGTAGGGAACTCAACCATTGCTGCGAAGTTGGTACCAGAAAACTAAAACACTGAAACTGATGAGAAAGAAATTTGTTGGTTTTAGTTCCAAGATACGAGTGGACAAGACTTCGTATATAAATAATTGTTCAGAGCTAGAGATGCCGACTAGTCTCTCTTTGCCACTGGCTCAATCAAGATATCAGAGTTAGAGATGCTGGCTAGTCTCTCTTTACCGCTGGGTCTGGCTTGTCCCCACAGAGTGTCGGTAGCAATCAATGAGGATGATTAAGCATAAAGGTCTTATGGTTGGCAAATTGTCCAATCACGTTAGCCGTCAACTCTGTATAGCTTTCGAAACTGATAATAAAACTAATTTTTTTTAAATATCAAATAATTGTACATATTAAGAACGTACAGGAAACAAGCATATTAATCAAATATATATAATATTATTTGGTACAAAGATAGAGAGCATAAGCCGCCACTATCATTGTCTAAGTATGTTACGTTCATGTTTTCGTTATATTTTTCCATGGTTTACATAAAATTGTCAATTTTTGTATCAATCTAAACATGAGGCCATAAGTCAAAAGAAAATAGTGATTCGCTTCTTTTTTGATTGTGTGATTCGGATCAAAGTTCTTAGAAGTCATCTACTTAGCCCAAATATTCTAATTAGCATGGATGTCTATTGTAAGGCAGTTCTTTTACAAATCTTACATACAAGGATTAAATGTTGTCTCAATTTTAGTACTTATACTGATATTAGAAATGTATTTGAACTCACACAAGTGCTACCTATATACGAAATCCTACATAATCAAATTTTGGAATATTATCATGAGAATTGTCACACATGGGTTATCCCTAGTCAAAGGGCATACGAGGATAAGATCACTAAAGTACGTGACATTATTTACATCAGTAAATCGAGAAAAGCTCTTTTTGTTGTGACTCTTAGGCTCATGAAATATTTTACCGATAAGCCTCAATGCAGCTACATCATGAGTTTCTAGCCTATATACCATTCAAGTGGTTTATAGAACTGTTCATCCATTAGAGATTAAAGACAAATAAAGATTAATTGTAGTATAGATTCCAAATATGCTAGTCAAGATATAAGCCCTTGGTCTCTGTTTGGGCATCAATTCTTAAGGCTTGCCTCTTCGAAATCTACACTATCCAATCTTTCCCTATTTAATCAAAGACATCAAACAGGATCTATAGTCTAAGACTTTCTGATACATAGGATCTTCGTAAAGAAGCAAATGTAGAGCATACTTGTCTTTTTGTATGACTGTGGTTATATTATTTGAATCAAGCTTTCAGGAGAGGGAGAACTTAGAAAGAAGTCATAGAATGAAAAACACACATAATATTTTTATTGATTTTTTTGGTTCTACGTATAATGAAGGAGAGGCCTTGCTTTTATAGACTAAGTTGTCACGGACTTGGTCTTTTTGACCAACGAACCGTGCGACACTTAGTTTTATATCTCGCAACTAAGTTAACCTCTCCCTCGAATTCTAGAAATAAAGTTAGCACAAGTTAGTAAAGATACAAGATAAAACAAAAATAAGAATTAGGAAACTTGGAGAATGCTTTGATTGCTCAAGAAAGCTTCACAAGGTTATTGCTAAGAACTTCTATGCCTCTTACAAATGAAGTTCCTTGGGTATTTATAGCCTTCCACTTCCTTAATAGATGACTAAGATTCATTTGATCCAAGGGCTCACATTCACCATCTAGAATTATCTACAACTATCTACATGTTCAAGTAAAATCCACAATTATCTACAAGGTTCTAGAGTCTTCCACCTATCTTTAGGCTTGTCTTGAACATGGAAGAACAATATGGAATCTTCTAAAGAATTCTGGCTTAGCCTCTCCATTTAGTGGAAAATTTTGCGGTGTGTGACATTCTCCCCCTCACTTGGGCGACGCCTTCATTGTGTCCTCCTTTTATTCCTTGATCATGTCCTTATAGTCCCATAATGTGAACTCATGCTCCCAACTCGCCTCACTATTGGGCAATCCCTTCCATTTCATAAAGTACTCCACGTAGCTTGGATGGGAACCTCACGCTTGTGAGAAGTAGTGATGGCTATGGGTGATCTCCTCGATTCACCCCTACTTATCCTCCTTGTCGGCATGATATGGGTTTAGCAAGCTCACATGGAAAATTGGATGCATCTCCAAATATGATGGCAATGTCAAATAGTAGGCTAGGTTGCCAACTTTTCTCCACGAGGAAAGGGCCTTTATATTACCTTATTAATCCCCTGTTCACTTTAGCGAATCGTTGACTTTGATGGGGAAGGAAATTCACCATCACTAAGTCTCCTTCCTCGAACTCCAAATGTCTCCTTTTTGTATTGACCCATTTCTTCATTCGCTTGGCAGCCTTTTCCAAGTATGCTCATGCCATGTCATTCTTCTCATATCAACCCTTGGCAAACTTAAATGTAGCAGGACTAGAACCTTTGTACCTAATCGCCAAGTTTGAGAAGTCATTGGTAGTTGTCCCGTGGCAATCTCGAATAGACTAGCTCCCATTGACCCACTCTTTTGCAAATTTTACGAGAATTAGGAAACATCAAGCAACTTTACCCAATCATGTTGGTTGGTAGTCATATAATGCCTAAAAAATAACTCCAACAATGCATTCACCCTTTTGGTTTGGCTTTCAGTTTAAGGATGAAAGCTTGTAGAGAAATTAAGCTCGGACCCCAATAGCTTGAACAACTCCACCTAGAACCTCTTGGTGAAGCGAGTATCTCGATCGCTCACAATTGTCTTTAGTATGCTCCAATACGTCACCACATGATGAAATAAAAGGCGTGCCGCATCCAAGGTCGCGAATTTTATAGGCACCAGGATGAACACTCCATACTTGCTAAATCAATCTACCACCACCATAATGTTGCTACATCCCTCGAACTTTGGTAGACATGTGATGAAATCCATGGAGATGCTCCCCCAAGGCTTCTCCGAAATAAGCAATGATTTTAGCAAACTAGTTTGCTTATATTGATCGACCTTGTCTTGTTGGCACACAAGATAAGTCTTCACATATAACTCAATGGCATCGCTCATTTGAGGCTAATACTAGGCACGCTCTATAAGTGCCAACATACGATGTGCACCAGGATGTCCCGCCCATTTAGAGTCATAACACTCCTTAATGATTTTCTTCCTTAAGCTTTGCCATTTTGGCACATACACTCGATCACTTTTGGTAGTGAGCACCACCGCGGTCATCTCCTTCTCTTGGACCATATAGCGACGCTCAGTGTCATTTAGCTTATGACTCTTGTAAACAATTAGATGTCCATCCTGCATCAAAACACCACTAAGTGCAAAATCAGAAGCATCGGTATGTAGCTCATATGCCTTGGTGTGATCGAGAAGGGCCAATACCAGTTCTTCCATCACTGCTTGCTTCAATGCTTTAAATGCTCCTTGACACTTAGCATCCCAAGCATAAACTCTATTCTTCTTCAAAAAATTGGTAAGTGGACATGCGAGGGAGGAATATCCTTTGATGAACTTCCGATAGTAGTTAACGAGGCCAAGAAAGGAACATAACTAGCACATCTTCTTTGGTGGTTCCCAATCATGTATGACTTGCACTTTGGACTTGTCCATCCTTAGCTTGTCTCCTCCCACAATGTGCCCTAAAAACATGACTTTATGTTGTGCAAAAGTACATTTCTCCTTCTTCACATACAACTCATTTTCCCTTAAGACTTGAAAAACTTGTCGTAAGTGCATAATATGCTCTTCTAATATTTTACTATATACCACAATATCATCCAAGTACATCATAAAAAAATTATCCAAGAAGGGTTGTAACACTTGATTCATAAGGGTGCAAAATGTGGTAGGAGCATTAATAAGTCCAAAAGGGATTATTAAGAACTCAAAGGAATCGTATCTCATAAAACTGGTAGTTTTTGGTACATCTCCCTCTACAATCCTTACTTGATAGTACCCCGGTCTCAAATCAAGCTTGGTAAACCATCTTGTTTCACCAAGTTGATCGAACAAATTAGCAATGAGGGGAATGGGATATTTGTTCTTGACGGTGATCTTATTGAGCGCCCTATAGTCGATGCACAATCAGAGTGACCCATGGTGCTTCTTTAGGAAATGTACAGGTGCACCATATGGAACCTTTGATGGTTGGATGTATCCCACATCCAACAACTCCTTGAGTTGCCTCCTTAATTCTTCAAGATTAGGAGGTGCCATTCGATAGAGTACCGCCACGAGTGGACTTGCACCTTGCACCAATTCGATTTTATGATCTACCTCTTGCTTTGGTGGGAGCTTCTTCGACAACTTCGTAGGCATCACATCCTTATACTCCTCGAGAACATAAATAATCTCCTTAGATATTCCATTTGATATAGTTTGCTTGTCTTCCTTAAGTGCCATAAAAAATGTGGGTTGTGCCTTTTTCACTCCCTTGGCAAGTTGTATGGCCGAAAGTTGCTTGGCTTGTAGCCTTGCTTCATGTGACAAAGTCACCATGCGCATATTATCCTCCTCTAAAATACACATAGTACTGGCGAAGGGAATTGGCATAACCTTAACACCATCCATAAACTCTATGCCAAGCACAATTGGAAAATCATCTGTAGGAACAATTAAAAAATCAACAAGGTCAGACCACTCACCTAGGCCAACCTTAATGCCACGAGTAACTCCAAAGGTCAACTTTGGCTTAGAGTTCACTGCTTTAAGCCATCCTTGGTCTTTGTTATATTTAAGGCCCAATCGACTAGCTTCCTTCACTTCGAGGAAGTTTTGAGTAGCTCTGGTGTCAATTAAGGCTTTTACGACATTGTCACCCACCTTGACTTTCATGAATAAACGCCCCTTCTTCTCGGACTTGAGCACCTCAACTTTGGCTTTGGTGACATTAGGATTTGCAAAGACCCCATCTTGGTTTCTTTGCATTGTTGTTGCTCCTCCCTTTCTTTGATCAAGGTGGAGAGATTGCTCTTCTTCGGGCACTCCCTTATCTGGTTTGGTCCCTCATAAAAGAAGCATTTAATTGCTTTTCCTCACTTTGTCCTCCTTATGTCCGTTCTCCTTATGCTTGCCATACTTGTGGGAGCCCTCTTTGCTTTGATGGTTGTCTCCTCCACTCTTTCTTTTGCCACCCTTGTCTTTATGAGACTTAGGTTTCCCAGGCTTCTTGAACTCAATAAGTAACTCAGTAATGGAAATAGAGGTGGCGAGGTCTTATGCACCATACCTTTGAATCTCTAACTTAACCCAATTTTGTAAACCATCCATAAAAGCAAAGAGTGCTTCCTTACTTGGATAGTTGGGGATCTCTAAGAGCACTTCGAAGAACTCCTTCACATAGTCTCAAATGCTCCCTTTTTGTGTGAGACGTCATAGCTTGGCTTTTGCCTCTAACTTAGCATTCTCGGGTTATAATTACTTCCTGAGTTCCTTCTTGAGCTCGTCCCATGTATCTATAGTGCAAGTTCCCCACTCAATATCACCTTACCTTCTTCTCCAACAAACCATCGCGGTATCCTCAAGGTAAAGAGTGGCATTATCAATCTTTTTAGCATCTTCCATGACACCAAATGACTTGAAGTATTGCTCCAATCTCCAAGAGAAATTATCAATCTCCTTCACACTCCTCGACCCACCGTACGCCTTTGGCTTTAGAATGTCCACCTTCAAAGAAGTAGTAACTACTGTGGTCATGACATTGCTTCCCCTTGAGCAATAGCCCTCTTGCAAAAGACTAGCTCATCGATGACCTTCACAAGCTCTTCTTTGAGGTAGAGAATCTCGGATTGAAGAGACTCCTCCAAGGTCTTCATTTGGTCTAGACATTTAGAAGCACCAACATTCAAGGAACCTTGCATCTCCCCTTGGAACTCTTCTTTCCCCCTTTCACGTTCCTCGATGCATTGGTCCACCTTCTTGAACTTCTCTTGCCCTTCTGCTATAGTAAATTCCACCTTTGCGACCCTTCCATTGATGTCCACCAAGACTTCCCTCAACCTTGATCTCTCCTTACCAATTTTCTTCTCTTCTTTAACATTTGTAATCCCATATGTTCTTGACATCTTTACTAGAAATAATGAACACAACATTGGCTCTGATACCAACTGTCATAGGCTTGGTCTTTTTACCAACAAGTTGCGCGACACTTATTTGTATATCTCATAACTAAGTCAACCTCTCCCGCGAACGCTAGAAATGAAGCTAACACAAGTTAGTAAAGATGCAAGATAAAACAAGAATAAGGAAACTTAGAGAATTCTTTGATTGCTTAAGAAAGCTTTACAAGGATATTGATAAGAACTTCTATGCCTCCTACAAATGAAGTCCCTTGGATATTTATAGCCTTCCACCTCCTCAATGGATGGCTAGGATTCATTTGATCCAATGGCTCACATTCACCATGTAGAATTCTCTATAACTATCTACATGTTCAAGTATAATCTACAATTATCTACAAGGTTCTAGAGTCTTCCACCCATCTCTAAGTTTGTCTTGAACATGGAAGAATAATGTGGAATCTTCTAAAGAATTCTAGCTTAGCCTCTCTATCTAGTGAAGAATTTTATAGTGAGTGACACTAAGCAAGGGGATAGAGATAAACAATATTTAGGAAAAGATTCCCTTATTATAGTAATACACACTAATATACAAAAAAGAAGAACTATTGGTAGACATTGGATCCCAATAATATTCCTAAAAGATAAGAATATGCTAAAAAGATAAGAAGGAATCTTTCTAGCAAGGAAGTGCAGAGAGAGACATCATATTTTTCCATGGATTAGATAAAATTGTCAATTTTTGTATCAATCTAAATAGGAAACCATAGGTCCTGGGTGATAGATGGATAATTGACTATATTTTACCACCCATATTTGATGTATTTTGCTAGATATTTTATACTTTTATCATTTATTTGTTACTTAAATTGCTCCAAGTGTGTTTACATATGATAATTGTCTTTATGGATGTAAAGGAGAGGAATTCAGACGAAAACGCGGCTTAAAATAGAAAATTAGCAATCTAGAAGGAGTGCACGACTGTGCATTTTTGCACGCCCCTACACTTTCACTATATCTAACTATGTATGTGCACGACGGAGCACATGACTGTGCATAACCCAAAATTTTAGGTTTTCATATGAATTCGACATTTTAGAGGCAATAAAGAAGAGGAAACAACTGGCGTTGTTATGAGGAGTTCAAAGATGATTCTAGAGGTGATTTAGAGCTTAAGGAATGGAAGATGCGAGATTTTTATCATCAGATCCATCATAACGCAAGATCAGACACCTTCATTGTTAGAACACGCGATAAAAAACAATCAGGGAGATTTAGAATTATGATTATGATGTTTTCTATTATGTTTTTTGTATATATAAATATGATTTCATGCTTGCCAATGTATAATTAAATTTTTATTAGTATTTAGGTCAGATGAACCTTAGTTGAATACTTTGACACGTTTTGATTCTTTTGTTAATGTAATTGTGTTTGTTAATTATTGAGATCCAATTATCCATTTTATTTATTGTCTATTAATATAATTTTTAGACTTTAATTTGATTTCATACTTAGTGATTGAGAAATCCTAGGTTGAATAGATATACGATAGTTGGAAAGAGTTGATTGCAATCATAGAGATAGGACAACATAAATCTTCTCAATTATGGTCAAACCTAGTAGAGAGATTTAGAATATAGTAATGCAATCCTATAAGTTTTAACCTGAGTAATTCAGTTAGAGACTTTATGATTAGTTGTTAGTAGACTCAAGGTCAACTAATAACATATCTTAAGAATCTCTACGGTCTAATAAATCAACAACATAATTGCATGACAAATAATCAATCGATTAAGAATTTAGGGGGATTCGAAGCCTAGGTACTAATTTTTTAATATTGGTAATTAATTTAGTATCGCGAATCGTTTGCTTTAATTAATGCTGCTTGTTTACTTTATTTGCTTAATTTTAGTTTCTTAAGTTGAAAACCATAATCAATATGTAGGCTAAATAATAGGACAATAGTAATTACTAGTACTTACCGTCCTCGTGGGATCGACCTGTATTTGTCGGTACTAGCTGCAACTACACCGTGTAATTGCAGTATTAAATATTGACTAACACGCTTCAAGGTTAATCAAGTTTTTAGTGTCGTTGCTTGATATTAGGAACACTTTAGTTTTGTTAATATAGTTAAATAAAGATTAACTATAGTATAGATTTTTATCTATTTTTACTCAAAATAATGTATTACCAAAATTACTAAATTTCAATATAATGTTATTTAAAATAATGAGTGAAAAAACTAACAAAACATAATAAAAAAGTTATATGATATTATAAAAATAAAATTTAAGATATGATAATTAAAATAAGAAAAAGTCAAATCACATAGGTATATAATTATTTCTATTAGCCTTTTTTTATATGAAAATTATTGAAAACATCAACATTAGCCATTGGACATGGGAAAATCCAAATGTTATAAATATTTAGTAACTACTGGCACTTAATCTCTTTGAATTCATCACTCAAATATAAACATGTATTTCATGATTTTCAAAATTTAAAGTTAAAAGAAGAGTTAATCATAAAGAGGTCCAGTATGTTTATTCATATTATTAAATTTTCCTTTTATAATATGAAAATAAATAAAAGAAATAAATTCATATAAAATACTAAAAAATTTACAATAAACAATTTTAATCTATGACATAACACAATAATTACTAACACTACATACACTATAAAACAACATGGCTATTGCAACAAAAATCTTAGCAATACCTTTGATGTGCGTTGCTATTAGCATTTGTTTGTAATGCATCATTACTAAATATTAAGCTTTCGTGACAACTTATTGCGAGAAGAATAAATTTGTATTTCGATCACATGACTTATTGAGATGTTACAATGAACTGTCACTATAACGGATATGTATCTATATTCTGTCACTAGTTAGTGTTGCAACAAGAATGGATAACTTGGCGCCATTATACAGGGACAATTTTGGCACCAAAATAATAAATGTTTGGTGACACTCTGTTACTAGAAGTCTTTATGTGACATTTATTATGACAGCACGTTGCAAAAAACGCCACATTGGCATTTTTTAGTGACTATATATCATTATATTCTAAGTTACCTTTAGTAAAAATCTGTAGCAAAATAAGTTTTAATGTTAGCAATAGTGACGACCCATCATAAAAAAGCGATATAATTATTTTTAGTTACAATTTGTTGACACTCTATTACTAAACGACTTGTGATGATATTTTGTTATGACACCACATTGCAAAAAAAGGTTGTGCTAGCATTTCAAGTGACCATCTATCACTATAATCTATGCTAGTTTTAGTGATACTCTATAGCAAAATAGGTAAAAGTTATATCTATTGTGACAACCCGTAAAAAAAAAGTCATATAATTTATATTTTATTACAACTTATTGCTAAAAGCCATAAGTAATGACAAAATATTACAAAAGTATTAAAGTCCATTAATATAGTAACAAGTTGTTACTAAAAGGATAATAACATAATTTTTAAACATAAGAATACTTATGCATAATTGATGACAAAAACGTTTTAGATTACATTATTTTTATTCTTAATTTTTTGATAAAAAATTAATTATATTTAAAATATTTATATAGAATCTCTAATTTGCTTTTAAAGCTAATTTATCTAACATTAAAGGAAAAAGTTAGAAAAATCTTGATTATAAAAGTATGAATATAGGTAGACATGGTAAATAATTGTTCTAGAATAGTAAAATTAGTCATCATCACTATCATTCATAGTACTAACATTATTAGGCTCATCATCATCATCTTCTTCCTCCAAATTTTCTAAATCATCACCAATATCTTCACTGCTGTCATCATCATCGCTATCTTCATCAGAATCAAGTAGTTCAACTTCAATCGTGTTGGGTACTGGCATAATATTATCTTCAATAACATCTTTAGGGACATCTTCTCTAGTCAATTCAACAAAATCATCAACATTAATATCATGCAAAGCTGATCTCTTACGACAACTGGATTCATCTTCTTGATATGCCTTATCTTGTAATTGGTCATTAGATTCTTTCGTAATAGGAAGGTCATAAAAGTTTCGAGGTTTGGTTTTCTGCACAATACTCTAATGTCGACTAAGCCCATTTGGCATAGTAACATTATTCAACTTGATTGCCAAAACAAATGGCTGATTGGTATTCAAGAAGTGCTTCGTATTAACACTAATGATACCATATTTATCCTTTCTCCAACCACGATCCAAGTGATGAACATCCCACCAATCACATTTGAAAAGAACAACTCGATTTCCTCCAAGATATCACAATTTAATAATGTCTTTTAGAACTCCGTAATACTCTAGATATTCTGAATTTCTGTCTGTCTTCACAATTACTCCACTATTTTGACAGATGTTGCTCTCTTCACATGCTTTTATATGAAATCTATATCCATTGATGACGTATCCTTTATGAGTGATTACATATTTGATAGGACCACGTGCTAATTGCAATAGTTGAGAATTTACATGTCCTTTTTTATGCAACTCAATAACTTGAAATAATAAAATATATAATTATAGTGATAAGTAATTGTGATAAATATGACAACGTAAATAATATATATAAAATGAAAAATAATATTTATTAAGTAAAATAACAAAATTGTAGATTATAACTTACTCATTTTTTAAACCATTCTAGAAACTCTAATTTATGTTTTCTTGGCACATCCCTCACCCTTTCTTTTTCCAGCTTTAACATGTGTTCTCTATATACAAATATATTAAGATCCACAAAAATAA
>JAOQML010000002.1:18931502-18942255 GCA_027568935.1 Erythroxylum urbanii
TGATGTCTAACAATGCATCATGAAAACTAAATATCAGGAATATTAAAGTAGTTTTAACTAAACTTTTTAACTTTTCATATAATTTAATCTTTTTATCATATAATATTCTGATTAAACATAGACCATAGAATTTGTTGAACCAATGGAGATTCAATCGCTGTTTTGATGATAATAAAATATAATTACTACAAATGAGTTTATTATTTTGATAAGTAATATAAGAACAAAATGAACTTATAAACTTAAGAAGATAACTTATAAAGTTGATAAAAAAAGTTGAAGTTTACAATCGTTGAAATGAAGATTAAACCAAGAACATAAGAAAATTAAAGCTTATCAAGGTCATTCTTTAGTTTGCAAAATTAATTGTAATACCACTTTGTCAATTTAATGCTCTAAAAGGCTCATCAAGTATAAACATTTCATTTCGTTTCATTATATGAGTCTTTATATTCATCAAGAAGCATTTGGTTTTAATATAAAAGCCTCTTGATCTTTCAAATAAACTTTATGGAACAGTTTGGAAAGCATTTAAATCACAATTATATTAAACAAATTGATTTTGGGCATTTGAAACTGTTAAAATCATTTTTTTGAGTTATTAGTTAACCAACATAGGTTAAAGTTGTTAATTTGATTTATTGTGAGTTTGTTGTAACATTGGTTGATGTATTGGTCGACTAATATACCTATTGGTTGACTAGAATTCCAACGACTAGTTAATATGGTGTCTTTATTGTATACTAGTCGATCAATATATCTTTTGCATATAACCATTATAACAGCTAGTTCTTAACTCCACTAGCTATAAAGGGTCCCAAAACACTATAAATAGGTATTTTCTCTTTAGTTTTAGTGAAAAGAAGGTTTTGGGTGTCGTATGCACACATTTTGAAATATTTTCAATCATTTAAGCATCATTGTTTCATGTTTGTGAGTGAGCCATTTGTAGTTATCAACTGATAAAGTGACAAACTTTAAGTTGTAATATTTAGTTTGAGGATTATATTATTGTATTTAGGAGTAATCCAAGTGAGATTGAGGTTCCTCTTCACCTTGGGAAAAGAATGCAAAAAGAATTCCACTTTATTGAGAAAGATTATACAAAGGTTATTCTTTGCCTTGAAAGAAGAATAATAATGGAGTTTCAAGAGGAGTTTTATGAGTGAACGTAGGTAAGGGTTGTTTGTCAAACCACTATAAATCAATTTGCATTCTCTCTTCCCTATCCTCTTTAATTCAGTGCTCAATTATTTGATCAATTTATATTAAGCAATTTTCAATATAGTGATTGTTATTAATTGAGTGTGTTGATTAGAAAATTATTGATTTTATAAACTCCCAGTTCACCCTTCCCCCCTTTTGGGTGCCATTAGAGACTAACAGAATTAATGTCTACTTTATTTGAGTCCAACCATATTAGTTTTTTACTATTATTACTTGATTATATTAATGATAATTGAAAAATATTTTCAAAGTATTATTTCACCTTATCTAAGGATTTTTCGAATCAGTATTAATCGAGAATAACAAAACATTCTCACTAATCACCTTAGGTGATGAATCTGTTAGGCTTATTAATGGTTTTGATTATTTCAAAATTCAAATTTGATTTATTTTCCATTTGCAGGTAATGATATAATTCTTAAGAGGAATAACTTACCTTATTTATTTTACAAAATCCAGAAGGATCCTGCTAACCATATATTTCATCAATCAGCTCCAGATTTCGCATAACGGTTGATTATTGCAAGATTCTAGTAGAGATAATATTGAAGATTGAAAGTCAACTCAAAATAGAAATGAAGCAATGGCTAATTGAAGAAAATGTCTATTTAAAGAAGAGTAACTACATTTTCCAAATCGGGGGACAAAAGTCAGAATCTTTGAAATACTTCATAAGCATCAATATTTCCAAAAGTCATATCTTGATCAAACTCTCTTGTGCTTTAAAAAGTGACAATTTTTTTTGTAAAAGATCATTGAAGCTCATATGGAGCAAATTACGTCTTCAATTTTTGAGAGCTTATAGAGGCTAACAAAATACTACTAGTGTGGAAGGTTGGAGAACCTTGAAAAATATGTACTCGTGAGCTTGAAGAGGCTTGTCAAATTACTACTTAGATTTTCATAGTGAAACACTCAAGTTAGATACTTGGGGACTAGATGTAGGCTTAGGTTGTAAGTCGAATCAGTATAAATTAACTGCATCATTCTCTCTCTTCTCTTAACTTTTATATTTCCACATTATATTGTGTATGTGTTCATTTCAACAAGAGGCTCTTTTATTGTTATAGTAGGCTCCTTCTGTTTTCAACTTTCTAAAGGTTCCTTTTATTATAACAGGCACCTTCTGTTTTAAATTGTCTTAACTGGATTTATCCTTTAGCAGACTTTTATCACTTAACAGGCTTACATCACTTAACAGGCTCCTATTACTTAAACATGGTCCTATCACATAATAGGCTTCTCTTACTTTGCAGGCTCCTATTGTTGTTTTAAAATTCAACAGGCCTCTGTCGTTTTATTTGAATTAAAAGTATCTCTTACGTGTGTTTGCTTTATCAAAATCCTATATCAATAACTTAAATACTGTCATTAATTTATGTTATATCCAATGACTACTGAATGAGTTATCCTCGACGAGGACATGTCTAAAGTAGTATCAAAACATATTAATCCCCATATTAGATACGTTGAAGATCTTAAGTCAAAGGACTACTTATGCAATCATCATAATGAGAATTTTCATAAACATATAAGTAATGTTCTAAATGGAATTCTCATATATGATCGATTTAGTGAACTTGTTCTCTAATAATTACCCACATGTTTGTTTAAGTATCTCTATACCTTAGTCTGTGAGGCACTTCCTTCATAAGGAAGAAAAATAATGTACATTAGTCTTCTATTAATGTCAACTATCAATGGAACAATTTGGAATAACACATAAATGCAATATAAATCTCATAATTATGATATCATCATAATTTTATTTGTAATTCATTATCCCAGGAACTTTAGAATATACATCTGAATATGTATAGGATAAAATATGCCTTTAAATAATTATATTACTAAACTATAACAAACTGATTGGTTGTAGGGTGTAAACCAATAATCTTCCACTTACTCTAAGTCAATAGTTTAAGTGTTTTATACCATATCATCATATGATGATCTTGCTACTGTTGGGACATTAGTTTAGTATGAGAATTCTACAAGATTTTTTATAATGAGCACTTTTTTTAATTTTATAAAATTTATCTCAATTATCATAATAATTAAGAGAAACTACCTAAATACATATTTAGATCTTTGATGAGACCTTAACTCCTTTTACATGTCTAATGACTCTAATATTCCACAATACATTATTGTATGAACAATGCAATGAACTATGAAAAATTAGTTAAAGAACTTATTGATCCAAGTAATCATTTAACCCAAATAAAAAATGTATTATGGCTTAATTAGTAATTAATGCTATATTAGAAACTTTCCAATTATTCCAAGTAAAATATACATTAGCTAACTTTTACTTCTAAAGTTAATATTCATATAATCTTGAACTCAAATGCTATCTCAAGCATAGAATAATGGATATTTTTAGTACTTCATAAGTATTAAACATATCAAATGCTAAACACTTTTTGTATATTTTCTATGTACTTAGACTAGTATGGGTAAACAATGTCCTAATCTATCTCTATAGATCTAATGCGCAGAATTAAGTTATAAGAGCTACTTTAATGATTTGAAATGATCTTTATATAGTAAGGAAAGGATAAAGAACAAGAAGCTTTACGAAAGGATGGAATGTATTTAACCTTGAATATTATAGGAGTTTCAAGGGAAAGCCAACTCAATGCTTTATAGCTCCTAAAAGTGGTTCTTCAGGAGTTGGGCAAATATTTCAGTTTGGACATGATATTATGAGGAATTTATAGGAAAATTTTAGTAAGATCATCTCAAGATCTAGTCGTATTAAGGAATACACAGAAGGAGAAAAGAGGTTCTCCTTTTCTAGATCTTTTAGTACCTTTTAGGTTATTGAAGAATAAGAATTTGGGTGATTCAATATCGGTGGAGCACATACACATTATGGTTACAACATTTCTGGTTTTTTTTCAAAACTGTTGGAACTTAAGACTGTAGTCTTTGAAGTAATTGATGGCGATGCATATGAGTGAGAGATGGAGTTATGAGAAAGTTTTGATTTTTAGATTAAAGTTAATTAAGAATTATTATGGTTAATATAAAATTATATTAATTGTAATTAATATTTAATTTAAGTAAGTGGCACCTATAATTCCCAGTAGAAGCCACGTGACACTATAAGTCCTACTCAAAAATTTAAAAAATATTTTATATTAATGTTAATGTGACATTTAACTGACAAACTGTTGACTCCGTTAAGATCAGCTTAAGGTTGAATTGGAATAGTTCTAAAAAATTAGGATTCTCTTTGAATTATTTAAAATATTAGGGTCTGAACTGTATTCTAATGCAAATGTTAGCCTTAGAAATACTCATTTTGCCACTTAAATTTTGGTGCAAACATTAAGGCTAAAACACACCTTTAGCTTAAACAATTATGAAAAAGAAAAAAGTACTTACATTTAACCGCTGATCTTCTTTACATTCATCCCTTCCTTTATATTTAAAAAATATTATAAAAAATTGTATCCAAGCATTCAACAATTTGGTTAGATTAATACATTACTAGTAATAATTAGATAACATTCATCTTTCCTTGATAATTTTTTACATAATTATCTAAAAGGATCATATATCCATATTCTTTGTCTCTGTAACAATATGAAAAGAAAATATAAAATCATATGATAGATAATTATTAAATCTATAAAAGTAAAATACATGATATAAAATTTATAAATTCTAAACTTTACTTCAAATATTTTCATTGCGTAATCAACTTTTGATACACATCAGACCTCCAAAATTGTCAAATAAAGTTGACTATAATGAGGACTCAATATTTGATCACTAATACTAAAAACAAATTTAGAAATAACCATAGACGTTGGGATAACTAATAAAACTTATGCAATTGTCTACATAATTGGATATTAAACTCTACTCAACTTTCACCATAATAAGATACCAAATTTTCAATAGTTGTTTGGAAAACATTAGTTTCCAAATAATTTTTCAAGTTAGTTTTAATAGATGAAATCATTTTTTTTCTTATGATTTTTTAAAACCGAGATCTAAATTGATAACTTTCTTTCTTGATAAAGATCTATAAAGAGAATCGAACTATCGTTATCATAATTTTTACCCATTCTTTATTGGTAATAAGAAAAGAAATTATATTACAACTATTTAATGGTATGAATTTGTATTAAAACTCAATCACTATACAACTTTCAAAAATAATACTTAATTATAACATACTTGTACCTCAACTCCAAAACAATAGTAATTACTATAAAATTACCAATCTGTTTCAATAACTATCAAAATTTTCTATCATCAAGTTAGTCATTATTTGAATCACCTTATTAGAAAAAGTGACTCCTTTAAACAATGCTAATTTGATCTCACACATGTTAGAAATAAGAATAGTTGTATATTTTGTCCCAGAAAATAAATTAGTGATAATGTTAAACACACCTAATACAAATTTCTTTTGCCAACTCCTATTGTGAAGTTGTTGATGAATAAGTGCACTGAGAATTGTGTTATCTTAACCTAATAAACACTTCCATAAACTTAATTCTAACTTCAAGCAATTTGAATGTACAATTCCATCTTATTGGCTTATTCAGACATAACTTCATATGTGAAGAATGCATAATTGTCTTACAATTTCCTCAATTTTCTCAACTGGTTTAGGTATTACACTCCAATAACACTATATTACATTAAATTGGTTCTATCATCTTCTTTAATAATATCCATCTTATCTTTCACAATTAAATCCATTATATATGTATAACAACGTATATAAAAGACTCTTCTATCTATAAATAAGATTCCGACATGTAGCTTACTCTTAATTTTGCCAACTACGACATCATTTGTGCTACAATTTTTAAAATTTATTGTTGAAAATTTCGTATCAATGATCCAAGTCAATCAAACAATCAACTAATACACTTGTTAGTTTATCACTTATATGGTTCACATAAATAAACATGCATTTAAAAATAAATTGAAAGCTCAAATAAAACAAAACAAAATAAAATCAATATAAGAATTTTCTAAATATATTTATTTTTATTATTTATCTTATCTGTGATTGTATAAAGTTCAAATGTTATTAATATGATAAGATGTGGCAATGATATAATTTTTTTAATCTTTAGACGTTCATATATATAATATGATCGTGTCTTTCCATTATTAATGTTGTATTTTTTATGCATCATAAATTTTGAAAATATCCTTTTTAATGATATTTTGAGTTAAGATTTTAAAGGTAGCTAAAGTGTTTCATATTTTAAATGTGAATAATTTTTTTATAATAACTGCACTTGGCCTTTGGTTTTTGATTTTCATGTTGGCTATTCTGAATACTTTTTCAGCTGAAGGTTTGTATGCAGCAAACAAACTCGGACAAGTATAAAGATTATACTACCATTTTATAAGAAATGGCAAATTGGCCTAAGCCAGGCTCTACTTGACCTAGCTTCAGGCTGGGCTTTAAGTCTTTTTTTCAAAATTTAGGTCTCAAATGAGCCCGAGGCCTGATTGGTTGAAATGACATCATTTTATGCTAAGGAAATGGAGCTTCTATTTTATAAGATGTAAAATGTAAACGACTTCGTTTTACTTTAGGAGCTTCTGTTTTACACCTAAGTAAAATGAAATCGTTTTATTATAGGTTAAAACCATCTTAGTCCTCACTCTCTCCCACATAATCTGGCAGTCCCTCATTGCAATCCCTCCCTTTGGCCTTCATATGCAACGTATCCCGCCTTCTGTATTACGTCATTTGCAACCAGTTGACTCTCTTCGATAATCTCCAACTCTATCTGTCCTAGCATCGCTCTTCAGTAGCTAGTGGCTCCGTCCTCTTCTCAGTAACGGGTAAGGTTTCTATTTTTCAAAGAATTCGAGTATATTTGTATTATGTTTTCTAGTTTTGTTTATGCTTGATGGTTGATGCACTTCATGTGGTTGTTAATTTGATACAAAAGGCACATTTTGATTCTATTGTTGGGAAGGAAATGAATGCATTATGTTTCTTGCATTTGTTATTTGACAACCACACGAAGTGCAAACAACCATCAAGTTACTCTATAAAGATTGAGTTTGCTTGTTATTATAGTGGTACCATTCTCTACTTAAAACCATTTTGTAACAATTAAGTGAATCTAAGCTAATTTTTAGGCATAAAATCACTACACACTTTCCCTATTATGCCTGTTATCTTTTTCTCTTTCGTTATCAAACTAAAGATGATTTTTTTCATCATGATATATTTTCTAATTAAAGTGGGGTTTTATTCTATTTAGTTTTTTGGATGTTAATTAGGTTAGTAATCAAGATGAAGGTTCATTTAGAAACGAACCTAGTTTTTTGGATGTTAAAATGAATGCATGCTGGCCTTTTCCCATTATCAAATTTATTTTGACAAGGTAGAATTAGATCAAACTATCATAGACTGCAACCAATTTAACTATTAGCAAGAAAAGAACTTTTTTTTAACATATGGCAAAAGGTAAAGTTCTCAGATCTCAAATATACAAAGAAATCTCTAATCTTATACACCTGTCGAGGATTTATATATAAACATTACTAGTGTGAAGGTGGTGATGCTGAGATTTGAGCAACCGTTGGAAACATGTTGTTAGCTTTGATTTGTCAATTCTATATATTCATTAATTAATACATATAATTCAAGTAATTAGGTAGTTTCTATAATAGCATCTTAATATAGTCTATGTAGATGCTATCATCATCAACATCATTGAAGTATATAAATACATATATACCTGATATAGTTGTATATGTCGATTGTTTCAAATAGATGAGCATATTCCTTCAGTGGAGAATTCTAACTGGTACCAAAGAGTACACGTACAGATGCTTCTAATCTAATCTAAGGTAAAGATAGAAGTTCAGGTCCATTGAAAAGTGGTGTTTGGAATCACTTCAACAAAACTAGATCCTTGGACAGAGTAGAGAAGGTTGAATATAAATATTGTCACAAGATGTTGGCAAGAGTTCAAAATGTGGGACCTCTCATTTACAGAGACATTTGGATTCGTGTAACCGAAAGAACATTGTATTAGGAGGAAAAATATTTTTTATCCCTAACCTAATAAGAATGAAGAATGAAATGACTATACATGTATGGTTATTGGTGATGAACATCCATTATCTATAGTTGATAATAAAAGATTTAGGATGTTTCTCACCTCACTACAATAGACCTTTAAGATTCCAACTTAGTGAACCTTTAAGAAAGACATTATGAAGATATATGAGATTCAAAAGAAAGATACGTTGTTGAGTATTAAAGGATAGGTTGTTATCACAACAAACATGTGGACAGTGGATAACCAAAAGAAGGGTTATATGGTGGTGATGACATATTATATTGATAATGATTGGACTTTACATAGTAAACTACTAAGGTAAACTGGCAAAGAAAGAAGCGAAGTTAATCTCAGAAACTGAAAGTAGAGCTTACGAGAAAATTTATCAACAACTAAATACTAAAGATGGAGACAAGGATATTTTTAAGTTGGCGAGAGCTTGGGAACAAAAATCACGAGATTTTGAGCAAGTTTGTTGTATAAAAGACAAACCAGGGAGGGTGTTTGTTGCTACAATTGACATCAAAAGAAGATGACATGGGTACTTCTATAGCCTTTTTAATGAAGGCGTAAAGGATAACATTTTTTTAGGTAACCTTAACCTGTCTGAGAGGTTTCGTAATTTTACTTGCTACCAACCAATTATAAGAGATGAACTTAAGAATGTATTGAAGGAAATGAAGGGTAGTAGGGCAGTGCGACATGATGAGATACCCATAGAGGCATGGAAGAGCCTAGGCGAGGAGGGTATTACTTAGTTAACTGAGCTTTTTAATGTGATATTTAAGTCTTCCAAAATGTCGTACGAGTAAAGATTTAGTATGATAATTCCTTTATATAAGAACAAAGGGGAAATACAAAGCTGTACTAACTACAGAGGCATCAAATTACTTAGTCATAACATGAAATTATAGAAAAAAGTGATTAAGAAGTGAGTGAGAAAGGATGCTTTTATCTTGGAAAACCAATTTGGCTTTATGCTAGGAAGGTCCACGACAGAAGCTTTGCATCTCCTTAGAAGGTTAATAGAGTACTACAAGGAAAGACAACGTAACCTTCACACAGTTTTTATTGATTTAGAGAAGACATATGATGGGGGAAATAATGTGGAGGTGTTTAGAAGTCAAAGGGTCCTTATGACTTACATACAACTTATTAGGGATATGTATGAAGATGTAAAAACTAGAATAAGGACGATAGGAGGAGATATGGAGTATTTTTCTATAGATATTGGGCTACACCAAGGTTCCTCTTTGGGTCCTTTTCTGTTTGCAGTAGTAATTGATGAGCTTACTAAGAACATCCAAAGGGATTGCTTTGGTGCATGTTATTTGCTGATGACATTTCTGTTTACAGTAGTAATTGATGAGCTTACTAAGAACATCCAAAGGGACTGCTTTGATGCATGTTATTTACTGATGACATTGTTTTAGTGGATAAGACAAAAGATGGAGTCAATGCCAAACTTGAACTTTGGAGGAATACGTTAAAGTCTAAGGGTTTTAGATTAAGTAGGACTAAGACTGAGTACGTGGAATATAACTTTTCGCGTGGTTACAAATGTGAAGGTAAGTATTGGATCAAAAGTTATATGGCAAAAGGAGCGTTTTAAATATTTAGGATCTATAATCCATAGTAAAAGAGAAATTGATGAAGACATAGTCCATCGTATCAAATTAGGGTGACTTAAATGGAAAAGTGCATCAGGAGTTCTGTGTGACAAGAAGATACCACTCAAGCTAAAAGATAAATTCTATCATTTAGCGATTAGGCCAACCATGCTTTATGGAGCAGAGTGTTGGCCCTTCAAATAAGTTCATAGTCATCAGCTAATAGGGACGGAGATAAGGATGTTCTGTTGGATGTGCAACCTTACCAAAAGGGATAAGGTTAGGAATGTAATGGTAAGAGACAAATTAAAAGTTGCTAATATTATGGACAAATTAAGAGAAACAAGGCTTAGGTGGTTTGGTCATGTTAAAAGAAGACACCCAAACGCTATAGTAAGAAGATGCAAAAGGATCGTACTTAGCCATTGTAAGCGAAAAATACGGAGGCCTAAGAAGAATTGGGGGGAGGTAATCAAAAATGGTCTGGCAATGTTGGAACTTACTGAGAACATAACCCACAATCGAAAACTTTGACATGCTAGGATTCACGTGAAGGATTTCTCGTAAAGAGATCATAACAATCCTTTTTTATCCATCAACTCTTGTTTCTTATAGTCAGCCGAAGAGGAAATTACTTATTAATAATATTATTATTAGTATTAGTATTGTTGTTCTTATCATCATCATCATCATCACGATCATCTTTACTACTATCACTAATAAAAATATTATTATTATTCATTTTCTTATTATTATTACTATGTTTATGATTATTTGTGTTATTATGTATGTATATATATATATATATATATATAGTTTTAGGGAAATAACCAAATCTCAAGAACTCAT
>JAOQML010000002.1:18942355-18963650 GCA_027568935.1 Erythroxylum urbanii
TATATATACTGTGTGTGTGTGTGTGTATAAGAGAAGTGTAACGTGGAAGATAAGAGAGGTTAAGCATTTATAGTCTTTAAAGGGAAAAAGACAAAAAATGCTAAAAGAAAAAAAATCAAAAGCAAAAAGGGAAGAAGATCGTGAGAATTGTTTAGGAAGCTACTTCACTCTCTCATCTTCTTCCTCTCCATTTTTTCACATTTTTGCTCTCCATTTGCTCTAACATTCTTGCTCTCCATAAAACAAAGAAGAGAGCTAGCACTCTTATCTTTATTCTAGCCTTTTCCGGATCAAAGAGTTTGATTCGGTTAGTTTCTCTGATCTCTGTGTAGACACCATTAGAAATGGTCTGTTTTGGTTATTGTGGTTTGTGACAAGTTGACGAGTAGAAGATCGAAGAACAAAGGAGACACACACAAGATATATGGTTATTATATGAATGATTGATTTGTGTAAATGCCATGAATTCCTATATATATGTGTGTTATGAACATGTATGTAAATTGAGAAATTTCACTAGGTTTAATAGTATTTCCTTGTATACTCATATAGATCCTGAATTTCGGGAAAGTCTCGAAACAAAATTTTTGTTTTTCCACACTGCATTTATATGATGCACGTACCGGGATTTTCCTACAGCACCTCCACCGTATCAACCCAAGGTTCCTTTTCCTCAACGACTATAAAAGAAGAAATTAGACGAACAATTTGGAAAGTTCGTTAAGAAATTAAGGACGTTACAGATCAATCTCTCCTTTTTTAAGGCATTAGAACATATACCTAAATATGAAAAATTGCTAAAGGACATATTATCGAAGAAGTATACTTAGGAAGATAATCAGACGGTAGCTCTAACTAGCACTTGTAGCTCAATAGTCACCAGTCAAATGCCGTCAAAATTGAAAGATCCAGGAAGTTTCACAATACCTTGTGTGGTCGGTAAATTTGAATTTACAAAGTGTTTGTGTGATTTGGGAGCCCGCATCAATCTTATGCCGTTGTCGATATTCAGGAAGTTGGGACTGGGAGAGGTCAAGCCAACATCAATTTTAATTCAATTAGATGATCAATCCATTAAAAGGTCATTTGGAATAGCAAAAGACGTTTTGATGCGAGTAGATAAGTTCATTATTCTAGTGGATTTTATAGTTCTGGATTTTGAAGAAAATAAGAACCGCCCACTGATCTTAGGTCGACCATTTATGAACACAGGAAAGACCATAATTGATGTTCACGAAGGGAAGTTAACACTTCAAATAGGGAAAGATTAGGTTGAATTCGATATGAATAAGTCCTTAAAGAATCCAATAATGAGCAGTGCATACATAAAAGTTGAAATTATGGATCAAAATTTGCAAGAACAAGTTGAAAGTTGTATAGCAGAAGTGCAATCATTGGAAGTAAGGGTTGACAATGAATATCATAGTCCCGAATCGAAAGGAGATGATGAGATGGACGAGGCAGATGTCCAAGTGCAGTAAGACAAATTAGTTCGAACGGAATCACCCACACCACCATCTTCAGAGAAACCTCCGATATTAGAGCTTAATCCTTTACCTGCACACCCAAGGTATATCTTTCTTGGTGAAGGTCAAACACTACTAATCATAAATTCCAACCAATTAAATGAAAAAGAAGAAAGTAAGGTGGTAGAAGTTGTTAAGAAGCGAATGAAAGCCATCGGATGGCAAATTGCTGACATTCGAGGAATAAGCCCAAATGTCTGCATGCATCAAATAAACTTAGAGGAAGGATGTAGGAAGATGAGGGAGCGTCAACGGAGACTAAACCCTAACATGAAGGAGATGGTCAAGAAAAAGATCATAAAATTCCTAAATGCAGGGATAATCTATCCCATCTTTGATAATGAATGGGTTAGCCCGGTACAATACGTACCTAAAAAGGGTGGAATGATAGTGATAGAAAGTGATAGTGGAGAAGTAATTTCAACAAGAACAGTAACAAGATGGAGAGTATGTATAGATTATTGCAAACTCAACTCAGTGACTAAGAAAGATGACTTTCCTCTTCCATTTATAGACCAGATGATAGAAAGGGTAGTTGGTCATTCATTTTATTACTTTTTAGATGGATACTGGGGCTATAATTATATTTTCATCTACCCTGATGACTAGGAGAAAACAACATTCACTTGCCCCTACAGTACCTTCGCGTATAGACGAATGCCTTTTGGACTTTGCCTTAGCCACATTTCAGAGATGTATGATGTCCATCTTTGCTAACATGATAGAAGACATAATGGAGGTGTTCATAGATGATTTTTCAGTCTTTGGAGATTCTTTTGACATATGTCTGACTAATTTGGATAGAGTTCTTCAGAGATGTGAGGAGTCACACTTAGTGCTGAATTGGAAAAAAATGTCATTTTACGGTGTAAGAGGGGATAGTTTTAGGACATAATATCTCACATCAAGGATTTGAAGTGGATAGAGCAAAAAAAAGAGGTAATTGAGAAACTTCCACCACTAAGCAATATAAAAGGGGTGCGAGGATTTTTAGGTTATTCAGGATTTTACCGTCGATTCATCAAAGACTTTTTCACAAATTGCACGACCTTTGACAAACCTTTTAGTCAAAGATGCCCCCTTCGTGTTTGATGATAAGTGTTTGTCTGCATTCAACACCTTAAAGGAGGCATTAATATCAGCAACAATTTTATCACCACTAGACTGGACACTTCTGTTCGAAGTTATGTGTGATGCAAGTGACCAGTCTATAGGTTACGCCTTGGGACAAAGGAAAGATAAGAAGCTGCACGCAATTTACTATGCTAGTAAAACTCTTGCAGGACCCCAGCTGAATTATCCCACTACGGAAAAGGAACTAATCACAGTAGTGTACGCATGTGATAAATTTCGAAAATATCTTTTGGGTTCAAAGGTAACTATATTCACCGACCACGTGGCACTAAAATACCTTTTCAACAAGAAAGATACAAAACCTAGGCTCATTCGATGGGTGTTACTTTTGCAAGAATTTGATTTAGAGGTGAGAGATAAAAAGGGAGTAGAAAATGTGGTTGTAGACCACTTATCCAGACTTGAGGGAGGGGAATACAAGCTAAGTAATGACATTAACGAAAATTTCACTGATGAAACTCTTATGCTACTCGAGAGTTTGACTACACCATAGTTTGTAGATATCGCTAATCATGTTGCTAGTGGTAAACTTCCGTCAGATCTCTCTTACCAACAAAGGAAGAAATTCTTACATGACTATAACCGTTATATATAGGATGAACCAACCCTATATAGAGCTTGTGCAGAAGGGTTAATGCGACATTGAGTTCCAGATGAAGAAATGTTAGACATCCTAAAGCAATGTCATGAAGGTCACTATGCTAGGCGTTATGGAGCCAACAAAATAGTAGCTCGGATACTAGAGAGTGGATTTTACTAGCCGCAATTGTTTAAAGATGCGCAGACCTATGTGGCACAATGCGATCGATACCAAAGAATAGGTAACATCTTTAAGAGGGATCAATTGCCTCTATCGAACATTCAAGAAGTAGAAGTCTTCGATGTTTAGGGCATTGATTTTATGGGTCCATTCCCATCTTCAATGGGAACATGTATATTTTAGTGGGGGTTGATTATGTTTCATGTTAGGCCGAAGTGGTAGCATCTTCAACCAATGATGGGAAGGTAGTGTAGAAGTTTATTAAACAGTTAATCAACCGGTTTGGATTGCTACGTACAATAATAAATGATAGAGGCGCACATTTTTGCAACAGATATTTTGGTGCCCTTTTAAAAAGATATGGAGTGCACCACCGAGTTATTACACCTTACCATCCGTAGACCAGTGGCTAAGTGGAAGTTGTTAACCAGGAGCTGAAACGAATTCTAAAAAAGACAATGAATAACTCTAGAAAGGATTGGGCAACAAAGCTAGATGATGCCTTATAGGCTTATAGGACAGCTTTTAAATCACCCATTGAAACAACTCCATATAGGCTCATGTATGGGCAAGCTTGTCATTTACCGGTTGAATTAGAAAATAGAGCATACTGGGCTATTAAAGCATTAAACTTTTATTAGAAGCAAGCCGACAAAAAAAGACTTCTCTAACTAGATGACTTGAAGAATTTCGTTTTAATGCTTGCGAAAACACCAAACTCTACAAGGAAAAAGTTAAGAAATGGTATGATGCTCGTCTCAAGCAAAAGGAATTCAAAGTAGGAGACACTGTTCTGCTATATAATTCATGGTTGAAGCTATTTCTAGGGAAGTTGAAGTCTAGATGGAGTGGACCATTTACGGTCATTCAAGTTTTTGATCATGGAGCTCTCAAATTGGAAAACGCTAATAAGGAGACTTTTAAGGTCAATGGGCATCATTACAAGCTGTATTTTGGAGGAGCAATTCCCAAAGATAATGAAGTAATTTCCTTATCTCCGAAAAATTAAGATGCTCTCATGGACGCAAGGTCAAGCTAAGGACTATAAACTAGCGCGTTTGAAAGTTTATTTGAAAATGTTAGGTGTAGTTAGAATTATTTTCAATAAAATGTTAGTATTTTGTGTTGACTCTCAGGAGACCATCACCACCTCCATCTCCATAGGATTTATGTCTAACCCAAAACGAATTTTCTTTTCTAAATTAGACTTCAATTCTATTTTGTTAATTGTAATTATTTTATATTTACTTTAATTTCTGTCTTTTCTTATCTTATGTGGTGTGTGCTTCCTTCACACATTGAGGACAATGTGTAGTTCAAGTGTAGGGAAGGATTATGCTTGTTGCTCTTGAATGTGATTTTGCATATTGTATGATAGTCATTAGGTTGCATTGTGTGAACTGTATGAATATGTCAATGGCTTAGATGAAGTGAATTTTATTTAATTTTGAACATATTCTATTAGACTATAAATGATCATTAGCTCAAAAAATTAGTGAATTAAGGTTCTTTGGATAAATATACAACTTAATTAGGACTTAGTGTAAGTTTAGCGCCCTCTAGATTGTCATATTCATTTATAATTTGAGGCCTTTTAACTTAAGTAGCTTAACTAGTATTTTTCATGAAAAAGAATAGCTAAAATCAATAAGGTAAGCAATAAAAAATTATGTTTTGTTTAATAAATTACTATTCTGCTAACCTTTGGGTTATGAAGAGAGCTAGTAGCCAGTTGAAAACATAATAATAGTCGTGTAACCAGATCGACATGCATCACAATGGGTGACTTCACGTCAAAAGGCTATAATGACGTTTCAACCAAGTTGTCTAATAAAATGACTTAGTTGAGTAACCAGATCAACATTCATCACCAATGTTTGCCTCCGAGTAAACAACTAAGTTCGTGCTTAAAATAATAATTAAAAAATTGTGTTCTTAATAAAAACCTACCAGACTTATAATAAGCTTGAATTTTCATAAAAATGTACTTAGGAATAGTTACAGAGTCTGAAGGACCAAAGAATTATTAATGTGTGTGTATAATTGAAAAGGGTAAATAAATTAACACTTAGATCTCGATTAATTTGTATATTTCATTCAAAGTCCCCAGACATAGATTTTGCATGTTAATGATTAAATATACTTATATGATTGTGTTCAAGACTAAATTTAATTCATGAAGTCAAAGCCATTGCCTCATTTTTGCATTGTGTGATGTGCGTTTGTTATGTTTATTGTTTTGCTTGCTTAAGGACAAGCAAACGTTTAAGTGTGGAGATGTTGATAGTTGTGATTTGCATTAGGTTTTAGGGTTTAATTTGTTAGGTATTTAGTGTTAATTTGAGTGTTTAGGGTGTGTTTAGGTTTCAATTGTGTTAGTTTATCTGTTTAATTGTTTTTATGGGTTAGTATGAGTCTTTGAGCTTAAATATTATATTTTTGAGGTACCTTGATATGTTTGTTAGTGTTTCAGGGTAAACGGAAAAGAACGAAGAAGTTTCGAAAGCTATGGTTTTGGTCCAAAACGAAGAAGTTTCGAAGAGTTTTGGACCAAAACCATAGCCCACGATCGTGACAGAAAGAAGCGAGCCAATAGGAGCTAGGCCACGATCGTGCACTTCGAGCACGATCGTGATAGAGAGACCAGAACCAGGCCATGATCGTGCACTCTGGGCCACGATCGTGACAGAAATGGTTAAGCACTGGCCATGATCGTGGTAGGCACCTGCATCGGGTTGACATAAAAACTCGAGTTTCATAAGACTTTTTGAACTATTTCGGCCTCGAATCAACCCTAAGGCTTTCAAAGTATAAATACAACATTAAGGGACAGAAGTAGCAGCATTTTGCAGAGCCTTTCACATCAGCCACATCCCAAAACCCTAAAGAGTTATTGAGAGATTTGAGTAAGGAGACAAAGGAAGAGAGACATGGAGACGAAGCTTGACGTGAAGTACTTCTCGAAACAGGTGTTTTCTCATAGTCGCTGCCTCCACGAGTCCGTTTTGATAGTATTTTCTATTTTTATTTTAATTTTATTGATGTATGAAATGAGGATAATCATTGAGAATTGTTGTTATTCAATGTCGATTTATGTCTAAACTCACCTTTGAGATTTTGATTCTTGAGATTAATGAAGTTTGATTTATTATGTTTTATTTGAGTTAATTGTGATTCAATATTTGTTCTTAATAATTCAGCAATAAACTGAGAGGGTGAGCTAAGTAAAAATTATCAAATTGGACTAACGAGAGTTAGGTATTTGATAGTTAAGAATTGAATCAAACCAATGAAATCATGTAACGAGAGATTGAGCATAGGTTTCTAGTAGGTAATTGGACAATTTAAAACTAATTTAGGTTTTGAGTAAATTGTGAGTCGAGAGATCACAATTCTATAATTTAAATTAAGGATCATTAATTAGGGTTAAGGATTATAACTTAAGAGAGAGTAATCTACCCTAGGACCGTCTAGACCCAGTAATTCGATAATTGCACAATTGGTTAGATTTTCATTAGTTTCGAATTAAAACCCCCTTTCTCTCAATTGGTAATTTCTAGGTTGATTTTAGATTGGGTGTGATTTTCCATTTATTTACATTTCTGAATTTTAATTTTTGTAATTGATTGTCGATTGATTAATTTTCTGCCTTAGTTTATTTATTTTGAATTATTGCAATTTAGAGTGACCTTAGATTCTAGGACTAGATTAGCCCTCCTTGTGAGATTGATACCTTAGGTTCTATGCAAATGACCTGTGCGCTTGCGAAATTACTAAGGTTAATAAATATTAAAACTTAGCGTATGCAACCTTGCGATCATGCACTGGACATTGTATATTGTGCACAAATGCCCCGACTTTGAAGAAATTTTGCAAATGGACCTAGACACTGTCCATTCTCATCATATTTACCATAATATTCACCATCTCTGTCATACCTTACTATTTTCACTTTTCACTTTTCTATCTAATTGTCTTTCTATCTTATTAATGAACACTTCAAGAATGTTTATTGATTGAGACTTTTCATGCAGTAAATAAATAAAATACTTTTCAACGCTCCAAGATAGAACATGAAATGGACCCCATATATCTGTGTGTATTAATCCAAGTAACTTAGTACTTCTTGTGGCTAAACTCTTAAATATGTGTTTGGTTTGTTTAACTTTAATACGATCCACACACATATCCCAATCAATAAAATCTAGTTGAGGTAAGATTTCACTTTTCACTAACCTCATCACCTTTTCTCTAGATATATGACTTAACCTTTGATACCACAAGTAAGCAGAGTGTTCATTATGCGCACTACGTTTATTACCAATATTGTGTTCAATATGAAATAAGGATTCTAAATAATTAATATCAAGGTTGAAATGATATAAACCATCCATTAATGTACTAAAACCATAATAGTACTATCCTTTATACAAAGAAAAAACATTGTTTTCAACTTTGAAATTAAAACCTATCTTATCCAACTTACTAACAGAAACTAAATTCCTAGCAAATTCAGGACATAAAGACACTTTTCAAGATCTAGACTACAACTAGTATCTAAGATCAATCTGTACGTTCCTATTCCTTCTATTCGTGCCTTCATTTTATTACCCATATATAGAAACTCTTCAGTTTTATTTGTGGTTTGGATCGAAAGGAATATCTACATAATATGTGACACATGAGTAGTTACACATGAATCTAACCACCAGGTATTACTGGACATCTCAATAAGATTTGATTCAAAACATATTGAAACATAGTACTTACCTTTCTTTTCAAACCAAACCTTTCTTTAGGGTAATCTTTCTTGAGTTAATTAGCTTTCTTGCAGAAGAAACAATGTTACTCTTTATGGATTTGACCTTCATTAACCTTTGTTGGGGCATTTTCCTTCTTGTCGTTCTTCTTTCTTTGTTTTCCCTTTATATTGCTAGCTTCTTTGTGTATTGTAAGATGAACATAGGGTTCCTTCATTTTCTTTAATCTCCCTTCCTCCTACACCAACATGGCCTTGATTTCTTGAAAGTTCAATTTCTCTTTTAAAGTGTTGTAATTCACTTGGAACCTACCAAATTCAGGAAGAAGTGAGTTGATGATGAACTATACTAGGAAAGATTCACTCATTTCCATACCCATTAATTTCAGCTTTGGCGCCAAATTTGACATGCATTTTACATGATCATGGATAGGTTGTGACTAGTCAAGCTTCTTAGTCATCAATTCACTCATCAAGATTCCTCCAATAAGCTTGTCAGCTATGTCTAATTGTAAGTACTCTTTGATTTTCATCATGAATTCCCTTACATTGTCCATATAAGACATTGATGGCTTAACATTTTTAGTCATTGTCAATCGCATCAAGTTTAGACTCAACTTATTAGACTTTTCCTAAGCCTCAAAATATGTCTTTTCAGCTTGGGTACTAGTCTCAGTAATGGTTGCAGGTTTCTTCACAACTAATGTCAAGTCCTTATCTATAATAACCAACTGAAATTAGATTTGCTTAGACCAATTGACATAGTTTAGCTCATTGAACTTAATCAAACCATTGCCTATAACTAACAAATTATTAAAAGCTACAAACGTAATACAAAGTCACACATTAATGCTTTAAGTACAATTAATAAATTCAAACAATAATAAACTTTAATATATATATTTAAGTTCACCTTTGGGCAATACTTAAATACATATCCTTAATCCATAAGGATGCCAACAACATATGACTTTCCAACAAGAAATAGAAACCTTATTAGATCAAATGCGTAGTGAAAATCCCTTAGATCTAATAAAAAATACCAATCAAGAATTAATTGAAATCAAACTTTAAAATCCTTATCAAGAAGTAAGTGTTAAAAACAATATTCCTTATTCTCAAATAGATGTTCAAGAATTTGTTACTGAATGTACGGAATTATTAAATAAAGGATTAATCTCTCCTAGTTTTAGTAAACATTCAGCCCCAACTTTTTATGTAAATAACTCAGCGGAACAAAAAAGAGGAAAAAGACGTATGGTTATTAATTATAAAAAACTAAATGAAGCAACAATTGGAGATGCATATAAATTACCACGAAAAGATTATATTATTAATAAGCTCAAAGGACATCAATGGTTTACTACATTGGATGCAAAATCAGGATATTGGCAACTTAGATTACATGACAATACAAAAGATTTAACAGCATTTTCTTGTCCTCCTCAGAAATATTATCAATGGAATGTATTACCCTTTGGATTAAAACAAGCTCCTAGTATTTATCAACGATTTATGGATAATAATCTTTGTGGATTAGACCAATTTCCTTTTGTATATATTGATGATATCATTATTTATTCTAACCAAGATAAATTTGATCATTTAAAAAAGGTCAAAATTGTATTAGAACTTTGTAAAGAAAAAGGAATAATTCTTAGTAAAAAGAAAGAAAAAATTGCTAGACAAAATATTGAATATTTAAGAATTGAATTTAATAATGGATATTTAAAATTACAACCTAACATATTGATTAAGTTACAATAATTTCCTGATAAACTTAACAATCCAAAGCATGTACAACAATTTTTAGGTCTATTAAATTATATTTCTGATCAAGGATTTCTTAAGGATTTAGCCAAAGAAAGGAAATGTTTACAATTAAAATGCAGTCCCAAGCATCAATGGAATTGGACGGAGCAGGACACAACTGCAGTACAGAAATTAAAAACTCTCTGTAAGCATCTTCCTCTCTTATATAATTATCTTCAGATGGATACATTGTTGGTGCAAACCGACGCAAGTATGGATACATGGGCAGGGTGTCTTTTGACACAACCACCCAATACAAAGAAGCATCTACTATGCAAATATACAAATGGAACTTTTAGTTCCTCTGAACTCAAGTATACAACTCATGAAAAGGAAACACTAGCCCTTCTCAAAACATTGAGGAAGTGGAGAATGGATCTATTACCCGTTGCATTTCAAATGAAAACGGATTCAAAGTATCTATGTGGATTCAATAAGTATACAATAAAGACCAATTATAATCAAGGAAGGTTTATTCGATGGCAACTTGAATTAAGTCAATATAACTATACGATTAAGTATATTCAATCTTCTGACAATTATCTTGTAGATATTCTTACTCGAGAATGGAAGCAGCTATTTTAAAATTGGAAGAAGCATTATCTCAAAAGGAATTAGAACTATTAAAACTACAACAACAAGTTGGATCTACTACCAAAGAAATTAACCAATTGAGAACCACTATTCAAATGTTGAAACAAAATCATACAGATTCATCCCCAGTTGCAACCACTCCTTCATCCAGCACTCCTAAACCAAATACAAATATTGAATCTATTCCTTTAGTTACTCCCTCACAAATTACCCAAAGCACCTCTTCACAACTAGCAACTACTATTCAAGCCTCACAAAAGAAGCAAGATTATGCTGAAGGAAAAACTTATGTCATATACAATGGACTTATGGCAGGACTTTATGACGAATGGCATAAGGCAGCTATACAAATTACAGGCAGATCAGGCATTCTACACAAGAGTTTCACCTCTCGCGTAGAAGCAGAGAAAGCATTTGCTGAATTTAAAATCCAGGACTTAGACCACAATAGAAACAAGCTTTGGAAACACCTGCATCAACCAGCAAAATGGTCTCATTAGGCAAAGTACCGAACATGGATCGCATCAATTCAATCCTAACCAAAGATGTACAACTAGAAGCTCGAAAATTGACATCAGAAATGTTTTACGAATGCTTTCAAGCACTTAATAATTGGACTAAGGAATCAAAAATTTATCAATACTATCCGCAGAATCAAGGAAAATATGGACCAAAAGCAGTCATCCTTCCTGATGCAGACCCGCTCACTACTTACTTATTTTTTCATAGTGGATTCATTGATACAATTTATCTACTTCATTTAAACATCCTTTCAGAATTTTCCCTCGGGATTTATTCAAGCTATCAAAAACTACAAGATCGTTTTGCCAAAGATAGAGAAATATTCATCAAAATTTGGAGCAGTTATTCTGATTTTCACTTGAAATGATCTACACGATGGAGCAATTAAAGTTGGACGCATTGCATTTATTCAAGTGGAATCAGTAATGGTTTATATCTAAGCATTGATGAAGCACCGTAGCATCCATTTGACTGGGAACTAGTCAATCACTTTAATCTACAATATCTCGAAGGTGTATTCATTCAAGCAAACAGAATTCAAGCAGATTCGACGATCAAGATCAATTACAAAGGAAATAATGTGATGATGATCTCTACGTATAAGTCAGCAATTACCCCCGATGCACTTCAGCTAATTCAACAGTTCATCAAGCCATTTATTCAGTTAGACGGCATTTTTGCTGAATTAAATCAAACATGGAAATATGCTCTCTGCAAACAATTTCAGTATCAACCTTTACATAAATGTTCATTTTGTACCGCTCAAGCACAGACTGCACAGGATGCAGAAGACAGTAAATCAATTGAAGCAATTATTGAAGAATAGAACTATGTAGCCACACAAAGAAGTGTCGGTAGAGACCGACAAACCTTGTAAATAATGTAGATTCTCTTTTAGTGTTTTCTTACTTTTTGCTTTTTCGTCTTTTTAGATGAATCTTACTTTTTCTTTTTACTTTAGCATCTTTACTTTTTCTTTTTGTCATATCACTTCTCTTTGTATCTTTTCAGACCTTTTCTTTTCCTTTTCTTGATTCTTTAGGTAGCCGGTTAAGTTTTCTTTTTCTGTATATATAAGGCATCTTATGTAAGCTCTTCAGTTATGTGAAAGTAAACTACTCGTTCTCTCACCTGTCTCTAGCCGCTCAAACCTGCGATTGGTGTTAAGGCTTTTTGAGGTATGTGTATGAGTATTTATTTTTTCATCACCATTATTAGACATATGTATTTATTCATCTGAATTCGTTTCATTCATCATTTACATTATCATGCGAACATATTTTGAACAAAAACAGTTTTTAAAGGAATCAATTGATTTAACTTATCTTAAAATTGAACGTTTTAATCATATTATTTAACAACAACAATTATATATAGAGCAGACACCTATTACTCCACATAATTAAGCAGATATTTTTCATAGACAACAAATTATTTTGTATTTTCAAAAACAAAAACGAAATAATTTAATCCATAGAAAAGAATTATATGAAGAAATTAAGAAACTAATTGACTAATCTTTGTTTTTCTGTCTTTAGATATGAGTTATTTTGAACAAAAAAGAGCATTAAAAAGATCTATTCAGAAACTTTATGAGCGAGAAGATGAAATCGATGAACAACTCATCACTTTTTATACACACAACAAGCAAGCACATATTGCTAACAACTCTGAACAAATCTATCATTATGCAAAAATGATTCAATATGGCAAGGATCTCAAAAAGATTACGATAGATCTGCGTCAAATGTATATCAAACGCATCAAAAAACTTATAGACTAAGAATTTCTCTTACTCCTCTTTTCAAATCATAAATAAAACCTATTTTATCATGTATTTTGATAATCTTTGAATACTAAAGAATTTAATTACCAATACTGAATATCTTATGCAAGAATATAAGAAACAAATAGATCAATTAACTAGTCAAATTGAACTTCGTTCAAATGCACCCTATATACTTTATCTACCCAGTTTTAGAGAATTAAATCAAATGTTAGCAATCAGTCTAAAAGTTTATAATAATTTACAAAGTGATTTACAAAACTATAAAGATGAAATTCAATATTACGTTTCATAAGCATGCATTCATTATTTTTACTTTGTTTATTCTTATTATTCTGTTCTTTATTATTCATGAAAGTTTTGTTAAATTTTATTGAAATTTGTTGGTTAGTATTAGATGCACCTTTATTAAATCTCTTTTTAGTACTCATAGATAGATATGGATTTATCCCTGAACTTCAAGAATTTTTATATATACAGTGTTTAATCTTTCGAGATGGATTTCTCGAATGGTTTACACAAAATTATGAAAAATATGATATTAATTATAAATTATATCAATGAATAATTATTTTATTTGTCAACAATTAGAACAATATATTCAATAAATTCAACCAACTATAGACTCAACTCGATTACAAATGATCGATGTTGCAAATAGATTAATTCAATATATTGAAAATCATACGTATGAAACAATAGACTAAGTAGAATTAACAAACCTATAATTAGAATTAGATCTTATAAGACAACTCTTTCAAACATTTTCAAATGAAAAGGATTCATTAATTAGTTCTTTACAACTACATAGGATTCATAATCATAATACATTATGACAAGTAAAGAAAAAGACTCATCAGAAATACTCGATGTAGATACATTAGAATTAGAAGAAAGTCAACGTATTTTTCATCTAAATATTTTATTAACTCAAGATAAACAAGAATAAATAGCTAAAACAAAGTTAAACCTAAAATTTGGACAAGATATTAAGTCATCATCTCTTAATAATATCTTTGATAAAAAATATAATTTATTTTGGAAAAATGATTCATGAAACACCTATCCAAATAAATCAATGTAATGGACAGATCAGAATTAGTTTAATAGATCAAGAACAAATAAGTAGGCAATTAAAAAGAATCCCTGAAGCTAAAAGACATAAGATTGGATATATTCATTTATCAACTATACAAATTTTATTAAAATCAACCTTTCAAGACGGAATTGATTCACCTATTAGAATGGCAATTATAGATGAACGAATGACAAATTTAAATGATCAAATAATAGGTATGATGAATGGAAATTTAGCTTATGGTAAAATTAAATTTAACTCTAGCTTAAAATTAGGCATTCCATTAAGATCACCAAATTTAGATGATAAAATAACTATTGCATATAAGTTTTATAGAGAAAATTTAATGAATCAAGGACAATACCTATTTTCGATAACTTATCAAATTAGTTATGCTTTAACTAATTCTCATCATAGTATTGAATTCAAAAATATTGATCGAATTTATTTAGATAAACTATATATAGATGTAGCCAAAGTAGGAACTAATTTTAAAACAAAACTTAGACCTTTACCTGCTATTCAATATCCTATTATACCAAAAAAGACATTCATTTTCGGATATACCTAGTTCATCTACACAATCCCCATTACTTCAATCTCAATCATTTAGTAAACCATTTAGTTTTAATACTCCAACTGAAGTAATACGAATTACCGAACCTGCAATAAATCAAACAGAACGAAAATTAGAAAAAATAGAAAACAAAATTAATCAATTATCTAAATATATTAAAAAAACATTATGAGTGTATCCCAACAATTAACTGAATTAATTCAACAACAAAAAATGTTTGAAGATAAAATCACAAACCTCTTACTACAGCAAGAAAAGTTAAATAATACAATTCAACAAATATTACAAGAAAATCTTACTGTAATTTATAAACATATAAATCAAGTAGACAATTGATTAGAAAAAATCAAACATTCAATAGAAAATCACCGGTCCCCTCATTTGGTGTGTGTATATATATATATATATATACACTTTAATAGACAGTCGATCATACTTAATAGACAGTCAATCATACTCAAGTTAGTATGCAAGTTATCTTTGGATATACAAACATATTCACCAAGTAGGTCGATAAGTCTTTTAATGTTATTAATTATAAGTAATGACTCACCTTTGGGCGATCTCCTAACATTATAATTAATAATCTCAATTGTTCAGTTCATATTTTATATTATTTGTTAGCATCATATAACATGAACAATTGAAAGAATGCATAATGAAATATTTAAATATCTTTTCAAGTAAAGTCACGTTGGTGACTAACAAGTTTTTTATACAATAAAGATTTAATTAAGTATAAATAAAATTTTGGAATTTAACTATAATGTTGAAAGATGATAGTGTAAAGTCCAAAACTATAAAAGAGGACTAAAACGTAATTGACTCCATATGTTAACATGCATATTCAACCTTTTTGACTTTTCAACAAAGAAGTCATGTTGTCCATCCATTTTAGTCCCCAAATCATTCTACTTTATAATCACAGAATAAAAATCTTTCTATATTGGGCCTCACGAAACCTTTTATTTAACCCTTTTGTTTCCGGAATTCATGCAGTAAACAATTAATCCAAATACAAACCTTTAATGGTGGATCCATGAAAACCTTTCTTCAAATATCAATGGATGCAAAGATAAATATCCAAACAAAAAGAACATGGTCTCATACGTTGTTCCGATAAAACTTACGCTTCATAACTTCAACGTTAGGCCCCACGCACAGAGTCATGATGTTGGTTTCAAAATCCCAGGTCCCAACTCAATTCTGAGATGGTTATGTCCATCTTTTAATATGATAGCATCAGTTTGATTCAGTGACGCACGCACATTACAGAATAGATATGCAAGACAAGAACCTACTGGACGTGATCCTTTGTCCCCCTTCTCGTGTTCCTACTATATTTTATTGAATCTTAGCCATTTATTTATGTAGGACCTATATAAATAGATGACTGAGATTCAATAAGACAGGGTAAGGATAGAAGAAGGGGAACAGAAGATTTGAGAGTAGAACCTATGCAATCTCTTACTGTTGTTATCTAATAGATCGATTAATTTAACTCCAGTCAACAGTTCACAGAATTCGAGAATATTATGAATCTTAAGATTATATTTAATGCAGATGAAAGTGTCATAATTTAAGGCAGATCAAAGTGTTATAACATGATACTACATATAAATTTAATCTTTAATATTTTAAATTAAGTCTAGAATTTATCCAAGATGATCTATGACACAATTAATTCAAGATCTTCAAATCTTAAGATTTATGCTATAAATAAAAGAAAGAAATATTAATCTGGATCATTGCTCAATATGTGTAATCTCTTTCTGATTGTAAAACCTTCTTTCCGTAAAGGATTGATTTAGTCTCTCCTTCCTTTCTTCGCTCTTTTTTAATGGTGCAAGAACATACATATCTTTGATAACTGATCGCTTACATTTGCTGAAGGAAAATAAAAGTTTTATTAATTATAATAAAACTTTAATGACTTTTTTTTTACAAGCCCAATAACTATTATTTCGGACGCACCTCAAATTAGAATCTAACTAAAGTAATATAATCTACACTTTTAAGATTATTAAATTAATCAACAGAATCAAAGTCACGGGTTGCACATCGAATTTGTTTTTGAGAAAAAGGTTGCCAAATCAAGTCCTTCGGTGTCTGCTAAGAATTGGTAAATATGTTAGAAAGTAAGCATCTACATCACCCAATTATTGGACAGCAGATGTCACGCTCAGCCCTCAATTGCATGCAGCAATAATAAAAGGAGGAGGCAAGCCGCTTACTTTCTCCACACCTGCTACAATCTCAAAGTTTCATAACTTCACTTAGCAGTCATTTTTATTTAGGAATCTTAAGGTTTGACATTAAGCTACAGTGCGACCAAAATTCATATTTAGTCCATGCAACTTTTCAAATGAAGAAATATGATCCTTACACCGTGTAACTTTTCATTGTTCCACTACAGGTTTTAAGAGCATCAGGAGCATGCAGTCGAACAACTGGAGAAACTCTCAACTCTTTACGAATTAGAATACAAGTAAGAGAAATTTATCAGGCACAGGGAACAAGTAAATATGATGATTACTTTTTCGAGAAGCCCACTTCTGTGACATGTAGCATTTCCACCAAAGCATGCCCAATATACAAATAAGGCCTGCAGCTGCCAGAACCCCAGCAATTACAGGGACAGTTGCCTTCTTTTCCTCAGTTGAACAAAGCCTCAAATCCACCAAATCAACGAATAAAAATGCATGAATAAGTAGTCTATGACATCTTGACAGAATCTTAAAGTTGCAAAATGAAACCGCCTTATGGCATTATCAAATTAAAAGCAAATGGATCCATTTCTTACTAAGAAAAAACATGTGATTTCATGTAAGGCAAGCAGTCATGTGTATCATGTCAATCCAAGGAAACCACGATCCGTCCTTGAACATAAACAAGTAACATGGCTTATAATATTCTTGCAGGAGAAAAAATATCAGACAATTCACTTACTAGGCCAAAC
Organism: Erythroxylum urbanii; assembly: GCA_027568935.1. NCBI lineage: Eukaryota > Viridiplantae > Streptophyta > Magnoliopsida > Malpighiales > Erythroxylaceae > Erythroxylum > Erythroxylum urbanii. The sequence continues at coordinate 18,959,863 of JAOQML010000002.1, forward strand.
AGAGATTGCTGATACAATAGGGCCACAAACACCTCTACGAGGAATCCTTATTGTCCCTTTTCCAGCAAAATAGAACCGTATCTTCAACATATTATTAGTCACACTTACATTAGGTACTGATTTTACTAATGATTTTTGCAGACCACCAATTTCATATTCAATATCAAAATTCTCCAGCGCTAATTAACCTTTCCTGCAACGAAGAGATCAGACAAATCATTGGTGCGACAGCAGAAAAGTACAGCTTTAAGGTTCTTAATACTTGCCTGAATATAAATATCAATTTTTATCCTTCCAATGCTACTATATGTTTTATCGTCAGTGTAACTGTAATTCTGCTAAATGGAGATACACTGCGTATTTCCCATTCTCTGAACAATAGTGGAAACATGTCAATGAAATTGGAGTTAACCGTGATGTTGAGTACATTTCCAGGATGTTCGATGACTGAAGCGATAGTGTGTAATACGAGTATTTTGGGAATCAAAATCATTCATGAAATCCCCAGTAGTTTTGGCTACTTACAAAATACTTTGCAGCACCACCTTCAATTCCTCTTTCACCAACATATAGAAACTTTGTGTTGTTTCCTTGATTGTTATATCCTTTCCTCTGCTGTTTACCAGCAAACAACTCGAATCCGCCGTAAAAGGAAAAAATATTCATAATTTAAATTTTGTGTACATTTGAATGACATTGTCTTCTAAGCATTTGCTTTAATGTAGCATTAGAGTAATATATCCATATGGTAAATCCCAAGTTAGAATATGTACCTCAATACACTTACAACTCATTCAAGATTAAGCTAAACAATCCTAAACCTACCTTAGATCGTCTTGATGCAGAGTGAACCAAACAGGACCACGGCTACCTTACACACACAACTCTTTTTGACACCCATCACAACCTCCCTCCAATATCCACAGTTGTACAGATTGATCAAGTGAGATAAGAATGTTTTGTGAGTCAGTTACCAAGGGGGAACAATGTTACTATCATCTAATTCTTAAAGCAAAGTTCTGTGCAGAATATAGATGGACCAGATTTAGGATGCACTCTATTCACATCTATCTTCTCTAGTAATCAAGCAGGATTTGCCTAAAGCTTCATAAAATGATTTGAACACTTCTAAGTAGGAGTTTGAAGTTATCATACAACTTTATTTTCAGACTTGCAGGATTCAATATATTCATGTTCTACTTTTTATACTAACCAAGTTTGAAAGGACTCATCCCGGATGTTCCCCTTTCGGGTAGCCCTCTAATCAATATCTAACTCAACCAAAGGATTCTCGCAAAACTAGTCATTAAACTATTAAAAACCTTTTTTATTTTAAAAGTTAAAAGTGAAGAAAATAGTGGGATTTTTTTTTTCTAAAAATCCATCAGCATGACAGTTGCTTTTTCTAAGATTCCAAAATTTCAAAAACCTGCATAACATGATTTAAAACACTTCTAGTATTTCATACACTATTTCAACTTTTGGAATGGGACCTCAGGTCTACATCACAAGCAACCACAAACATATTTACAATATCAAACTTTTGAACTCTTTCCAAAATAATTTAAAACATATATACAATTAACTAAGCCAATTTAAAAAAAAGCACATACATGACGAAAATGACACAAGCACAGCAGTACTTGACGATATAACTAATCCTACGATCAGATCCCAGCCATTGTAGCACCTACACGCATACTTAAAGTGATTTATTTAAAAACATGATAATAAGGGTGAGCTAAATGAGCTCACTGAGTGTTAATCATTTTGCTAAAATTAAACTTCTCATAACTGAAATATTCCTATACAACAATAAAGCCCATGGTAAAATAATTGCCATAAAAATTGATTTATGCATCATAAGATCTAGTAATAAAATAGCATTTCATAAAACACAATTTCAATATTTCTAGGAATACTATTTCGAAATTAATCTCATAATATAAAAGTTTCTATTTTTCTTTTTCTTTTATCCTTAAACAATAAACACTGATAACAATAAGTTTTCTGAAAACTTTTATTCTGAAAATAAGCCAATTATTAGAATTGGTACCATATGATGCCCTAGTTATACACGGCAGAGCGAAATTCCTACATTCCTAAGGCCGTATTAGGTGGCAAAATCTTGGTATCCTAGGTATAAAGTCACGGAGCTGGTTTTGTATCTTTTACTCGCAACTGGTTAACCACTAGTTATAGAGCTGGTTCTATATCATTTACATGTAATAGGTTTATTGGTAGTTACAGAATTGATTATACATCGCTTACCCATAACAATTTTGCTAGCACTATATATACCCAATATGTGTATAGGGCAACCCATTGGACTACTGACAGGCACAATACTACCCTCTATTAGTAACTAACACCCCACCGTCCCCGCCTCCCCCAACCCCGACACTACCATGTATGTTTTAGGGTACTCCAACTAGTAAATCGATAATAACATCAAGGTGTACCATAGGCTAAAAATTCATTCCCTTTTTATCAACAAATAACATAATTTCAATATAAATTCAAATCATATAAAATTTAACTGTCAAACCAAATTCTTATATTGCTAGAATATAAATTTATACTAGCAATATTTACTTGTAATATATCATTCACATAAAATTTAACATAAATATTCATTTCATGATAAAATAAAAACCATTAGCACAAAATCAATTTAAAGTAGACTCACAACTTGCTAGTTTCCTTATCACTACTTTGAAATCCTTCAGTTGGCTTCGTTTTTCGATCCGAAAACCTAATATAAATACATTAAACTCTTTAATGCATTTTCCAACCAAATACACTATAAACCATTTCAACTTCATTACTTTCGACATAAACTCCATATAATAATTATTTCCCAAATTATAACATAACACTTCATTTAATAATTCTAATGCCACAAATGCACTTAATGATCATCCTTAATCACATTCACATGGTCATTACATCATAACCACACTTTTAACCAAAAATGCCCTTAAGGCTAAACTTAACATATTTTACATTAAACTTTTCCAATTGAATTCCATTTGATTTCTAACACTTAAAACCAATCCAAATTCACTTCCATGACATTTTAATACACACATTTAAGCCATAAAATTTCATTAACAAATTTTTATATAATCATGCACCCTTGGCCTAATTTCAACCAAAATTAATTTCAAATTAATTCCTTTTCATTTCTTTACTTCATTAGCATCAAAATCATGCTATGAACACCATAAAACATCAAAATAGAAATTTGGATTATATCACATTAAAAACCCTAACCGTGGCCGAAATTTCATCTAATCATATCCATGGTTTTTCTTCCATTCTTTCATCATTAAACTAACTTCCTAATGTCATTCATTAATCTTATATCATCAAATGGCTACATAAAACACCTTAGGCAATGAATCTTACCTTTGACCAAGTTTGACCAAGGTTCCACACATTAGTTTTCTTGATTTTCTTCTCCTAATCACTTCCAATAAAATAAAACCTTAATAGCACATCATATAGGTGCAATTCACACCATCAAAACAAAATCTAAACTATAACACAACAAATCCAATTTTTTAACAAAACTAGTAAGCTTACCAACTCAATTTCTTCTTCCTCTTCACTTGGATGGCTCTAGGATCCAGCTGGATGCTTGATTGGAGTTAGAAGAGCATGAAAAACTCCTTGGATCACTTCTCTATGGCCTAGTCAAAACTCTCACATCTCCTTTTTATTTTCTTTTTTTCCCTCTTTTTCCTGTTTTCTTGATAAGTGCATATTTGTTAAATATTTATGTT
>JAOQML010000002.1:19023998-19036458 GCA_027568935.1 Erythroxylum urbanii
GATTGTAACACCGGAAACAAATGTCAGTACATATACAACGATGTGTTGAAATGATGGAGTGCATTTCCCATACAAACTTCATCTATGCATCACATTCAAACATAAAAAATACTACAATAAAATAATAGCTAGAGCAAATAATGTTTCTTACAGAACTGCTAGGTTCACCAATTTCCCAAGGTCTGAAGGGATATTACCAGAAAATTGATTGGCCTCAAGACTCCTTGTTTTATTGCCATTCAATAAGAGAAAAGGAAAAGTAAGTTTGTAATCAAGTTAAACCTGAAAGAAGCAACCGCAGTTCATGACATACAAGTAATTGAGGCTAGGAAAATTTCCCAAGTATTTTGGAATACTTCCTGACAAGCTGTTGGCGGTGAGTGAGCTGTATAGTATCGATCATAGGTTATAGAAAACTTAAACGGAAAGGAAAAAATATATGTTGCAGCAACAGGCAAAAAGGGTCTGGTTGCGCTTACAGATATGTCAAATTCTGCAGTTTAGTCCATTCACTAGGAATTGTCCCACTAATATAGTTACGAGTTATGTCGCTGTCAAAGATAAATTTCACAGCTTATTAATTTTGAATAAGCAACTTCAAAATAAAATTTTTCTTAAGGAGTTTCTGACATGATCATATCTGCTAAAAAATGAAAACTTTACAATCAGCAGAGAACTTCGGGTAGAGCAAAGGATAAGAGTTCATAACTTCTAAAAGTACACAAATCTAAAAGTGTGGCTAAGCAGACTAGGCCGCATGGTCAAATTACAAACACATGACCTGGAGTTCAATCATTACATTATGCTTAAAGTTATGCAGTTTCTCCAAAATTTTACGGATTTTTACGCAACTAATAGATAGGATGAGAACATGTCGAAGCTAATAGCTAAGCATCTTCAAATTGCAAAATCAAAACCATTCATGATTATCCAACTTAACAATCAGAATGAGAAATGGTCACAGTATTGATTACCAGAAAATGAAGATGATTCTTACATTTTTTGAAGATATTTAAGGCTGGACATTTGTGGTGGGAGCTTGCCTTGATAACTGTAACCTTTGAGCACACTGTAATTACAAACAAGCTCATAAGTCCCTAAATACATGCAAGAAGAAAAGGTTGGCATATGATATTTCTCCTTGTAGAAGAAATGTAAAAGAAAATAACATTCTCAACATAAAAAGCTGGAAGAAGTTAATATAAATTGTATTTGAATCTGAGTTACTCGTTTATCCAATGCGCAACTAATATTATATATTATCTATAGAAATGAAGACACCACTTGACTATCTTCAACACTGGTCTTTGAAGTTTCAAGTTTTCAACGGAGTTGATTGAAAAAATATATTATCTTTGACTTGGTATTTCAACCGCATCCTTATTCCTTAGTCATATCTAATACTTCTTCTCAGACAACATAATGCTCGAATTTAATATTTTTCGTCCTTCAGGGAAGAATGGGTTAATACAAGTTTGATAGCACTTAAATTTATCATTATAAATTGGAATCACTTTTGTCAGTAGGTACATCGAGATATTCAAATAATCTACGAAGCCAAATATACTACCAAACCATATTAGCTGAAACTTTATTTCTGTTCTACACAAAGATATTGAATTCTGCCTACTATCATCACTATATATAAAAATAAAACTGTAATTAGACCATTAATCGCTTATGTCTCCATGAAAGTCAGCATCAGTGAAGCCTTGAAAAGAGGAATTAACTCTCTTTTTATAACATATGTTGAACTCAAGAGTAGACTTAATCAACTTAAATTTTTTTTATTTATCTCATGTAGATGTGATTTCGTTATTATTTGCATAAACCTACTCACAAAGTTCAACAGGAAAAACAGTATATTGGCTTGTCATTATCAAGTAAAGAACACTCTCAACATGTAAACAATGTTTGTATATTGCATTGTTATTTGCTGATTGTACACAAGGGGTTCAATATATAGAGTTAAGAGCAAATAAAACAACTGAAAGAATAATGCAATTTATTATACGATATTCTATCATTATTATGCAATCAATTTATTTAGGAAATAAATATTATAGTTGACTAACACAAGAAGTGCACACAAAAGTGGAGTGTCTGAAAATAAATTCCTTTTTCACGACGAAATCTTACTTTCATATCAAATAAGATGGAATGCTTTCTTTTCTTTTCTTTTTTTTTTGTCCATGTCAAACTTCTTTTCGATAATTAAGATACAAAATTTTCTTTCTTCATGATTTAACATATTTGAGGGGTATCTAACTAAATTTGACAAAAATGTATGAATCTAATATAAAATCAATGGCGTAATGATAAATTTGATTTTTGAATTCAAACTCACTCCTAATAAAACTGATCAAGTTGGCCTTTAACTTCGGGGTATCCACTTTAATCCGATATAAACTTGGTATAACCTAACTTAATAAATTAAATTCGATTTGAACCGAACTTAGCCAAACCAATCTAACCTTGAGAAAATATCTCAACTAATTTTATCTCAACTGCTTGTATCTACTTATATCTTTAGTTCTTATCTCTCAAATGAATTATTTGTAATATTTTTGTTGTTATCTTAGTTTTATATTTATCACATATACTTTATACATGTATACAAGAATAATGTACCTCAGCAATTGATCAATGAAAGACAACTTCAATTTTTATTACATATCAAAACATCTTCATAGTATCAGAGTCAAAAACATCAATATACTAATCCCATTTACACCAGAAATTCCTAAACACACCCACCTAATCTGTCAACAACATCTTTAACAACACAAACACAAGTTACACAACTTCCTACCTATTAGAAACAATTCTAGCAACAATCTCTACTGACGCAAAACAACTTTCAGCTTCAAATTATAACAACAAACAATATGTCAAAACCATTTTTCCCATTCAATCAGGTAACAAATTTCCTCAGTATTTCCATACTAGGCTATACTTACCATCTTTGAGCTTCAAGGGTACATTGACAGGACTATCCCTCCACCACCAGCAGTTGATCCCAACTCCAATTTTTCCTCTTTAAAGAATAAAAAATGGCAAAAGATGGGTTGTCCTATGTATTTCTTCCTTATAACATCCCTTACCAAACCCATCACATGACTTATCATTGGTTGCTCCACTGCTAGAGCCCTCTAAGTAGCTATTGAATAATATTTCCTACAACAATCGACCTCTCAACACTTTATCCTCCATAAAAAATTGCACTGACCAGTCTCCATCTTCAATTTTCTCACCCTTGTTTCCAATATCGTTAACAACCTAGCTTTTATCAGAGGCCAAATCTTCGACGATGATTTGGTTGTCTTCACTTAAATGATCTTCTTACCGAATACGAGTCCTTCATCATTGTGAGGCGAGTTGTGGCTGTGCTGCGTTCATGGTTTGCATGGTCTGCATGCTGGTCCACGTTGGAGTTTGCTGTTGATGGTTTGCTCGAGTCTTATGGGTGAAGCTGTTTAGTTTGTTACGTTCTGATTGAGTCAATAAGTCATGTATCTTGTTTGTTAAGTTTACTATTACAAGCTGTTTAGGTTGTTAGGAGTTCCTAGTTTCATGCAGGAAAAACTCTTCAAGTTTGTATTTAAATTCATAGCTCTGTCTAATGAATAATTAAGCTTCATTCCACTTGTGTATGAGTGTTCCATATTCAAGAGGCAATCTAGTTTCAATAAGTGGTATTAGAGCCACTTCAAGGGCCTGATCTGAGGAGTTAAAGAAAAGGTGAGAGCACCTATATTGAGAGTTGAGTGTTTAAGGAAAGAAGAGTGTTTTTCTCACATATCTTAAAGAATCATGTCAAATGAAGGGAGCCTCGTTCAACCTGCTATCCCTAGATTCGATGGTCACTATGATCACTTGGAAATGTTGATGAAAAATTTCCTTCGATCGAAAGAATACTGGAGCCTAATTGAAAGCAAGATTTGCCTTGCTATACCTAGAACGGTGTTGACTGAAACTCAGTTGAAGGTCAGGGAGGATCAGGGAGGAGCAACGACTTAAAGACTTGAAAGCCAAGAATTATCTTTTTCAAGCTATTGATCCACGATTCTTGAAACGATATTAAACAAGGACACCATAAAAGATATTTAGGACTCCATGAAATAGAAATATCAAGGATCCACCAAGGTTAAACGTGCATAATTGCAAGCTCATTCCAAGAATTTGAAATTCTTGGAATGAAGGAAGGTGAGAGAATAGATGAATACTTCGACAGAACTCTCACCATTGTTAACAAAATGCGAGTACATGGTGAGAAAATGGAGCAACTTGCTGTGGTGGAGAAGATTTTGAGGTCTTTGATACCTCGGTTTGATTATGTAGTGTGCTCCATTGAAGAATCTAACGATCTTACAAATATGACTATTGATGAACTTCAAAGCAGTTTACTCGTTCATAAACAACGTATAAAAGGACATCAAGAAGAGGAGCATGCTTTGAAAATCACTGTTGGAAAGATTTGGTGGGAGGCCTGGAGCAAGAACAGATGAGAGGTTAGATGGCAGAAGGAACTTTCATGGCAGCTTTCAAGGAAGAGGAAGAGGACGTGGAAAAATGGCCTTCAACAAAGCCACATTGGAGTGTTACAACTATCATAAACTAGGGCACTTTCAATATGAATGCCTTGAGTTAGAGAAAGTTGCCAATTATGCTGAGCAAGATGAGGAGGAGATGCTTGTCATGTCATATGTAGAGTCTCATCACTCACAGGGAAAGGAGGTATGGTTCCTGGATTCAGGTTGTAGTAATCATATGAGTGGTAATAAATTCTAATTCTCTAAACTAGACGAAGAATTCAGACAGTCTATCAAGCTAGGAAATAACTCATCCATGGCTATGATGGGTAGAAGAAGTCTCAAGTTCACCATTGATGGCATTACACACAGGATTAGTAATGTATTTTACATTCCTGAGTTACAGAACAATCTATTGAGTATAGGGCAATTGTAAAAAAGGGATTAGCTATACTCATAAAGGATGATGTGTGTAAAATATTTCACTCAGTCAAGGGTCTTATCATGTAAACAACTATGTCCTTCAATAATATGTTTGTAGTACATGCCTCAATGATTCCCAGAGAGACTTGCTTTTAGACAAGCTATAACTTACATTTATGGCATAGTCGATACGGTCATCTTAGTTTCAAAGGGCTAAGACAAATCCACTACAAGAAGATGGTTAAAGGGCTTCCTTTGCTAAGAACTCCTACTAAGATTTGTTCTCATTGTCTTATTGGTAAGTAGCATAGAGGTCCAGTTCCTAAGAAGAGTCTATGGCAAGCTACACAAAAATTACAGTTAGTACATTGTTACATATATGGACCTATGCAACCAGAATCACATGGGAAGAAAAGGTACCTCATAACCTTCATTAATGATTTTAGTAGAAAATGTTGGGTATTTCTTGGTCGAGAAATCAGAGGCATTTACTATGTTTAAAAAAATTAAATGTTATGCTGAGAAGGAATTAGGATCCACAGTGTGCTGTCTACGCACAAATAGAGGTGGTGAATTCACATATAATGAATTCATAGAGTTTTGCAGTAAGCATAAGATCAAAAGTAGCTTACCATAACTTATATTGCTCAGCAGAATAGAGTTGCTAAGAGAAAGAATAGGACAGTGATGAATTTAGTAAGAAGCATGCTATCTGATAAGGACATGTCAAAAGAATTTTGGCCTAAGACAGTCAAGTGGTATGTGCACGTTTTGAATAGAAGTCCTACTATGGCTTTGAAAGATATCACACCTGAAGAGGCATGGAGTGGCAACAAACCAGATGTGGGATATTTTCGGGTGTTTGGCTATATTGGTCATATGCACATTCCTAATGCTAAAAGAATCAAGTTGGATGACAAAAGCATCAAGTGTGTGTTCTCTTGGGTATCAGTGAGGAATCTAAGGCCTATAGACTATACAATCCTATCACAAAGAAAATTGTGATTAGCCATGATGTAGTTTTTGAAGAAGGTGAGAAATGGGACTGGAAAGGCAAGGAAGATACAAAGCGTTTGGATGATGAAGGTGATATGCACAATGAAAGGGAGGAGGAACATGCAGACGAAGTAGATGACTGCCCCACACTAGGTTCATCGAGAAGAAGTGATGACAGTCCTATAGAAGAAATAGATGACTGCTACACTTTAAGTTCATCGAGAATCAGAAGGGCATCAGGTTGGATGAGGGATTATGAGACAAGAGGATGGTTATCAAACTCAGAAGATTGACATGATCAGGCACTATATGCCTCCTTTATTGATCCATGCTCATTTGAAGACGCAACAAAAAATTTGAAGTGGAGAGAAGTTATGGACACATAAATACGTGCAATTAAGAAGAATGGTACTTGGGAACTTACTAACTTACCGAAAGGTGCAAAGAAGATAAGAGTGAAGTGGGTTTTCAAGACCAAACTCAACGAGAAAGGAGAAGTTGACAAATACAAGGCACGTCTTGTAGCTAAATGATACATACAACAATATGGCATTGACTATACCGAAGTCTTTGGACTGGTTTCTAGATGGGATATGGTTGGAAATTTTGTTGCCTTTGTAGTCACTTTTGTTATTCTTGACTTATGTCATCAACCTCTTAGTCTTCTATGTTACTCTACACTTTCTACATTGTCTTCCGATTTACTAATAAAATTAAAATTTATCATTTTTGTACATTATATTTTCAAGGAAAAAGTGTTTGTTTATCATTTTCATTATCTACTCCTTTACACTTATTCACTATAACACTCATGGACCTTCCCCATCTCTTTCCCTTTATGGTATTCGTTATTTTATTATTTTTTAGATGATGTTAGTCACTTCATATGGCTTGTCCCATCAGCCCAAAATTATCAAGCTCTATTTTGGCTCCAAACTTTCAAAATAATCACTAAAAGCCTTTTCTCCACTACTATCAAAACCTTCTAATGTGATGGGGTGCCTGAATTGATCAACTAGAAATACTCTTCACATTTTACACCCTTCAACTCCTCAATAAAATGGCCTTACTAAATGTAAAATACACCATATTATTGAAAATGGCCTCACACTTTTACTTCATGCCTCTATTTCCAAATCCTTCTGGCTTAAAGCATTCATTACTGTTGTCTATTTTATCAATCTTTTACCTACCCCCATTCTTTATCATAAATCTCTACATAAAATACTTTTCCACACCAAACCAGACCTTACTTTTCTTCGTGTCTTTCCCTTTTTCTCTTTTTTAGCTGCAACTCGTCCTAACAAACTATCCCTCAAACATATTCTCTATAGCTTTCTTGACTATTCCTCTCAAAACAAAGGTTATTAATGTTTTCATCCAACTAGTTCCAAAAATTATATTTCTTAACATGTTCGATTTCTTGAATATGTTTTTTCTTTTAGCAGTCCTCCAGCCACCTCTTTTTTTTGTCTCCACCCTCTCAAATTTCTTCAACTCTACCCTTCTCTCCACCAGCTACCTCTCCCTTGACTTCACACTCTTCACCTTTGTCCCAACAACCAAACTCTCTTCCCATTATCCATTCCATAAACACATGTACTCATGATATCACCTACACTCCTTGTAATTTTCCCTATTATATTACTTTCATCATATTTACATAAATCTCTCTTATTCCTAGTCCCACATCCTTCACTCAAGTCAACAAAATTTTCTATTAGCATCAAGCCATACTTAATTAGTTCAAAGCTCTCCATCGCAATCAAACCTAAACTCTTGATTCCCCTCCTCCAAACACCAAAACGTCATCTTGATGGCACTATTGACCATTATAAAGCTCATCTTATTGCCAAAGGGTACCATAAAACTCTCGGTGTTGATTACACTACTACTTTTAGTCTTTTAGTTAAACCTACCATCATCTGTATCATTCTTTCCTTAGTTGTTTTCAACAAGGTCATTCTTCAACTTGATGTCAACTATGTCTTTCTTCATAGCTTTCTCTCTAAACCAGTTTATATGTCTCAGCCTCCTAGTTTGATAGATCTAAACCATCCTCATCATATCTATCAACTCCACAAAGCCCTATATGGTCTCAAATAAGCTCCTCGTGTCTAATTTCACCGATTGAGTAAAAAACTCCTTGCCCTTAATTTCTTCTCCTCCAAATTTGATACTTCTCTTTTGATTTAGATAACCTCGTCCCACATCACCTTCCTTTTGGTTTATGTAAAAGATATTTTGGTCACTCTTCTCCTTCTTTCATTTCCTCTATCATTCATAATCTCAACTCCTCCTTCTCTATCAAAGACTTATGTCTCATACATCATTTTCTTGGAATCGAAGCCAAACATACTTCTAGTGGTCTTATACTTACTCAAACCTAGAAATCAAAGATCTTCTTCTTCACATAACTTTTAACAAGTCTAAACCTACACCCACACCTATCACTCCAACTCTCCCACTTTCCAAAAATCATAGCACATAACTTCCTAATGATCCTCATTCTACGTCCAGGTATTGTATATTTCTTGGTCCTAATCTAATCAGTTGGAGCACCAAGAAAAAACCTACATTTGCAATACTTACCATTGAAGCTGAGTAAAAGGCATTGCTCTTGCCTCCGCCTAACTTTGTTAGATTTCCTCTTTTTTTGGAGAACTTGGCTTTTGTCACCTTATGCCAACTCTATGGTATGATTATATTGGAGCTATCTTTCTTGCTTCAGACCTGGTCTCACATTCTCGTATCAAACACATTGAAATTAATATTCATTTTGTTCGGGATTGGTTGCTCATTAGGACATTCACATCAGACATGTTTCGTCTCTTGATCAAATTGGTGATGTCATGAATAAAGCTTTGTTTGCCTCATTATTTCATCGATTTTGAGACAAGCTCGCCAACTCATCTGATAGTGTGCTTAAGGGGGAATAACAACGTATCTCACCTAATTAACAACGTATCTCACCTAATTCTATCTCAATTGCTTGTATTTACTTATATTTTTAGTTCTGATCTTTCACATAGATTATTTGTAATCTTTCTGTTGTTATCTTAGTTTCATATTTATCATATGTACTTTATACATGTATATACAATGAAAATAACTACGATTTCATTACTTTTCAAAACTTTTTCAAACCTCGATCGAAACTTATGTTTTAATGCATCTTTAATTTGATCTAACTGAGTCAAGATCGATCAGGCTTTCGATCGAGTTCAAGTCTTATAGGACATGGGTTTAGTTAATCCATTACATCCACATTAGTAAAACTATTAAAATGAAACTCCAACACCTAAAAAAAATTAGATTACCTAAGTCCTTTATCTCAAAATGTTGATGTAGAAAAGATTTAAGAGTGGAAATACCAGGAGTGTTATCATTAATAATTATCATGTCATCAATATAAAGGAGAAGAAGAGTGTATCATTAATTCGATTTGGAAATGAATATAGCATGATCATAGGAGTTGAATTGCAAGGCAAGAAGACTAATAGTGGAATTGAATTTAGCAAAGCAAGCTCAAAGAATTTGTTTCAATGTATACAAGACTTTCGAAGACAAAAAACTTGGTTAGATGGATGATCATAACCAGATGGAGGCTACACATATACTTCTTCTACAAGATCACTATTAAGAAAAACATTTTTGACATCCATATGAAATAATGACCAATACTTGCTAGCAACAACTGCAATAAGATAATAAACTAAGGTTAAACGAGTTATAAATGCAAATATCTCCTCATAGTCAATACCATACTCTTATGTAAAACATTTAGAAATAAGTCTGGCTTTATATCATTAACTGATCCTTTAGATCTAATCTTAATTTTATAGACTCATTTGCAGCCAACAATAGACTTTCCTAAAGGTAAGTCAACCATATCCTAAGCATTAATACTAGTAAGTGCATATAAATCCTTTTCTATTAATTTCTATCATAGAGAATCAACTTTTGCCTCACGATAGGTGCAACATTCATATAAAAAATAGTATAATAAACATAAAAATCGTGAACACAAATAAAATTTATTATACGATACATTTAACAATAATTACTAAAGGATAAGAAGAATTAAAAAACTAAACTATTATACTTTAAAAAAATAAAATACCACTATACTATTTTTCAACAATATTATCACCTAGAAAAGAGAAATAACACTTCTTATTTTTTATTAATATTATGGTCTAGAGAAACTAAAACATCTCTTACTATTTGCAATAATAAAATTATTTTTCTTAACAAAAAATAATTTGGATGTACCCACAGAAGTAAGACCTCGCTGTTAAGCGACCGTTTTACTACAATAGCTTAAGATATTGTGTGAGGACAACTTAATTGGTTTTATATATTCACTAACACTCACTACAAAATCTATCATAAGTTTAAGTAAAAGTACAATGAAGGCACACCACAAATTCATTGAAGATAAAGTATTCTCTTGCCTCTCTAGTTTTTTAAGCATCAAGAAAATTCAACATTTTAAGTTAAATTTGACCAATACAGAAACAAAACTGGTTTACCAAGATAAGTAATAGATTCAAGTTCAACATTATTATCAGCATCAAAAGTTAGAGCTCTAAAGATATTTGTGCAAACTAAACGACTGTGCTACTATTATGTCATAACATGTATAAACTAATCAAGTTAAGGACTTGGTGAGAAACATAAAGTTACACGAGAAAGTGTAACAGAAGGAAATTAGAAAGGGACTTACAAGTAGGTAATATGGCAAGTAGCATTTTTGGGGGCACAAATGCATATTATGGTGTTATTCTGCCCATGATCACTAGGTATATTAATAGCTCCAAATCGACAATCCTCTGTGAAATTGAACTGGCTAACACCAAGAGTCTTTAGGCTCAGTGTTAATGCTTGTACTGCAACATTTACAAAGAAAAAATTAAGTTTTAAGGCATGATTTTTCTGCACATTTTGTTCTTGTAATATACTTGATGTTACTCCATCTTTTTCTTTTTTGTATCAAATAATTATTTTTCCTACCAGAATCAAACCCTCTGTTTGCATAAGTTTAATTTTTATTTATGTTAATATAATGGATTGAACTACATGATTTTTTGTATATTCAACATGTTAGGATCAGTAATATATATATTCTTTAATAAATTCATATCTTTGTAAAATACCTTGTCAAGCTTATCTACAAATTTAAGTAATAAATTTTTAATATAAAATATTCTATATCTAACTATAAACATTTAAACGTACTTTTAGGAAGTTAATGTTCTTTCTAAACAAATATATTTTAAGATTCAATTATATTTTAGACTTATTTACTTTAATATTCCTTATTTTATTAATTATTCTTTTTAATGATATATATTTAAAGAAGTTATCTATTTAAATTTATAGAAGTACCTTATTTTTAATATTTTTAAAATTTTCCTAATAAACAGCTATTATGCAATAAGTTCTGAACTAGTATAAAAGGGACGTATGATATAAGGAGACTTTAAGATACCTTATTTATATGTGGTATTAGTATATTTAAAATTTTCATAATTAAGAGTTTTTTTTTTATTGAAGCGATTCAGATTAGGATAACTTTGGGCTAATGATTATACAAATTCTACATACTCATTCTAAAGGATTTTTAAGTTGGCGTTGATATCTATTAGTTATAAGGTAAAAAGTATATTTTAGTTATTAAAAAAGAATGAATATGATTTATTTATTTATGTCACAACTTATAATCTTATAAATACATTATAACAATTTATAATGTACTTTGGTTTTATAAATATATTGATAAAAATAAATAATAAATAGAGAGTTATTTTTTATCATATATTTTGCTTGGCTAATTGTTTAGGAGGTCGGTCACTGAAACTCCCATGTAGGTTAATATATAGATTTTCGTTTTGAAGGACAAAAATTCTTTTGAATATTAATGCAGACAACGTAACTCTACAGCATCTATGTCACACTACTTCGGTTGAAGAAAAAGTTCAGCATACGGTTCTTTTCTTTTCATTTATATTTTATGTTTTTTTAAATTTAATATAAAACATATTTTTAATAGTTGATACTATGTCTCAGTTATGTTAAACATATTTCACATTGTATGATTTATAAATATCTTAATTTAGAACAAAAACTTATATGTGAATGTTATTTCTGGTTATCGAGTACCTATTATGTTAATTAAGATGGATACATAAGATTTAGTTTTTGGTGTATATGCATTTTGCATTTATTGTCATTTAGTTTTTAATGACATAGGGTAGAGTTCTACAGTACTTGTTAATTCCTTATATAAAAGTTGTAATATATTAGTAAAAACTGTTTTACGAAATGAATATATATAATCTAAGTTGTATCTTCACTTTTCAAATATATGTATATAATATAGCAAAAATATAGATGAATATATGTTGTGACTTCATTTTATTAATTAATTAATTTAAAATAATTTATAATATGTCTTTATTCAAAGTTAATGTAGTTATACATAATTATTATGTACTAAGAATGAA
>JAOQML010000002.1:19104855-19124494 GCA_027568935.1 Erythroxylum urbanii
TAATATAATTATTATCTATTTCATTTATTTTGATATTATCTAATAATTGTGTATTAATTGTTTTTTTAAATCATTTGTTGTTAAAAATTGTTCTACGATATTTTAATGATTATTTATTTATATTAGAAAAGTCCCACCACAAAATTTTCCTTGTCTAGACTGTAATTAAATTTAAATATTTAAATTTTATTCTATTGCAATGTGAAATATATTTATTATTATTTCAATAAATCCCAACGATGACACGTAGTCGCCTTAAAATCCATATGGGAACTCGGGGTCAACATTTACTTTTCACCTTAGGTTCAATCAAACTTTTATCCTCTTCTCTGACTTCCACACTCCCTTCTTACGATTTCTGTGACCATGGCTTCTTCCTGCCATGCTTCTTTTTCTTCTTCTTCAATAGATTTTGCTGAGCTGAATGACACTGATGTATGCTTCAAATTCCAATATTTTCTAAAAATCTATACGATTTTCCTAATTCCACTTCTTTTATAAACTGTTAAACTTGAAGTAGTCTTCATTCTTTCTGAGTCTCTTCTGTCTTTTAAATTTGCACTGGCTTTACATGATCCTCATAGAATTTTGCCTCCATCGTATCAACTTTAGTATAGAATGGATATGAATAAGCCAAAATAATTTCTATTTCATCTTCTTTCTATCAAAGTAAAAGCTAATGAAGAGATGATGAAATGCAATAATTGGACTAGATCCAATCTCACCCCAATAAGACTTGATAGTTGGCTTGGGTATCGATAATAAAGAATGCAATTAATGAAGTCTTCATTCCCAATTTAATATTTAAAGGGAGAAATTTTCATGCTCTAATAGTTTAACCACTGAATGCAACAATGAATAGTTAAGTTAGGATTAAGTCAATGTCTTCTTTTCCTAAAGTTATCATCATTTTAGTCGGTATAATTTTCACTGCCAATCTATTATGGTGGTATCCTGAATTAGGCTTGTTTGCGTTGTTAGAGGTCTTATATATTATGTCATAACCTCTTATGGCTTTTCTAATACCACCTTCGGGAATTTCTGGTCCTGTTGCCAATACTAACACCCTACATTCACCCTTCTCAAGAAGAGTTTTTGCATTTTTGCACTAGATTTTCCAAATAATGTTGGGAGATTCATGGAAGAAGCAGTACATAACACTTGAATAGGAATCTCTTGAATTGTAATGAACTCTTTAAAATCCTTTTTTTGGCTTTCACAACGAGCTGACTTCTTATGAAATCTAATATTCACGTGTTTTATCTCGCTTTGCATTGATGATTTCTAACCTTCCATTTTTGTTGTTAGGGTTCGTAGTACTTTCTTTAAAGAAAACATGTTTCACATGAAATGACTTTCTTGAAGTTGACCCTCCATTACTGTTGGTTTATTTTTGTCAACCTTAGTAGTGGATTTATATCACTTAATTCATCTTTTTTGAGTTCTAGTTAAAGGTATCAAATTCTTTAGATGTCTTACTTGCTGCCAATATTAAGATGGAAACACTTATGGTGGTATCCTGAATTAAGGTTGTTTGCGCTGATAACTTAATTTGAGGTTCATTTCTCTATTTATAAACATGAGTGAATTATGCTTGATGATTTTTTCCTTAAGACTTCTATTTTCTATTAGATCCTAGAAATTCTCTGGCCTTAAATCCTAGAGTTAGTATTCTATTTAGGGAAAAAAAACCTTATTCTTGAATTTGATATTGAATGTTTTCCATAATTTTCAACTTTATCTAACGTCTAACAATAAATTCAGTGGTAATAGTTTCCAATTATGGGAACATCTCTTCATCTATCAACATAGTCTGGTCAACTTTAAAAACATCAAAATTCTTTTACTAATATTTGGATCACATTTTTAAATCTTCAACATTAATTTATCAAATAGCTGCAAGTATTATGATATTGGCATTGGTCTCTGCCACTGATTTTGTCTTTCGTAGAGGCAGGTGATAAACTTTTCTTGTGATAAATAATAAACAATCTCCTCTATTTTGGAGGTTTTAAAGGTGAATTGAACTTGGATCAATGGAGCTTGCATTTTCTTTTTAACTTCTAGGGATTTGCTTCATAGAAGGGTGAACACAAGTTCTAGGGATGTCAACTTTAGTTACTGCCGAATCATAAAAATTCGTCTCAGTAATGTAAATGCCTAGGAAATTCTTCTTATGATAACGTTTTCTCTAGGAAACTCTTCATATTTAGAGACTTCGTTACTGAATTATAGGAATAACAAAATTCCATACCTTGAAATTTCTTTTGCAGTTCAATATCCGTCCCCCTTTGAGCAAATTTCACATATTTAGTTTCTAGAAGCGCGATCTAACATCAACTTATTTTCTTAAAATGAATGATTAACATATCAGCATTCTCACCGCTCTTTTGAGTTACCCTTAATAACTCTATTACGCTAACTTTGGACTTAGTTATAAAAAACTTAGTATGAAACAATCTTTCCATTTTAGCCCTAGGAAAAATATAATTCTTGGGGAATAAAACATATCATGAAAAGGTAGTCCCTATTAATGAATTTAAGAATAGACTAAGCTTAAAGTAGTTGAAGTTTTCATAATTGGCTAGCTCTCCAAATTGTATAGTGAATTTAAAGATGCACTCAATGGTCGATTAACCATCTTCAATAGAAAATAAGTTAGATTAAGGAATTCTGTAGCTAAGAGGATAAGGATTTTCTAATATTCTGTAGCTAAGAGGATAAGGATTCCAATCTATTATGAATAAGGTTTTATGGAATTTTTGAAGGCTAAGTTGGCTTAAATCAGCCTTGCACAATTCCTAAATTACTTTTCTGACTACTTTCATATCAACTTGTAACCTTATTTGTGGTGAGTGAATAATGGAATTATGTTTTATAGTTGTAATGTTAGCTCCTAAACCATAAAATGGTTTATTAGCTTCATTCGTTCTACTAAATCTTTGTCTTATTGTAATTTGGGGTTTGACGACATATCAACTGTTATCCTGTTTAATGTGAGGAAGCACCACAAAGATATCTTCTCTTTTAGATAGAGGGACATATCTTTTGCCTACAGAAGAAGTAGTTGGAAGGTAGTTGCATTCTCCAACTTCCATTACATTAGGAGTAGGATGTCCCTCGAGTCCCTCAAAGATTTGCATTGTTAAAACAGGTAAAATTCACCTAGTAAATTGTATTAAATTGGTAGACAATTTGTCAACCTTCTTTGTCAACATTTTGATTTAGTCATGGAGGCAGCATTAGACTTTAACTCCAGAACTTCATTTGTACAAACAATGTTGTGGCAGTTTGGGTTCTCGCTTGCGGTGAGATGAAGGCAAGGTTGCCTTCTTTAGATTTTCTACCACCCAAAATACAATGTCTTCATTCCCTATAGCTATAGGGACTTCTTCCTCCAAAACTATAGGCCAATCGATTTTTTTTCCATTCGTGTCCTTGGCATTGTGGTCCTATTGGACGTGCCAAATTATTTGGTATTAATCTAGAATGTGGGTGTGTTAGGGAGGAATTATCTTAGAATTTATATTAGACTTCTATCAATAATATAAGTAAGCTTCAGAAAACTTAGAAAGTAGAATTCTAAGCTACCAAAATGCTTAATGTGACAAAATGATATCTAAATTGAAGAAAGTAGTTGATTGTTGCAAAAGGGAATCACAAACTATGCGAGATATTTTAAAGTAACAAACATGAATTCGCAAAGTAAAGAAAGCTAAAAAATAAAAAAGGTAGGTTAATTGATTTCTCTAAAGAGTTATTTTTGATATATTGTGCTTCTGTAGGTTTGGGAATTGTTTTATTGTTGTGTGAAAATTGTCCAGGTGGTGTTGGTGAATTGATAGTCTTCTTATCTTTAAACAATTTTTGCCATAATTACCCCCATTTCTCTATAATTTTAGCTAACTATTTGCCACTATTTATGCTCTAGAATTTTATAACTGCTTAACTTCAATCCCACTCAACCATGTTCTTGTTAACTATTTTCTATCATTTTCTCAACTTCCGTACTATGCTCAAGTAGACTTGGAAATAATGGCCCAGCCCGACACGTTTTTGACTCGGGTTAACCGGGTCATGGGCCTTTTTTTTCAAAAGGACATCTTTTTGTTCAAAACGACGTCGTTTTGAAATTATTTTGTTTTAAGAAATAAATGACTAGCAGGCCATAGCTCGAGTCACAAGTCGGGCTGCGGGACCACGGGTCACCATGGCCTATTGACATGCCTATACTTAAGTAACTTCCTAACTTATAGTTCATTCTCCTATATTTAGTTAATTGCCCTCCTGCACTTTTTTAAAAAAAATCCTAGAATTCTCGATTGATTCTTTCATATGCATAAATTTTGGCTAAATTACATCTAAGACTTCTTTTATTTGAGTCTCTTTCACTTTTGGATCAAATGAATTGAATTATTTTAGACTATTATTAATAAGAAATCAGGTGAAGAAAACAACATATCCATAATATTAAAAATTAGAGGATGGAAAAGGTGCTTACAGCCCTGTTATCAGTGGCAACCCCGGATACGACAAACATGAGGTAGAATGTGATTATGAACTCAACTACAAAAGATTGTCTTGGTCCCCAGTAAATAGTAATCGAATAGTTCCTGCAGCCAATGTCGATCCACCAACTTGACACGCTATATAAGCTAGTACCTACACAAAGCATTTCAAAGCAACTTATTACCCAGTTAGTCAATTCCTTGAACCTACTAGTTCACCTGTTTTTCCTTTTTTTTTAGTTATTATTTTTTCAACGTGTTAGTTGTAATATTCTCACCTGTTTCCATGGGAATCTCTTACAGGTGGCAAAGGCAAGGGTGACAGCAAGGTTAAAATGGGCACCCGAGATGTGACCAACAGAGTAAACCAGAACCATCACAGCTAATCCTCACACTATTGATATTCTTGGTAGCGTCACAACCTTGTCAAAGTTCTGATTCACAGTCACCAACGAACAGCCAGCAAATATCAGCAAGTATGTTCCAAACAGCTTGGCTATCAGCTGCAAAATCATCATTCATTAACCACACCAATGCCTAACCCAAAAAAAAAAAACTTTCAAACTGGACATGAACTCAGATGGAATCCAATCAGATGAAAGGGTATAACAAGAACATTTTTTACAGGGTTTAGTACCTTCTGGACGAAAGGGACAGAGAAGCTCAAGAATGAGTCTTTGGAAGCACAGACAGGAAGATGGTTATGATCATCCTTCACACCTAAACAAACTTCATGGCTACCTGAGATATCTCCCATCTTGGTGTTGCCTCAAACTCAACTTAGAAGAAAAAAAACACCAAGCTGATGATAACAAGAGTGAGCCAAGAAATAAGAATAATGAAGCCGAAATCCTACGTCCTATTATTACCCTTCCCTCGTCGAGTTTGTAAGAACTAAGGAAGACGTGTGTGTTATTTATAGGGGCCCAAAAGATATATATAATCACAACAAAATGTAGGAGATTGATCACTTTGTGTGTCTTTTCAGATAATTCCTAGTTTATGTGTCATTTTTTATTTGAATTGCCATTGACAGGCATAGAGATATCATTGAAATCTACGACATGGAAGTCCGCTTCGGCTAGCGTAGATGCCTTTTATTTTTGTTTACTAACTAATTATTCTCATTGTTATGAAAATAAAATCTAATTTGTGAATGTCATCCTTTCATCTGTTGTTAATGCATTACCCCATGCGTACTCTACATCGAGATTACTTTTTAAGGAAAAAAAGTTATTAAATTTATATTACTACTCCGAAAAGTCTTGGGTGGATTAGCAACTTTGAAATGAGTTATTGATGAAATCTGAATATATCTTAAGAGAAGAGGCATTAAAATTATTTTCCTTAATTATCTAAGTCTGGATTATGAACTTATATTCTATCAATGAAGTTGTTTATTGATGATTAGCTGATTTTGAGCAGGGTTACCTTTTGTTTTCTTTTACAGTCTGTCCTGAAGTATGTGCTTCAGTAAATCACTAAATTAATATAAAGTAAATAAATTAAGAAAAAAAATTTAGTAGGACAAGGTAGTTAACTAAGTTCTAGACAAAAAATTTAGATTTGGATTTGTTCAAACCTTAAATTAAACTTAAATAAAATATTTATAACTTGAAATCTAATTCTTTTTCAAATTTAGGATACCGATATCATTGAAACATTTATCTTTAATTATCTCTAACCTTAAACCAAATTTCGTACATGTAAAGAAAGTTTATATTACTGAAATTATAATGTATAAAGGTCACTAATGAACTATAAGTACTTATTCATCTATCGCCATTCAAATTTTAATAAATACATGGGACGGGTTTATATCATTATAGAAAATAGATCAATGATAGGACGCGAATATATATATTATCAACAATAATGAAAGACGTACATGAAACCTCTTAAAATACACGAATCACGTTTTACCTTGTTTAGTAAGCATTCATAAATTAGTAAATATAGGTGAAACAAACTGAAACAAAGAGTCAACCTTGAAATAGATACATATGGTAATCGGAGAAAATCTTTCTATTATCCAACCCTCACTTCTTTGCACAGTAAACGCCAACTACCTGGCCAAATAGCATATCAAATAGTCATGTACTTTAAGGTGAACTAAATATTCAAATAAATATAGACCATTCCTATTGCATAGATAATCCATCTATTGCAAAATATGTGACCTAATATGTTGCATCAGTTCTTGTTGTTAGGGCTCCAAGCAATAATGGTCACAATATTTTCATGTTCATTCGACCAATAACAAACCACTCAAACAATAAAGATAACTAAAAAGAAACTAAACACAAGATTTTAGCTTGAAAAATAGAGTTAAAATTACGGAACAAACCGACAATAAAATTTACTAAAATCAAATAGTAAGATACAAACGATAAAAGTTTCAAGTTATCTCACGCAAGAACACCCTACAAGACAATTATAGCTGAACTCTTTAGCTGTTTCTTTTGTTAGCTCTCTTGAAAAAACTTCTAGGGTTTAGTACAAATTGATATATATATATATATAACAATACTACCCCCAACTAATCCTAGGGATCAAACTTCAATAGAATTGTAACAGATGAATGTTATTTAGACTTTAAAACTCTTCTTTTGTTAAGTGTTTATATCCCATGCAACTTCAATCTCTCTTTAAATCTCAAAAGGATAAGATCTTATATTGCACATGGTCACTATATTCAACCATTTAAGCTTTAAATCTTGATGTCATAGATATACGATTATAGTGAGTTACATAATTAGCGGACGCAGTCATGTCCTCCACTTATATGGCCATGTTTGACTCCACACAAGCGTGTTTGATCCTGAAACATTGCCTCTTAACTTGCACATAATTACAGAAGCTTACACAGTCATTCATACAACCATATCCACCGTTGACATAGCCATGTCCTTCAAAAACAACTTCCAATCATCAGTTTTTGCCTGAAATCTATCTAAAGTTCATTTCTTTCGATCTATGAAAATAAGTAAGACTTTTGGAGTCCGGATTTAGTGGTATTAAACAAAGAAACATCCATAAAATAAGACTAGACCCACATCAATCTCCCTCTTTATCCCATTTAGGTGGAGAAATCTATCACCCATACATAACTTTTTGTTTTCAACATGAAGACCTAAGTCTTGCATGTGGCAAGATAAATGTAACAAAATATTTGTTACCCCTAAGGTTTTTACCTCTATGGGACCACACATGTCAAAGTGCACTAGCTCTAACTTCTTCTTCCTTCTAGTAGTCCTTTTATAAAACAAAACTTGATGCTACTTTCCAGTCATATAATGGTTGAGGGAAATTATAGTCTTCCTAAATGGTACATGCATATTTAACTATAATTATATACTCATATTTCATGTGTTTTGCTTGATATTTAATAGTTTTGTTGTATATTTGGTACTTAATTTGCTCTAAGTGCATATATTGGTGATAATTGTCAGCATGGATAAAAAAGACAAAAATTCAAATGAAATCATAATATAAAACAAATATTTGAAGCTACTTGGAGATACAAAACCATGTAAGTCTCTGAGAACTTGCAAAGTCACAACTTTAGGTATTCTTTGAGCTATACAATCACTTACATGTCTATATAAGTAATCGTGTATGTCCCAGGAACCTTAACTTTTCCTATAAAAGGATATTAGTGGGGGCTAAAAAGGGAGTGTCGAATTATTAAGCAGTTTTTAGATGTAAAACAGCTAGAGAGGTGATGATTTTAATTAAGGGATGAGGAAAACATGAAGTTAACATCAAGAGATCTAGTAGATAACTAACACTAAATCCAAACCTACAAGAAAATTCAATGTAAGAAACAGAGAGATTTAGAATTATGATTCCTTTGTTTTCTATTAGTTTTCTACATGTTTATCTTTAATCTTGTTTTTTATGATTAGTAACTAAACATGTTTAATCTCTAGGTATGATGAACCCTAATTTAGGATAATAATATGTTTTAAGTTTTTATTTAAAGCAATCATATTGATTGATTATTATTATTCAATTATGTATTTTACTCTTGTTCTAATATATTCAAAATATTAGTGCATGGTTTGATTTCATATGATTAAGATTGGGAAATCTTCTTATATGAATAGATCTACCATAATTTGAAGAAGTTGCATGCAAACCTAGAGATAGGTTGATATAAATCCTCAATATATAAATCCTTAACTAGGGTCAAAACTAAAAACAAAATTCATAAATCAATAATGCAATCCTAGAGATTTTAACTAGAAAGATTTATCTTAATCAACTCATGGATTAGTTGTTAATAGTCTCTAGAGAGTTATTAACATAAGATAGGAATTTTCACGGTCCAATAATCAATAATATAATTACATGATAAAAGTTTAATAATTCAAAGATACTTAGGTAGATTCATCACCTAGACACTACTAAAAAAGGTAACTACTAATAATTACCATCTTCATGGGATTGACCTGTACTTCACTATGTTAGTTACAGCTACATTGTGTACTTACGATTAAATTAATATTGACCTTAACTCCTAGAGGATCAATCAAGTTTTTAGGGCTATTGTTGGGGACATTAATATTAGGAAAGCTCGAATTTTATTAATCTAACTATTATTTTTTGTATTTAATTTATTTTTATTATATTTCACTTTATTTTTGGCTTGCTCATTTATTTATCTTTTGAAATTCTTTACTTTGACTTTGAGTTTATGACTTATTGTTAGGATTTACAATTCACTATCATAGCCTTAACTCACAATGGAAGGGTGGAGCAGTCAATATTCTCATAAGTTATGATATGTTATCGTAATATGTAACATTACCATATTGGAAAGAGATGTTTCTTGACAAGTTTTTAAAAGCTTAACTGATACCCATGCCTTGTTGCAAAATTTGTTGTAGTAATTATTACAATCATGAATGTCAGGCACCAAAATGTATATGAGAGCAACCAAGCATACAGAATTGGTCTCAGAATGTACGCTATGATAATACATATAATTCATAGTGGAGCAACCCTTACGCATATGAATGGAATGACTATGCTCTAATTGAATATGTACAACAACAATAACAGGAAGAAAGTATTACAAATAAAATAATGGTACAGCTTGCTAAGAGTGAAGCTAGCCGACTTAAATCTGAGGAGAGATTTTTGCACCTGAATATATTGAGCATAGTACCTTGTACTATCTGAGCTTACTAATGTCCCAAAGTGAAAAAAAGAGGAAGCTCGATTTCATGAATGAAGTTACATCTCAAGAAGGTGAGAAGGTAATTGCTTCTGTAGGAGAGAATGATGAACAGATGATAGAGGTAGTAGAGCAAAAAGAAAAGAAAGAAGCCTTTGTCCAAGAAGAAGAGGAAGTAAAGAAGGGGCAAAAGCTGATTGAAGTAGAAAAAGAGGAAGAAGTCTTTGTCCGACAAGAGAAAGTCGAAGAGTGGACAAAGGAGATTAAGGAAGAATTAAAAGAGGAGTCAATGTAAGAAACTGCTAATGAATGATTGGTAATCACTTTAAGTACGAAGGGTTCCCAATTCTTGCAAGACAAACTGCTTGTATCAACCTAAGATTTAGGAAGATTTTTTATTCCTTATTTTATGAACATCTTTTCATTAAGAAGAGCATTAATCTAGTACATAGGAGTTATTAATTCAATATTATTCGCTTATTATCATTTTGCAATATGTGACTTACTTACAGGCTATGAAACTGCTATATGGAGAAATGGGTGGAAAAAAACCACTAATCATGGACCCAGGATGATGGTAATATGTAAGGTACGTCGAGTTAACAACTTTAAACAAGCACTGCAAGTGAGGCAACCCATGAATTAGGATATGTTTTGTTTTAAATTTTGTTTCTTGTTGTTTCCATTTTTGGTGTTAACATTAGACTTTAATGTTATTTTCTTTTATGTTATTTCCATTTTCATTTTCATATTTTCTTCTTTATTTTTATTTTATTTTATTTTCTCTTTTTATCCCTTTTTCTTTATATTTTTCAAGGATGTTAGTATCTAGAATCAGATGGACAATCCCAAAATAAAAAAATTAGAAAATCTTATTATGCAAGAAAGTACTGAAAACTTCGCTTTCTCACTTTTCATATATGTTTATATTGTGTACATTAAGGATAATGTATAACTTTAAGTGTGGGGAAGGGGTTAATAATTTTCTTGAGCTTATTGTAATATTTGTTATTAAATTTATTAACTGATCTTCTGAGTTAATTGAAATCTATTCATAAATACTTTGTTTCTTTATTGAATATTGATTTGAATTAGTATGCAGAAGGTGATAGTTAAAATACACTTTCTTTTATAAGTCATAATTTTAGTAGTCATTGAGATAAACAATTTGAATGAAATTTGCATATTATTTACACATATGAGACTAATTTTTTTGTGAGCTTTTGAGCCTAAAAGTAAAAAATTCAAATATTTGAAGCTCTTTTATTTCTTTCATATGTGTTATCATGCATAGTTGAAGAATTATATAACTTGCTTTTATTATACATGCTGAGACCACAAATTGTTAAATTAGAAGCATAAAAGTGATAAAGACACTTAGATTCAACAGTTATTTAAGCCTATTTCTTCGAAAATTACCTACTATACTTTGTCTCTTAGGAATAACCAATTTTGAGCTTTATTCCATTGATTATAACCAAATTATTAACCTTTATCCTATCTTTGAAGCCTTTTTATGAATTTAAACCCTGAAAGTATTTATAATTACTTGATTATTTGAAAAATTGAAATTTGAAAGATCCAACATTTCTTTAATTTTGGAACATGATGAATGCTCGATATTGTAAAAAAAGTATATTGCGGGCATAGAAAATGGAAAAAAAAAGAAAAGTATTTGAATGACGGCACTAATGGACTCATGTTATGAAGTGCCTATTTTGTGAAAGAACAAGTTTCTTGTAATCTTATCTATTGTAAATTTCTTTCAATTTTAGCAACCTTTATATTATCCCAATCATATCTTACCTAAGCTCCATTGAACCCTTATAAAGACCTTCTGATTTTTGTTTCTAATGTACTTATAAGTGGTGGAGATGTGACAATATTGCAAGCTTAAGGTTGAGAGTTCTGTTATGCATTAATTGGAGAGTTCCCATGCTTTTCACCCTAAACACTTAAGTGCATTGAACGAAACCTTGGTGAGGATGTAAAGATTAATGCTTTTGATTTCAAAAAGATTATTGATTTGATTACTAGTGATATTGACTTGTAAAGTTAGTTTTAGGATAACTTGAATCTAATTGTATGTTAATTAGATCAATATGATTTGATCATTTAAAGTATGAATGGATAAGTTGAGGTTAAGGAGGGATAGATGTTTGTAAAGTTGATAATTTAGATTTGGTTTGCTTAAGAACAAGCAAAAACTAAAATGTGGGGATTTTTTATAGATGCGCTTTTGACTATGATTATACACCCATACTTCATGTGTTTTGCTTGATATTTATAGTTTTATTGTATATTTAGTACTTAATTTGCTCCACGGGGATTTATAGCTGATAATTGCCTTTATGGACAAAAAGGAGTATAATTCAGATGAAATCTTGCTTTGAAATCGTGGTATGAAACCAAGATTTGAAGCTATTAAGAGATACATGGTCGTATATTTGGCTGTGTAAGTCTCTAAGAACATGTAAAGTCATGATTTAGGTATTTTTAGAGCTACATGGTCGTGTAAGTGACAATGTATGTTATAGAAACACTAATTTTTACTATAAAAGGATGTGAACAGAGGCAAACAAGGGAGAGCTGAATTGTTAAGCAGTTTTAAGATGTAAATCACCTAACAAGGTGACGATTTTGATCAAGGGATGAGAAAAACACAAAGTTAACATCATGAGATTCAGTAGATAGCTCCATCAAATCCAAATTTGCAAGAAGATTCAATATAACAAAATGGGAGATTTAGAATTATGATTCCTTTGTTTTCTATTAGTTTTTCTTCATGTTTATCTTTGATTTTGTTTTCTATGATTAGTAACTAAACATGTTTAGTGCCCTAGTTCAGTTTAACAATATTTTTTATTTAAATCAATCATATTAATTAATTATTATGATTCAATTATGTGTTTTACTCTTGTTCTAATATATTCGAAATATTAGTACATGATTTGATTTCATATAATTGAGCTTTAAAAAAATCCTCTTACATGAATAGATCTACCATAATTGGAAGGAGTTGCATGCAAACCTAGAGATAAGTTGATATAAATCCTCTGGATAAGGGTCAAACTTAATAGTGGAATTCATAAATCAATAATGCAATCTTAGGGGTTTTAACTAGAAAGATTTTTGTTAATCAACTGATGGATTAGTTGTTAATAGTCTCAAGAGACTTGTTAACTTAAGATAGAAATTTCTACAGTCCAATAATCAATAATATAATTTTATGATTAAAGGTTAATAATTCAAAGATAGGGGATTCATCACCTAATTGCTACTATTTGATATTGATTTTTCTTCATATTTTACTTATCCAGAGTTCAAATTGTTTAATCGTATCTTAGTCTATTTGTTTAGCTTTATTTTTAATTAAAAACCAAATTTTGATTCTTAGGCTAGATAATAGAAAAGGTTAACTAATAGTAATTATTGTCTTCATGGGATCAACCCGTACTTGCTTGTGCTAGCTATAGCTACATTGTGCACTTACATTTAAATTAATATGGACCTTAACCCCTAAAGGATCAATCACTAGGGATAAGTGATTTTCCAACTAACAACCTAATCCCTTTCTCGCTATTGTATCCCAATCTCTAGTGCCACAAATTTGGTGAAATATATTCTTGAATAACATGTAATTCCTTAATGCACACCTTCAAGTGTGTCTTATTCGAGTGCAACCCAATCTGCCATGGCTAACCATTGATGCTCATTTAGACATATTCCACTTTCCATCTCTAAAAGTATACTGGTATCTCTCTTTCTTAAACACATTTATAGATAATAAATTAAGATGTAAGCTTATATGTTGTACACCTCTTAATGTCAAAACACACTCAATTTTACTCGTATATCACATCCATCGACGATGCTAACAGAGCCATGGTTTTCCATCTTCACACTTACAACATCACCACTCCTATAGTTGGTGAAGTATTTCCTCTTTGGAACACAATGTTAGGATGCCCCTGTATTAACAAACCATTTGGAATCTGAGTGACTAATATAGTGACGCTCACTAGTCATACAAATCAACGACCCTTCATCATCTGTACTTGATGTCATGACTGTTGTGTTATTGTTGTCTCCATCCTTTTAGATGTCTTGTTTCTTTTTGTCTCTCTTCTATGTGTAGCAGAACTCCTTTGTGTGACTAAGTTTAGTACAGTAATGACATGTTCTAGATTTCTTGGCATCTCTTAACTTGAGCATATTCTTCGACTTACCTTACCTTTTGAAAGGTAAGTCGAAAACCTACTAATATTGTAAAAATAGCAATAATTTTCATAAAAGTAGAATTAGTGATAGTTAACCTTTTAATTTATCAATAACAGTAAATGCATGTTTGTAAGTCTCATAGGTGTGATACTAAGTTGTTTATATTTTGATTGATATATATGTTTATATTAGAGTGCTTAAACATAATGGAATTGGTTGATATATTGAAACTTATTGAATAATTGTTGTTTAAGACCAAGGTAATTCCATAAGGTTGAGGCCATTGAACCATTAATTTTATGTTACATATGTGCATGCTTGTCTAAATTTGTGTGCATCGTGTTGTTTTGTGTTTAATTTTACTTGAGGACAAGCAAAAGTGTAAGTGTGGGAGAGTTGATGAGTAATATTTGTTATATGATTGTGTAATTCATTTTATGTGATAATGTGTATGTTTATGTATACATACTAGGATGTTTAGCCTAGGTTTTGTGTTATTTTCACATAACTTGCATATATATGTGTTGTATATGAAAAATTGCATATTAGGTTATAACTAAAGGTTTTTAAGCTTAGGTTTTGCATGCTTTTCGTATATTTTGATGTACATACATTTTGCATGGTTCTATGTCAATGTTTAGGTAAGATTTGGATGTTATTTATGTTGATTATTAAATTACTACATGTGGACTTGTTGTAGGTATCAAAGGAGAAAGTGTGGGGGAGTAAGTTAAAATATCATTAAATTGAAGCAAACGAGTACGGATAGAAAATGTTAAAGTACCATTAAAGGAAACAAGGAGCGCATATGTATTACTAATAATCACTTAGTTTGAACCCTCATACAAAGTTTCAAATTCCACAAATCGAGGATTGATTGTAATGTGAGCAGTGACATCAATGTCAGTTGGCTATTTAATAGCACCATTAGAATTAAATTATCGAGTATTCATATTAGTCTAGACATTCATGGCAAAGAAAGTTATGGTAAGTATATTGGGTATAAGTTGGGGCCAAAATTGACGATAAACAATATTATGCAATAATATGTCCCTATTCCTAATAAATTTGACATTATGACGTGGTTTATTGTAATTAAATTGATGAAAAGTGGTTTGCATATGGATTTGGACATTGATATTGGCTATTATAGTTGGACATATAAAGAGTGATTTAGGTTTGATTTAGACTGGATTGGAAATGTCACGACCCGAACCACATCGAGCATATGACAACCGCCGCATACCCTAGCTAAGGATAATCTCGATACCCTTAACCCGACTATGCAAGGCTAGCTGAATATCGTTAAAAAACATTTAGACAACATAAAAGGTTCACACGTAAGGTTATTTACAAACCACAAGACAATCAAGAGTTAGTTTACAAAATTTTAAAGCAAATCCAACATAATTATGAGCCATTATACAACAAAAGTATAAAATAGAGACTACCCACATGCAGTAATACCCCAAAATGATCAAAAGACTGTATGATTCACTCAGACCTTCAAACTCGCCAAATTAAACTGCATGGTTGGGAAGCAGAGGGGGTGAGTACACTAAGTACTCAGTGAGCAGGAAAGACACATATCACAAATAGAACCCGGTACACACCAAAACGGTCTAAATAACCTAAGGACAATATCACACATCTAACATGCATATAACTATCTATGATGACCTAGAAACATATGGACCTAGTTCATGACTCATGCCATACTGGTTAGGAACTACATAGTCCTAGCCTATTTATCACTCTTTCAATAAACATAGGTTCCAGTTTTAGTACAAATGAGCAGAAAAGCATCACTTGTAAATATCAAATCTCGTCAAAAAGCCAACTCTCATAATAAGACACATGGACCTAGTCTATGACTCAAGCCATACTGGTTAGGAACCGCATAGTCCTAGCCTATTTATCACTCTTTCAATAAACATAGGTTCCAGTTCTAGTACAAATGAGCAGAAAAGCATCACTTGTAAATATCAAATCTTGTCAAGAAGCCAACTCTCATAATAAGCCAAAACAATTATGTGTGTCATCACTAGTCGAACAAACTAGTGTGCACACCCACCGAATTTTGATGTTGGCTCGACTTTCATCTATAGTGAGTCCAGACTATGGTTTACGAGAGTGTTATGAATGACCAGACCTCTAGGTGTGCAATCACCCATGAGCCTTTTAGAATGGTATCGTTACAAGGACTCGACTTTAATGAACCAGCGTCAAGGGTACCGAGGTTGCTTAATCTATTGTGCCCAGTATACGATTGGCCAATCGTTTCCTCACCAATCATTAAAAATCATATACAAATATTGAATACTAAAATCAAGTAAGGCACTACGGTCCAACGATAAAATAGAATCGTACCATGGCTTTAAGCTAAAAGAGAATACATGCATACAGTATACATGACGCGGTTATACATATATAAGTTCCAAAACATTCTTTCATTTAATAAAGTTTTCTTTTGCACTCCAAGTGGAAAGTGGTTCAAAAAAATGTAGTTTTCAAAAAACAAAATGTTGTTATTTACACTTCAATTGCAGGTTTGGTAAAAATAATATCATTTCTCAAAATATATAATAAAAACATCAGTTACACTCTAGGTGCAAAGAGTTACTCAAAACAATGTTATTTATTAAATACACAAGTATATTACCATCTATTTGGGGATAAATTCTATTATGCATTACCTAGGTTCAAAATTCACATACAAGTCATCATGCATGTCTTGGGATATCCAAATCCCATTTGAGAGATATGCTTTCCCCAACTCACCTCAAAAGAAGGTGTACACTCCTTTGACTTCACGAATTCTCTGTACGACCTTCTTGATCCATAGCTCTCGAGCCTTTATACATACAAATGTAATGTAATTACTATTACTCAAACATATAACTCATATTTATACCCCATCACATAAATATATAAAACACAATATCACAAATTTTAAGCTATAGGATTCAACCATGAAGCTTCTCACATAGTTACTTCCCTTATTATTCACATAAACTTTCTTTTGCATTTTTGAAGGCATTTAATGCCTTGATCCAATACCTATACTTTTCAAAGCATAATTGAGCACATTTTAATCCAAGCACATTAGGCCACTACTCATCAATCTAAGCAACAATTCAAGTTTACTCTAAGTACACATGAAAGTTTCTTTCCAATGCATAGCATCAAAATTCTTAAGTCCTAAGCCAAGTTTACTTAGGCATTTTATTAGACACCTAAAGGTAAAAACTTGAAAGCCTCCTTATAATGTAATTCTTCCTCATTTTTCATCATCAATTCACATTATACATACACAATTAACATCATAAAGTTCATTTAACCACCAATTTCAAAAGACATTCACAATTTCACCAACTTTCACGAAAGAGATACCATTTCAATTTTGGCTTAAAGAAACCTCTCCATAACTCTTTTCATTCATCTAAACCATGTTTCATACATACTTAAGCATGGAGAACAACATATCTTAACACGAAACCTAAAATCATAATGTAGAGAGAGATGAGACAAAATTTACCTAAACTTTTCTTTGGTGATATCTTCTAATCCTTTGAGAATTTCTCAAATCTAATGATAAATTTGAGTTCCTTGACCACAAATTACCTTAGATCACCTTGGTTTGGGTTGGAGAATCAAAAGGATGGTGGAATTTGTGTGATAGCCAAATTCTTCTTCTCCTCCTCTCTTCTCCCCTCTTCTCCTTTCTTTTAATTAAAACCAATTGTTCTTAATGTTTAATGGGAGGTGCACAGCCATAACAAGGAGAAGGGTCTAGAATTTGATTCTTTTTTTACAAAACATAGTGAATTTACCCTTTTGCCCTTAGCTTATGTGAAATTATCATTACATCCTTCAAACTTTTCCTAAATTTGTAATTAAGCCCAAAATTTGAGAATGACCAAAACTTTTTTATTTTGGTCCTCAAACTTTTTCAAATTATAATTAAGCCCCTTAACTTTACAAAATTACATATTGATCCTCCAAGAATTGAAAAATTGTATTTAAGTCCCTTAACTTTTAACAATTTACAAATAAGCCCTTATGTACATCAACTTTTCTAATTAAGCTTTCTAAGTGTCTAATAAGTCTATAAATCATGTCTAATTACCTCTAAGGCATTAGAACACTTTTAACTCGACCACCGTGGCCATATCCATTAAATGGACTCAGTTTTACACACTTAGAAGCTTATTGTTAGAAATTCCCAAGATTTCGCATACCGATGAAATCTAAAATCATGTAAGGGCATATAACAATATATATCTCTGGCATATATACCAAAATGATTCAAATATATTTTTTGAATTCATATACAACCATGTATATGTAAATATACAGTATTACCTCCAAGTTCAAACTAATATTAAAGGGTTCAAAGAGTCCAGTGTTACGAGTCCTCCCCCTTCAAAAGAGTTTCTTCCTTGAAACTCCTAAGTCAAGGATTCAAATAAAAGGGGGTACTGATGTCTCATAGCATCTCTAGGTTCCTATGTCATTTCCTTCCCATGTCATTTCCTTGACACTGTCACTTTTCCAAAGAATTTTGACCTTGGGAACTTCCTTGCTGCATAACCTCTTTATCTATTGATCCAGAATCTGGACTAATTTACCTCAAAACTCAGGTCTTCTTTTAGCTCCACTGAGGGTGTCTCTAAAACATAAGATGGGTCCAGTATATACTTCTTAAGCATCGAGACATGGAACACATTATGGATCCTATCCAAGTTCGGTGGCAATTCCAACCGATACGCCACAGTCCTGACATGTTTTAGTAGATGGAAAGGTCCAATATATCAAGGGTTCAACTTTCCTTGGCTCTGAATTGGATTATGCCTTTCCATGGTGATATCTGAAGGAAAACTATATCACTAGCTGCAAATAGTAATGGTCGTCGTCTCTTATCTGCATAACACTTTTGACAATCTTGGGCGACTTTCATTTTCTCCTGGATGATCTTTATTTTCTGAGTGGTAATTTCTATCAATTCGGCTCCTTCAACTTTAGTTATACCAACTTCATCCTAACATAAAGGTGTCTTGCATTTTCTCTATGGTGGCATACCGATACTTGTTTGATAACTATTGTTATAAGGAAATTCTATCAAAAGCAAGTGCTGGCCCCAGCTTCCTTGGAACTCCAACACACATGCTCTCAGCATGTCCTTTAGTGTCTGAATAGTCCTCTCTGATTGACCATCAATTTGGGGGTGAAAAGCAGTACTTAACTTCAACTTAGTCCCCAAAGATTCTTAGAATTTCAGCCAAAATTGAGAGGTGAATCTCGAATCCCTGTCTGATATTATAGAAACTGGCACCTCGTGCAGCTTCACAATCTCATCAATATACAGCTTCACCAATCTCTCCAACAGGTAGGTTGTGTGGATAGGTAGAAAATGAGCAGACTTTGTCAATCTATCCACTATAACCTAAATGGAATCATGACCTTTCGATGTACGGGGTAGTCTAACTACAAAGTCCATTGTCACGTGCTCCCACTTCTGTTCCAGAATGGGCAAAGACTGTAACATACCCACTAGTTTTTAATACTCTACCTTTATCTGTTGACAAGGAAGGCATCTGGCCATAAATTCCACTACCTCTTTTTTCATCCCTGGCCACCAATAGCTACGAGGTAGTCTAACTACAAAGTCCATTGTCACGTGCTCCCACTTCTGTTCCAGAATGGGCAAAGACTGTAACATACCCAC
>JAOQML010000002.1:19124594-19136997 GCA_027568935.1 Erythroxylum urbanii
CCAAGCACATTAGGCCACTACTCATCAATCTAAGCAACAATTCAAGTTTACTCTAAGTAAACATGAAAGCCTCTTTCTAATGCATACCATTAAAATCCTTAAATCCTAAGCCAAGTTCAGTTAGGCACTTTATCAAACTCCTAATGTGCATTACTTTCAAGTTATATTTTCAAGACTTTATCATAGTAATCCATGCTCCTATCTTGTTATATAACAAGCACTTCCAAACAACAACACATTTCACCACTCTATTAAGTCCAATTCCCTTCATTTAAGCCTTATCGATCATAATTATACCACTCATTACATTAGTCCATTTCTTCCCCCATAAATTCAGCCAAGCCTTATTCAATATACGTCGTCTTCATGTTTTTTATCAATTCACATTATACATACACAATTAACTCCATATCAATTTCAAAAGATATTTAAAATTTCACAAACTTTCACCAAAGAGAGGGCATTTATGTTTTGGCTTAAGAAGACTTCTCCATGACTCATTTCATTCATCTAAACCATGTTTCACGCATATTCAAGTATGGAGAACAACATATCTTAACACCAAACTCAAAATCATAATGTAGAGAGAGATGAGACAAAATTTACCTATACTTTCCTTTGGTGATATCTTAAAATTCTTTGAGAATTTCTCAAATATAAGGATAGATTTGAGTTCCTTGACCTCAAATTACCTTAGAACACCTAGTTTTGGGTTAAAGAATAAAAAAAGGTGGTAAAAGGTGGGTGATGGCCGAAACTCCACTTCTCCTCCTCTCTTCTCTTTTCTTCTCCTTTCTTTTAATTAAAACAAAGTGTTTCTAATGTTTAATGAAGGGTGCACGGTTACACCATAAAGAAGGGTCTAGAATTTGACTCTTTTTTTACCAAACATGGTGAATTTACCTTTTTGCCCTTACTTTATGTGAAATTACCATTATACCCTCCAAAGTATCTTAAATTTGCAATTAAGCCCAAAATTTGAAAATGACCAAACCTTTTATTTTCATTTTGGTCCTTGGACTTTTTCCAATTATAATTAATCCTTTTAACTTTATAAAATTACATATTGGTCCTCTAAGAATTGAAAAAATACATTTAAGTCCCTTATGTACATCAACTTTTAAATTAAGCTTTCTAAGTGTCCAATAAGTCTATAAATCATGTTTAATCACCTTTAAGATATTAGAACACATTTAACTCAGTTACCATGGCCATATCCATCCATTGAAATCAAATTTTCACACTTAGAAGCTTATATGTCAGAAATTTCCAAGATTTCGCATACTGATGAACTCTTAAGTTCATGTAATGGCATATAACATTATATATCATTGACATATATACCGAAAGGATTCAAATATATTTTTGAACTCATATAAAACTATGTATATATCAATATACAGTAGTATCTCCAAGTATAGACCAATACAAAAGGGCTCAGAAAATCTGGTGTTACAGGAAAGAGAAGTTAAAAGACCATAAAGGAGTGCAGATGTGGATATCAGGCCTAATGGCCCATAAGAGACCATGACTCATTAGTGATTAAAAGAATGGCCATTGGATTAAGGATTCCTCCATTATGAGAGACGAGAGTCTCCTCTCCTACCAGTGTTATGCAAAGGTTTACTACTATAGTAAGAGGCAGCTAACATTGTTTCAGGGGCATGATGTGAATGGTATTAAAGAAGCCGCTACTCATAGATAGAAGCTTTATTCAAAGCTCAAAAAATGAGTTAATAGAGTTATAGTGTTCAACAGTATTGATGAATAGCTCATACTCCACATGAAGGATGTTTAAGGTAAAAGAATAAGATTGACTTCACGATGGTCAGAAGCTTGTTAATAATGGTGGAGATGACATAGAGAAAATCAGTTATGGAGATTACACCTTTCTTAAGGGTATATAATTTTTTTCGAAGGAGGAAGCATTAGGAGGTTTATTGTCGTATAAAATGCCTCTCAAAGATAACCTAAAGATCTCAAGCATTGATACAACTAAGAGTAAAGAGCACAATTAAGTTGGAGAGTGAGGCAATGAGGAAGAAGTATTGATGTGTTCTAAAGAAGAAAATTTTATATCTGAGTTGCATGTTGGTGGTGCATCAACATAACCATTAAGATTAGAAACAATTAGAACTTAGACTTGATTTTTTCTTATAAGGTAATTCGTCAAATATAAAGGTGTTATTAGAGATTCTATGATTTGGTTAGATGGTAGAATAGGAGAATTATATTTTTACCATTAAGTGTGTTAATTAAATGATGATTCTTTGACTTTGCTGTTACTAGTGTTTATGGTATTGGTAGTTGAGCTTTTATTGTTGTTCTTGATGTATTGTGGCAGTGTAGGTTAAGAAAAAAATGATAAGTGCTAATGAATATATTTTTGAGTTAGCTCTAATATCATGATAATGTATATAATACAAAAATTTATTATTTTTCACATTGAAATCGTAAAAAATATTGAACCTTAATATACACATTACTAATGTACAAAATAAAATAAAACAATCTATATAACATACAACATAAACTATTGGAGTATATCTAATAATGTGTTAATGTTTTTATCAATGACCAACGTAAGAGATGATAGTTGGGTGATACGTGTATATCTAAACAAACTATATTAAAGATTACTAGGTTGGTGCATATATCGATCTTATAACATAGTTTAGTAAAGATGAGTTTGATCCCACGAAGTCTATAAGTATGAATCATCTTTCTATTATCTAATCTAATAAAAATAAATGATTGATTTTGAAGATGCAATTAACTAAACTAAATAACTAATGCAATAGATAAGAACAAAGCAGTCAAATATATACAGGATCTAGATAAAAATTTCCCTAAAACCTTTATATGCTTAAATTTATCTTAGTTCAATGATTAATCTTAATTTCTTAAGACTGGCAAAATTTTCAAAAGTATAACCATATTCTTTATTAAAATTATTTTTTAAGTTGATTAATTAAAATCTCTTTCTATCGAGACTCCTCAGAACACATCAACTTATTCTATGAGTTTCTATGATATATTTGAATTTAACATGAAAAAGTTATGTGATTATATCTCTAGAATTCTGTGTAAATCTTATTATTCTTATCATGATATGTTCATACATATGATTTTTTAATATCTATACATGAAATCTAAAATTGAATCAAAATGCTAACATATTTCAATTTAATCATAATAGGTAATCATGAATAATTCAAAAGATAACTTTAAGTCTTTCATTAAATTAAATAATCAATCAAAAATAATACCTCTAAGGTTCATCACATCTACGTCTATCCCAATTTAGTTCATAGTAAGAATAAGAAACCCAATAATAATATCGAAAGAAAACAAGATAAAAGAAATCATTTTAGTGGATCTTGAATTCTTGATGTTCTTTTGTTAAATCCCGATGAAATTCCCTTTTGTCTCTAAAATTGCTTTGTCCTTATCTAAAGACGATTGTGGCCCCTTATGATTGCTTTCAATCATCCTCCTTTGTCTAATCCCTAAGGCTATGTTTGGTTAGACGTGATGTTTTTAATGGAATGGAATGTAAATAGATGTAATATTAAAAATTATTATTTGGAAAGGATGGAAGGGTTCATAATATAATATAGTGAAATGTTGTTTGAATGAAGGGTTTATAATATAATATAATGTAAAGTTATTTATCATTTTATATTCCATCCTAAATCCTCCAAATCGGAAGCTTTTAATTTTTACTGTTTAGGATGGAATGAGATATAATATGAAACTGATGCGTGCACAGAGGTGATTCAATGAAGGGTTGTCCAAAAATCCTCGGAAGTTAATGATGCTGGCGTCGGATTGATAGGTTTGTGGATGTTTGGAAGTTTTCGGTAAGAAAAGACAAGGAAGAACAAAATTCAAAATTCAACAAAATAAGAGGATACTCAAAGTTCAATCCGTACTAGACATCACGAATATGTGATTCGAGCAACCTAGATGATTGGAAATAAAACCAAGAAGGTTCAATCAAACAAGCACGCCATAATTTGGGAAAAATTGATAAGTTAATTATTGATTCATGTTGAAACAAGAACAAGAGAAATAAACATCACTATGGCTGACGACTCAAGCAAAAGATAATGGTTCTTTTACCATAACCCTAATGAACCTATTTATACCTAGGTTTAATCATAAGTACTTGGGCTTTAATATGGGTTAGCCCAAAACAAAAAAATGTCTTAACTTAAAATAATTAAAAGATCTAATGTATGGGCTTAATAGTCCAAGTCTTCAAGTCCCAAGGGTGTCCAATCCAAGGATTTGAGTTAGATGAATCAATTCGTGCTGAGATTAATAAAGCTTTCCTCCCACAAGCTTGGATTGTTCTATCCTCTCCAAAAGATAGATCACATGCACATGAAGAGCCTCCTTAAATCTCTTGGACCTAGCTCCAGTCATGGGCCCCACTGGTATAACTAACTCTCCTCTCTTGCTTCTGTCATTCATGGCAACTCCATGGCGATTCGTGCTCCTGCTCACATCAGAAACTCTCCTCTTCCATCACATTTCATTCTATTTCATTATAAATCCTCCTACCAAACGATGAAATAATATTACATTCCATTCCATTAATAAACCTCCAACTAAACATAACCTAAAAGGTTCCCTTTATTCTCATGAAAAATATTCAAAGCGTCTCATCCAAGATAGATTTAACAGACTCATATTAATCTCATGTGCTTCATATATCTAAGGATTCATCTTGGGCATATATGTATGAAGGCTAGGAGCAAGGGGTCCTTGTTTTAGGCTCTGTTTTTCGTATGGCACTCTCAAAGGAAAAAAAAAAAAAAAGACAAAACATGGGACCATGTTTGAATCGTGTTTTGAAAATGGATCTTTGTTATATTCATGGTTATCTAGAATCATGTCAAAGCTTCTTCAACTCGGCTCTAACTTACTTGAATTTGTTTCTTCTTTATAGGAGAGTTAAAATAAGACATAAACAAAATATAAGCCCTATTAAATACAAATGGGAGGCAACTTTTTCACCAACTAAAGGAAAATCAATGTTGCAACTAAGATTTTTGTTAAATGGAAAGATCTTTAGAATTTGAAGCATCATGAGTGCCTTATGATACAATTGCCCAACAATTTCCCACCTTACATAGGGCCGATATTATTAAGCCTCCAACTCGCACTCAATATGAAAGGAAAAAGGTGCCAACAGCTAGCTTTACAACAATCTGAAGACTGTTTTTTGTTAGAATGCTAGTACCATCTAAGAGTGACTTGGCACGATAGTTAGGATTCCCTACCAAAGGCGTTGGGTATAATAGGTTACGAGTGAGGCATCATGGGGATGGGGTAGTCCTAACTTTCCTATCAATACAAGTGCGACAAGTGCGAAACACTAGCATTCTCTACCCGGGGTCTTCTATCTATTTCTCTATTTCCTCTTCTACTGACATCTATTGCAAAAGCTTCCCACCAATATCTATAAAGACTTGCAGGCCGTTGCAAGACAATTAACTTGTTAAAATCTGAAATCCAACGGATAAGTATGCTAGAATGACTGCTCTTGACGCCCGGGCTCCAAAATTAAAAAATTTCAGAACCCAAATTTATGACAGGAACTAAATGAAAAACCATCAAACACTGAAAGGGTTTAAAAATTATGGTTAAATGCAAAGAGACGTCAATATACCTCAAAAGCATCTGTATTCTTGCTAAGTGTAATTTTAACCAACAAGATTTTAAGCTTTACACAAAAAGTGACATGAAACAACTAGATATTTCTTATACAAATATCTTAAATAAAAGATTGTCCGGCATAATTGAAAATATGGCATCTGTCATCGATGATATAATTTGGAGAGAAACAAAATCTCAAATCAGTGGAATAACATAAGATCGATTAAAATCAAAATTGACGAACAATTACAGTTTCAATCGAGTAAAAAATCTGTATGCCCCAAAAAATTTTCTGGGATTAATTGTATACAAGCATCTGCAGTAAAGTGCATGCCCAAGACCAGGAAGGATATTGCAACTCAACCTCCTAGTAGCTCCTGCCCCAATACGTCCATTTTTTTGCAGGCTTTCCTGATGCAAAGCATTTTGTACCTGAAAATATTTAGCATAGCAAGTGTTTTGATGTTAATGGCATGCTACTGTCGGCAGAACAAGGAAAAATCAAGGTGCACAATTAGTCACATACTCGTTACTATTTGACATTTATGCCTAAATATCAAGTTGGAACTTAGACAACTGCAAAAGCCAGATGAAATAAAATTCGCAAAATTGAAGGAACAATGAGACTGAACTTTCAGAATATCATGACCACCAATTTCTATAAGCTTGAGCTTCACATACCTTCAGGGAGCTCTGGCTGATCAAATGGGCTGCAAAGGGACTTGGCTGCACCCATTTCACCTTTTGTCCGTTCCTTCACATCCTTTTCCACCTCCTGCAACATGACAATAGGAGTTCAATGAGCACAAAGTTAACACCCAATAAAGTTTGTTACCAGCTTCATGCCTACACAAAATCAATTGCAGAATAGCAATTAACATTAGAATCAATAAAACAAAAAAATAGTAAATAAAAATCACACCAAAAGGAAATCTAAGCATAAATATCTAGCAAATTAGTTGGTTTTCTCTCATATAAGTTCACTGCAGATCAATCAACTGGCGTTCATAGTTCTGAAACTCAGTATCTATAACAGTGAAATAGAAAATAAAATCAAAACACATTTCAGCAATGATATTCCCTCCGTTACATTAAAAAAGAGTGTCATTTATCAAAACACATTGCAAAAAGAACTTTGAGAATACAAATCAAAAGAACCATTAAACAAAGAATTTTGGTAGCAGAAGGATTTCAACAACTTAGCAAAATGTAGAATTCATTACTTATCTTACCTCTTCATCACACCAAGGAGCTAAGATCATTTTCTTTTGGCTAAGAGCCTCCTTAAACTCATCCCAATTTTTCACAACTTGAATACAAGCATCTCGCTTTTCTTTGGCGGTATTGAATAAGCTTTGTTGTACATTATCCAACAAATCTTTCACTTGCTCAACCAAACTAACCCTACTTATATCCACTTTTGCTCCATTATCACGGCGAACAACTCTTACCTGTAAAAAAGAAATTATATTATATATAGCATTACATAGTCCTTTGTTTATTTGGCTTTCTTTATTTGGATTAGGATGTGGTCTATTCAGTTAGACGAAAGGATATCAGCCAGACTTGCAAGAAATTAATTCATGTGGTCTGACTCACATACACACTATAGGTCTCCAAAACCCCTCATCCCAATATTAACTATATTTAAAAATATTGCAGGAATTGCATCAGAACCAGTTGAGTCTATCACTTATCCAACAAGACAACAATTTACTTCTCTTAAATCAAAATTTAAACCATACAATAATAAAGTTACTAAATGAGTTCTATAACGGATTCTAATTTTACAATGAAATCAGGTTCCACCATAAAATTACCACCAAACAAGCTGTAATAGAGCACAGAAAATATGGGGTTCCTCACCTGATTATTTGCCAAGTCTTTTGGTCCTATTTCAATCCTTAAAGGAACACCTTTCATCTCCCAGTGAGAATACTTCCAACCAGGTGAATAATTTTCTCTGAAATCTGCCTCAGCACGAATACCAGACTTAGACAATGCATCCACAGTATCAGCACATGCATCAAAGATTCCTCGAGTATCAGCATCTTTGTAAGGCACAGGAACCACAATGACTTGTACCGATGCTATTTTAGGTGGCAGCACTAAACCCTTATCATCTCCATGAACCATCACCATTACCCCAATCTACCAGAATTTTAAAAAAAAAATTAGAGAAGATGGAAGCAGCAATGCAATGGTAAGTTGTCACAAACATAATTATTCAAATGTTTTCCCCAAAGATGCATTAATCAATAATGTACATCTAAGCAAGTCTAACAGTGTCTGCAGGTACTTATAAATTTGGCCCAAAAACAAATATGAACCAATAAAGTTAAATGGGGAAAACTGACTTATTAATTACAATAAGACAAGTCCTGGATCATAATGGCACTTCTTACCCCGAGTCAAAAGAAATCATTAACTTACTGTTCTGGTGCTATATGCCCAAGAGTTCTGCCAGACCATGCCCTTCTCTCCCTTCTCATTTTCAAAGTTTATCTCAAACATTTTTGCAAAATTCTGCCCCAGACAATGAGAAGTTGCACCTTGTA
This sequence comes from Erythroxylum urbanii, assembly GCA_027568935.1. Taxonomy (NCBI): domain Eukaryota; kingdom Viridiplantae; phylum Streptophyta; class Magnoliopsida; order Malpighiales; family Erythroxylaceae; genus Erythroxylum; species Erythroxylum urbanii. The sequence continues at coordinate 19,132,820 of JAOQML010000002.1, forward strand.
TTCCACGTCCAGTGTTGGGAATAAATGCCTAGCATTACATCAATTGCATCAATATATAAATGGACTATAAATCTCTAATTCCAATCGAATTCATAAGTACATTAAATACCTCAACACTTGTTGTGTAAAGTCCACCAGCGAACTTTTCCATCTCACTTTTCTTACCCTTTATAACAGGAATAGCCAAGAATTCTTCGTATATGCGTCTATATAGCTCCAATATTTGAAGCACCTTTTACATAGGAATGATTTTAAATCAGATAGAAATATAAGATGTAAGACAAAAAAATCTGAATGTTGAGTAATCCAAATCCAGATTACTATACATAGAAGTAAACACTGACAAGTTAGAGCATAAACAGTTAGACTGACAAACTCGTTTGTGGTGAAAAGAAACAAAACCAACTAGCTGAAGGACTGTTAAGTTTCATTTTGGATTTTTGGCTTTGGCTTTTGTAATCTTGGGTAATAGTGAAAACAAAGTGTTTTATGTATGATTGTTTGAGCCTTCCTATTAACAAGAGAATAGTTTATGATAACTAACAAAGTTTCACCAGATGGTCAATTGAAGAACATGATTGTTATGCTTTGATAAGAATTCTAATTTACAATCGACAGAAGCTGTGGTTGAAAATCAGTTTTGAGGCAAGAATGAATACAATGAGAACAAAATAGATCTCGGGAATTCCTGAAGAACTTTTTTTAATGTCTTGGAACTCAATGAAACAGAAAAATGAAAACCAAAAATAGAAACTCAATCAAACGAATAAAGCGAAAAAACATTTTCAACAAAAACTGGAAGTAGAAATGACATCTGATGAAAGTCATTGTCTGAAAAGGATTGAATATATATGCAATTTCAAGCTCTAAAGGTTCTATGATTTACTTCAATGTGTCAAGATAAATAAAAGAACTAGCTTAATTTATCAAGTGATGGGCTCTTCTAAAATTAGTGAACTGATTTTTGTTAGGAACTTGTAAGTTGAATACAACAAGACAGAAAATATAGTCACCAGTACAAAAGGAATGAGCTGAATGCCTGAGTCATATACCTCTTCATCAGCTTCTGCCTTTGTTGCAAAAGCAGTATGCCCTTCCTGCCAAAGGAACTCACGGCTCCTGAAAAGGCAAAGTATGTTGTGAAGTACTTCAAGCACACGAATATAGAAGGGGGAAGAGGCATATATCAAGATATTTGCAGAATATCCTGTCAACAAGTAATGGAACAACTAAACCAAACGTAAGGAAAATGTGCACCATGGAGAGCAACCAGTGGTTATTATATCTCATCAGAAAAGTTCCAAAAATATTTACTTCAATAAAATCAACATCAAGTATCAATCCAAGCATCCTCATGACAAAAAGATACCTAGTACATAATGGCTATAAACCTTAACAAAAAGCATTTCCCAAAAGATAAAACATAAAAAAGATTACTTAAACCAAAAGCATATGGAAAAAAATAAACCAGAAGTTCAGTATGACCTGATTTAAAAAATATCATACCTAATAAATGGAGTAGGATTGCTGAACTCCCAACGAACAACATTGCACCACTGGTTAAGTTTCAAAGGTAAGTCACGGTGTCCTCTTATCCACTTAGAGAAATAGGGGTACATCACTGTCTCACTAGTTGGACGAATCGCAATAGGAATTTCCAAATCAGATTTCCCAGATTTTGTCACCCAAGCGACCTAAATCGAAGAAAGAGCAAGCCATAAAGTTGTCAAAATATTTCAGTTCCCATTTGTCAAAATATTTCAGTTCCCATTTGTGTGCCATGGAAGTGGACAACTTCACATATGGTAGTGAATGCTAGAAGTACATCAACAAAGCAACACCCTTTCAACAACCATGGCACACATTTTGTATCTTCTGTTCTATTTTTGGGTGTAAATAAAGCTCCAAACTTCTATACGAATTTTTCAAAAAAAATGCACGATTTTCAGATTTCAGACAAAAAGTCAGGAATAAATAAAGATGGCTACATTGATAGCATAGTCTAAACAAAGATTCTACTCCCATAAGGAAAAATTAAACCTTAATGTAACATTGAACATCAATACCAACATATTTGGAAAAGAAAAAAAAGAAAGTATCAGAAGAACTCTGTTTCTACAATTCTACTCCTCTGAGCTATTTGCCTCTCTAAATGTCTATGTTAAATGTAATTAGTCCACTGCACACAACTCAAAACGATCCAAGGATAGTAATAAGGTAATTCTCAACTACTGAAGCATCCTTGAACAGATCAAAAAAGAAAGCTTCCAAAACAAAATGTGGCAAGAAAATAACAATTATTTCTAACCTCTGGAGCAAAGCCTTCAATATGATCTTTCTCCTTTTCCAAAACACTGGATGACACAAAGAGGGGAAAGTAGCAGTTTTTAATCCTCATTTTCTTGATTTCTGCATCAAAGAATGTCTGCATATTGACATAACAGGAAAAGTAAGTTATCTCCACCACTAGTTAATGCACAATTATTATAAGCTCCAACAAAAAACCATGAAATTGCTAAGAAAAGAAAGAAAACAACCAGAAGATTTTTAACTACAGAAAAAACCAGCAAAGTATCTGATCACTCAAGCATCATTGAACTGATGTATTACCAAACATCCAAACCCTATCAGAAAATCAACCAAAAGAGATCTAATGGCATGGAGAATAACAAAATCAGAAAGAAAATGTTAAAATACTCGGACAAACTGTGAACTTACTTGCATGGTCTCCCAAATTGACATTGCCCATGGCCTCAGGATGTAACAACCAGATATATCATAGTAATCAATCATCTCGCCATTGACAACCACCTAAAAAAGCAAAAATAAAGCTAATTAACAAATGTAGAACATTGCAAAATGTCATATACCACAAGATCAGGGAAGTACATCATAGAAGGAGTTTGAACCAAGTATTGTTCACCGTGTTTAGTACAATTTCACAGTAAATATCCTATTAACACACACTAAACCAAGGAATAGGTGCAATAAGACCCATTCTGTTGTCAGATAATAAGACTCTATTTCACAAGGAAAAAACAGGGGCCGAAAACAAGAACCTCTTTCAACATACCCACTTCCAACAACAGGATGTATCCCTAAATTCCAAAATTTAGACAGATGAATCACTGAAAAATTAGAAAGTAAAGAACGAAGGCCTGAAAATTAGAAAGAAAAGATGACATAATTAATATATACCTCAGAATACCATTCTCCAAAGTTGTCTTCTTTTTTGAAGGAAAGTCCTAACCCGGTCTCTTTCTTCACCTCCTTTTTTTTCCCACCTAGTATGAGAGAGGACAGATCATTAGAAATACACCCATTTAGATAAAGCTCGCGATTTCCAATCCACGCATTGAATAGAAGACGAGACACTAACCACCAGCCATTTGGGCAACCTTAATTAACGCTCGAAACAATCTGGAGAACCAAAAAAGAGTTTAAATTATAACACAGGATAAATGAGACTAAACAGCAGAATAATTAACTTAAGCCACAAAACTAGTATACTAAAGGTTCATGACAACATTCAACAAGATACAGACATTCTATAAAAAGGTGAAATCACGATTCGAAGAGGAAATTGCGTGGATTCGAAGGAGAAACAGGAAATGTAGTAATAAGGCTGAAGTGGGAGAAACAGCGTAGATTCGACAATCAGAAGAGAGTAGCTGGAGAAGAAAAAGCATAAGAAAAAGAAAAAGCGTACCAAAGAAGAGAGGCTGAGAAGAGTGAGTGCGGAGTTTGGCTTTCCGGTCTCCGGTTCTTCCTTTTGTGCTCAAAGGTCAAATCAACACCAATGTCACGTGTAAAAAAACCCTAGACTAGTTATTATTTCACACTGCTATCAGTTCTACTTCCGTCAACTACTGGATAGGAAGCAAGTTCTGATTTCCTTCTGACTATTATCGCAAAATTTTAACAAAAGAAAAAGAAAAAAGTAGTAAGTTCTGCTTCCCTATGAATAAAGAAAAAAAGTATTAACTATTAACTGCGTATATGTGTTTCCCTTCTCCTACTCTAACCTTGCGTTTGGTTAGTGTCTTTAGGGGTAAGGACAGTGAACAAGGATGTAAAAGTTTTGTCCTTCGTCATGTTTGTTTGCTGTCCTCACCCATTTTTGTTCCGTCTTCAGAGGACAAGGACAGAAATTTTTGTTCCTTCCAAAACTGAGGTAC
>JAOQML010000002.1:19184227-19196381 GCA_027568935.1 Erythroxylum urbanii
ACTTGTTTTATTTTAATATGCATATTAAATCTTAATTTTCATTTTTATTCTACAAAATAAAATAGTTGTTCTCTTGACATATGGATGAGATTGATCTTGATAGTCGAATAAGCATATGACAGACGGTAGTGAAATAAGCATGCAGTGTATGATAAAATTCTTTTTTTTTATGCCAAAGTTATTGTTTTATATTGCACAGCAATTAGAAAGTTAAAAACTCTAGTTACAAATAGAAATTTCAACTTCTTGAAGCTTCATCGTGGAGTTCTATTATCAAATATGATAATACTTTATCTGTGTATGCTGATGTTTTCATAGCAAAAGATAAACAAGTTCCATAATCAAGGGTATAAAGGTCTCAAAAAATTCTTTTGTCCAATATAAGTTTCAATTTCCTCCTTTGATAAATTAGGAAAACAAACAGAGGAAAGGAAGTCCCATTTCTCTTCCATTCTTTTCTCCTCTTTTCCTCTCAATATTTCCTTTCCTTTCCCTTGTGCAAGTAAGGATTCAAACAAAGGCTAAGTGATAAAATAAAAGACATCAAAATAGAAAGAGTTATAGATAAAAACTATATGGTCCAATTAACTTTAATTTTTTGGGATGATTTCTAGTCGTCTTCTTTATTAAAAACGGCGCAAAGTTTTTCTCTATTAAAATAATGGATAGCCATAAATATAAAGAAAAGAAAAATGAGAAAAATCCCCTAATTAGGATTTTCCATTGCCTTTATATTTTCGTTCCTTCGCGAACATGTTATAAAACATAATTGTGTCCTAAATTATGTATCTTATTCTAAAGAGGGACATGGAATTTGACACAGTCATATCCTAAGTTGTGCATTTTATTATCAATATTTTTAATATAGAAAAAGGATTGGACACACTCATGCCTAAGACTATAAATTTCACTATAACTTTTCTCCATCGACACGTAGGTTGATACATGACCACCTAATTCTTTGTAAATTCTCTACCACATGGTCTCTTCTTTACTTATGTATCTAACTTTGCTCATCTCTAGGTTATTCGAGAAGCACACAGGCTAGTACATAACCATGCGTTAGGTTGTTGTTTTCTTCATATTTTCACTTTTAATCTTCTCGAATTCTTAATAAATCTAATCTTAAGACAATATCTTCTTAATTACTTAAAAAAGTATCATAAATTGAGTAAACAAAGTAATATAAGCATAGAAATAAAGCAAAATACTAGTAAAATATATGTATGTTTAATGTACGTCAATAGTATACTTCATCATTATTAATAGTGATACTAGGGCAAAAAGTGCTTTAGGCAACAGACAAAAGTGTATCTATAGGTCCAATTATAGTCGTGTTTTCATTGAGGCAATAAAATTCAAATCGTAACAAAAGTGGCATTGTATTAAGTATAAAGTAACAAAAGTTTTTGATTAGGCAACAACATAAAAAAATGTTGCTTTAAGTTTTAACTAAGGCAACACATTAGTTTCAAAGCAACAATATTAAATAGATATTGCAATACTTTAAGTCTTTTTAGGCATCAATGTTAAATAGATAAGACAACAAAGTGAACTTTTTTAGGCAACAATTTGTAACAATAATATCTAATGTAAAAGCAAATTATTGTCATTATGTAGGCAACAATATCCATATATACATTGAAAGCAATATATAGATATTAATGTATGACTTTATTGTTACAAAATATAAAAGCGAATTCTAAAATCCTCAACAATTGTAAGGAAAATTACATGTTCTTCAACAATTCTTCATCATTTATACAATTCGAAATTAGTGTCAGGTTTCTTCACATTGTCTCAGTAATCTTTCTCAAAGTCCTTTGAAAGTATAACGTACCTATTTACTGCATGCATTCTAGCTTGCTAACAGATAACACAATAATTCAATTCTTTTTATGAACAAATTAAGAAAGCATGAACATAAGAATTAAGGAAATGAAATCATTTGGGATGTCATAAGAAGGCTAGAAGCATAGGAATTGAAATATACTCATCTTCATCACAAGTATAAAGTCAATTTCGAAAGGCTCAATCACAAGTATAAAGCGAATTTCAAACGGCTCAATCAACCACATGAAGTACATCCCCAAGGATAACTATATTGTAATATTTGCAATTTAGCAGGTTGTAACTGAATATGTTGCTGATAATATTATAAACATGTATATATATCTTAAGAAATTGACCTTACCAAATATTAAGGTAACTACTTGACTATTTTCACGTCTCTTATCACTTTATAGGGTACTTTAACAGAATTTTAAAATAAGAAAGATGGTGTAAACAGAGAATTTACCTTAGAATTGTTTTGTGTTCTGCAGTTACTTGCTGAGGAGTTTCTGAAAGCAGAAGACTTTAGCCAACTGCATGTGAGAATGAAGATGGTCAATATGGTTTGAGCTTCTGCTAACTGGAGAGCAATCAATTTTTAATGAAAATGACAAAGCAGCAGTGTTGAGTGAGGAGAATTTTAGTGAGTTCATTACCAAGAACAATTATGCGCTGTTGAACTTCTATGCCCCAAGGTTTCAATGGAGCAAGCTTCTGGCACATGAATATGAAGCAGCAGCTGCAATCTTCAATGGCGAAGCAGTGATTGCCAAGTTTGATGTTGTTACTAAAACCATGTTGGCCTACAAGTACAAAATTCAGGGTTATCCTACTCTCTTCTTCTTTGTAAATGGAGTCCACAATGAAACATATTACTATGATAGAACAAGTTATGCTTCTGTTTGCACTGTATCTCTTTTCTATTTTGGTCGCTAGTACTATAATTGTAGACAGGATAAGACTGCTGCAGCTATAACAGACCTAAAAACCACCATGAGATGACGAAAACCACCAATGTTGCAACTGCAATTTGAAAACTATTCCAGTTGTCATATTATTTGATTACTGCAGGTTTTAAGATGACTAAGGGCAATGAATGTAGTTTGTGTGCAGATATGAACCATGCCAAATCAAAACAGTTGATATGAAATACAGAAAATGGAGAAAATGAGTTGATACTGACATAATTTGTTTACACCGCAAAGACGAAATTGCAAAATGGGTACTGCAGAAAATTGAAGAGCATCGTCCTATGCCACAATGAAGATCGAGGAAGCTGCAGATTTGATGTTGGTCTCTGCTACATCTTCCAAGTTGCTGTTTGAGACTAAAGATGGTCAATAGGTTTTCCAACCATTCCAGCGTATCAACCTCAAATACAAACTTAGAATTGCAGATAAGCAAAGCAGCACACTTCACCAACCAAAGCGTAAACTTAAAAGAACATATTTCAGAACTTAGGAACCTTGATGGAACCAAACAACCATGAATCTCGATAGTTTTTCTGCTAAATCCATATCATTAATCCCAGTTTAAAGTAAAATCTGAGAAATATTTATCACTAAGAAATCCAGAGAAAAAATTAATCGCTCCAATTTTTCAATAGTTTATTAAGTTCAGGAAAATTTTAGGGGGACCAAAAAACACTCTCTTAAGTATGTGAAGTTTGATAGTAATTAAGAAGTTTAGGATTAATCATATCTCTTTGTAAAAGTTCATTTTGTAGTACCAAGACTTTTGCTTCTAATATATCAAATTAAAATATCTTCCTATAACATTGATTTATTTTTATTTTATAATTGTTGCTCAAGTCCAATTAAGTAATTATTGGAAAATTCTTTCTAGCTAAAAGTCTCATTTTCTTCTAGCAATTATTTACTCCATTCTAACAATTTTCAAGAATTTTGCTAAATATCCCAAACCATAACTTTTTCAACTAATTCTAAACCTCTTGAATATTCGGCATGTCCATGTAATTCCACTCAATCATAATTATAATATATAATTTCGTCTTTTCGTCATTCAATATTCCAGTTAGACATAAAGTATGAAATTAATGTTTATTCCTTTAAATTCAATCATATTTGTTCTTATTAATTAATAATTGACTTATAATTGATATTTTAAAATACCATTTCAAATCTCAATTGACTCAAAGTAAAGAATTCCTTAGATTACTACTAAAAGAGCACAGCAGAACATTCTCTTAATTATTTTAGTAATACCAATACTTTATTGACCTACTCATCCATCTTTATATGGTACATACTATATTTAAGCTTTAGTGACTATGTAATCCTACATAAAATAAGTCATAAATAACATTAAAATATAATAATGCACAGATGACATTAATAATCTCAAGTGTAAGGATCAATTATACAACATCATAATACAGAAATTCATATACAAATAAGTAATATTTTATTTGAGTTTTTATAATAAGATCAATTAAGTGAATTTGTTATCTAATAAGCTTCTATAAGTTTGTTTAAATATTTCGATATTTTAATTTATGAGATCGATTACTTTTTTCTTTTAAAAGGAGAAACATAACAAACACTAATTTTTACATTCCATTAATATCCCGTCTTAATTAAAGTAGATAATGTTAAAATTGAACTTGTTAATATCCCGTTACAACCTATTTTCGCTCAGTACAACGCGGTAAATTCACCGCTAAATGGGAACAAGCCAGTGAACAGAGGATTTCACGCCGATATTCATAATTCACTACTAAAGATGAATGCTAAAAGTGTGAATACTTGAGGAAGCATATAGTTTTGGTAATTTACACGGTATGGTTACAAGTTTTTGCGTTGAACGGTCAGGACAAGAGGTGTTCAGTCTCCCAATTCAGAGTCGAAAGTAGCCTTTTTCCGTTCAAACCATACCTGCCTGAACACCTTGATAATGAGGCTATGATACTCATCAGAGTTCAGCGTCAGATAGCACGCTAAGAGCTCTTGGAGCTCTTCAGGCCTGCTAAGTCCTTTCTCTTGAATCATCTCGATCATTGAATCCCTGAAGTCCTTACATGGATCCGACGACAATGTTACAACCGCAAAACTCTCCAATCCCGTTGACGAGTTTTCTTTCTTTGTTCTCGACTTGGCCTTTTTCTGGCCTTCAAGAGCTTTCACTTTGCATATTTCTGATGTTCTTGGGGAGTAAACTCTGAATTTGCTGCTCTGTTTTGGCCTTTTTCTCTGTATTTCCCTGCTTATGTAGATGGATTTTCTCTGCCCCTTACTCCTTGACTTCAATTCTTCTATCTTCATCTCCTTCAACTTTTTCCATTCGCAACTCAAGCTTTCCATAGAAAGTCCGTCACTTTCCTTTCCAGCAGCATACATAGAGTCTTCTTCAATTTCTCTGGTGTATAATTCTTTTGAAGAGACATAGCAATTTTCTCTTGAAGAATAATTAGCTGGCAAAATACCATCCTTCCTCTCTATCATCTTACTTGTCCTTGTCAGCCCCTTTCCGTCACCATTTTTTGCAGTTGATTTCGTTGATATGCATTCTGCTCCGTATACTTTCTCTTCATCAAATTCCAATTGCCTCTCTTCAAAAGCCTTTTTGCGTGCTGTCCCATGTTTCCTATCTACTTCAAGTATCAGTCTTGGTGTTCTAATTTCTACCACCTTTCCTCCTGTTTCTGTTTCCATCTCTCGAAAAATCCCTACTTCCCTCGTCAATCCTCTTATTTTTCTTAAACCAGAAACACTATTCGTGGACTCCTTATAATACTCACTTGCATCATTTGATCTAACAGTCTGGCAACTAGATGCTGCAAAACCAGAGTCGTCATCTGAATTTTGTCGGACTGAATTTAAGACGTTTCTATTCTTTTGGCCATCAAAACCATCCTCTCCGAAAGATAGTCTCCAGAAATCTTCACCGTCACCTCCATAGAACCTGCCACCATCAGCCAATTGTGGTGAGCTCAGTGTCTCAGGTTTCCACTTGCCTTTTCGCTTTGCTTTTGCATATCTCTCTGCTGGGTTCAAGCTAATTTGCTTGAATTTCGTCAGCCAAGATGCGGGAAGTACATGAGACATCAAAGAAGGTCGGGAAGAAGACGGTAAAGTAGGTTTCTTTCTCCCCAACTTCATCCTTGTTCTGCAACCAATGTGTATGATCCGTTTTTTGTGTGTTTATGGGACGTGAATTGTGATAGATAGAGGTTCTGGAAAAAAGAAAGATTATATGAAATTGGAGGTGTGATAATGGGACTAGCAGAGAAGCAGTTAGGGGACAGTTAGGCGGATTAATAGGGACGTGAGTTTCTCACTCACTTTGAGCCAGTTTTTCTTTTTGGTTTCAAAAGAAAGACCCGCTTGAGTCTTGTGACCACTTTACCTGTTTTATTTTGCAAATGGGGACCATCTGGATCCTCTGGGTGAAAGAGCACCTTAAGTCCATTAATATTATAATTATCACCTTTGTCCAATTGTTTCGAACTTCTTTGTAAAAAATGTAAAGGGAAAGCCTAATTGATGTCTCTCTTCCGACCTCTATAAAGTAGGGAATCTTGTGCACTGAACTTCGTTGATTTCACTCTGTCCGATTGTTTTATGACCTCCTAAACATTACCAGTGTACTTGCACTGGCAGTCCACCCTGAGTAATGACCTGAATGAGCTGTTCTTGGCTCTGAAATGAAGACAGATTTTGAACGATTGGGACTGCTAGTTTTTCTTTTGGTCTTGGGTTTAGTGGTTTGAGGAGAAACTCTTTACTTCCTTTTGTTTGCAAAATCACATCATTGCCTTCTTTTTGTCTTTTGCTTTATTTTTGGTTTCTAGATTACATGACCTTCCCTTAAAGTCAAAGACCAGCACAGTACACGGAGAATAAGGTAAAAATGAAATATGATTTACATTGTACAATGAGTTTAGCTCTTACAAAGTTGAGAAAAATACAGGATTGTTGCACCAGAAGGACAATGGTCAAGAAACTTTGGCCTTACTTAAGGAGTGATGGAGGCATTACTTTGTTTTAAAGGAATGCAAAGAATCCGCATCTTCATCAGAGAGTTGGCACAACGAAAGAGTTTGCTTGTGGAGAGACCAAGGTAGTTACAGTTTCTGTCAACTTGGTTTTATATTTGAGGATGAAGCAAATGCAAGTAGAAGATAACGAGCACATTATTAAAAATTCAATTATATTTATCATTGTCTCGGACAAATGTGCAAGCTGTTGAACGTTGAGTTCAAAAGGTCAAATGCTTTCTTTTAGTTAGTCAGTCTTGTATGCTTTAGTTTCTTTTAACGGGAACAGGATTTGCTTTGAATTCTTTCTCATCAAATGGTTTAGCAATTTGTGAACAAGAGAACGAGGGCATATAAATATGAGAAAAGCATATTGAAATGTTCTTTTCTTTTCTGGTAAGAAAGTTGGTCTAAGAAAGGCATAAGTAGGCTTCTATGGAAACAGAATGAGTACCCACCAAACCATAGTTGGATAAAAATAACATTATCATTTAATTATTGAACCTCCAAAAAGGACCATCAGAACATTAACTTTAAAAGGACTACAAGGAAGAGTATGTTCAATGCAATAGAAAAGTGAAAAAAATTGATAATCGGTCAAAAATTTCACATTTGCGTTCAACTACTAATCCTCAAAGAGTAAAGCATGCTATATATCTGAAATCAACCTGGCATTTTAGTCAGTCATGGCTCGACAAAGGAAACCAAACTGTTTTCTCGTTGTTCTGGTTTTCTCATCTGTAGGATTCTGTGTTACCGCTGGAAGTGAGTATGTATCAGCAGTGGGCGATCCAGGAATGAGAAGAGATGGTCTAAGATTGGCTATAGAGTCATGGAACCAGTGCAATGAGGTTGGAGACGAAGTTCCTCACATGGGCAGCCCTAGATTTGCAGATTGTTTTGATCTATTCAAGGCTTCTCCAAAGAAAAAAGGTAAGGTTTCTTGCAAAGAACGAATTGCCTTATTATGGATTTGATCAAAATGCAGCAACTTGAATTCAGCATATTCAATTCGACAGTCTTGTCTAATCCATTGTACATTGTGAACATACAATTGTTATTTCTAGTTTGTCTTGGAAGTCCAGACTCCGGAACTAACAAACAAAGTAACTTCTTTCCACGGTTTTTTTAATCACAGAAATGAATTGCTCCCTCTGCAATGTGTTGCCATACATAGTGGTCCACAGAGTTACAGAAGAAGACAACAAGCTAGGTGTTGGAGACCCTTTCCCTGGATTGCAACCCAAGTCCCTTTTTGATGAAAACCTTTATGCTGCAGAGAAGGAACTCTATTTAGGCTCCAAGTGTCAACTTGACGACACCCCAAATCCATGGCAATTTTGGATGATCATGCTCAAGAGTGGCAACATGGACACATTTGCAGCCAAGTGTCCCAAAAATGGGCAGAGAGTGGGGCCTTTCGGTCCTGACACTGGGTTCCCTTGCTTTGGACGAGGTTGCATGAATCAACCATTCATTTATCATGACTACACCACATTACAAGGACCGAATAGAAGTACACTCAAAGGAAGGTTTTATGGTTCCTGGGACTTGGATGTTGATATGAGAAAAGGACTGCCAGATAACATCTCTTACCACTCAGTGGCTTGGGAGAAGGAAGTTGGACAAGGAAGTTGGGTTTTCCACAATGTCTTGAGGACTTCAACAAAGTATCCATGGTTGATGCTTTACTTGAGATCTGACGCCACGCATGGAGTCTCAGGTGGATACCATTATCCAACAAGAGGAATGTCCAAAATCGTGAGTAAATATTTTCCTTTTGCAACATATTCGAGTCAATCCTATAGTTCAAATATTAAAAGTATTGATTCATGAGAAAAAAAAAATACGAATCAGCTAATCGATCAGATTAAGCCTTTTTTCCCTTGCAACCAAAACAATTAGAACAAATATTAAAAGATAGTTACTATACTTGACAAATGGAGAATCATGCAGATACCAGAATCGCCCAACTTTAAAGTAAGGTTCAGTTTGAACGTACTCAAAGGCGGGGGTCCAAACAGCCAGTTCTATCTAATGGACATGGGAAGCTGCTGGAAGAACAATGGACAACCTTGTGATGGCAATGTCACTTCAGACGTTACAAGATACAGTGAAATGATCATAAACGTCAATACAACTTCGTGGTGTCATCCCAACAATCTCAACGCCTGTCCTCCTTACCATACGTTTGGTAACGGAACAAGGATCCATCGCAATGAGACTGGTCTCTTCCCATATGCAGCCTACCATTTTTATTGCTCTCCAGGAAATGCAGAATTTTTGGAGTTTCCTTATAGTTTTTGTGATCCATATAGCAATCCTCAGCCCCAGGAGATACTGCAGATTTTGCCTCATCCAGTTTGGGGTGAGTATGGATACCCTACAAGGCAAGGTGACGGATGGGTTGGTGATCCAAGGACATGGGAACTTGATGTTGGAAAGTTGTCACATTCACTTTACTTCTACCAGGTTTGTTTTCATACTAGTTGATATTTGCTCAAAGAAATGAAATATACACATAAAGATGGGGAATTTAAAGTCGCTTTTGTTTAAAAAGGGACTTGCTACTGAGTTGTTGAATGACATGGGAAAGGAGAGCTGTGTGGCTTGAGCTAGTAGTGGTAGGGTTTAAAGAATCGAGCAATTTGGAAATCTACTTCTGGGTAGCTTTAACTGATTTTTTTGTAGGATCCAGGAACTCCTCCAGCACGGAGACGATGGATGTCTATTGATTTGGGGACGGAAATCTTCAAAGATCCTAACCAAGTTGCTGAATGGACTGTCGGTGACTTTGATATCCTCATACCTAAAAACTAAATCCCTAAGCCAGAACATTCAGAAACTTAGGAAGACGAATCGAATTGTACCCTAAGGGTCTCTTTCTTTTTGACACACAAGTAACCAAATTTGCAAGGTTAATGGCCCTTTTTTTGGTCACCTTGCTGTTGTTCTTTCGCCTTTGGATTAAATAAATTTGTTTAAAATTCAAATTGCTTGTTCTCACAATAATCAACAGTGCTTCTAGAAATTTTAAAGAGAACTAAAGATTGATTTGCTTGCTACTTAAAATTTTATCCTTTTCATGATCTATTCAATGAAAGACTTTGTAAGTTATAAGTATAACCAAAAACAGGAGGTCCCTGTAAGCAGTATAAATCTAACAAGGCTGGTTAGTACCATTACAAAACTAGCACCGAAATGGACATAGATATTAAGACATCCCTAACGAAGCTGGACTCCTTATTAGGAGCAGAGTTTTCGGCATATGAATATCCCACAAGCAGTCTACCAAAGTGTAAGGCATAATTCTCACATCTCTGAAACTCCCTAGTAAGTGATGCTACCTTACTTCTTGCATCACTTTGTACTTGTGAACAATAAAGTTCGTTAAAGTAAGATTCAGTCTTCCCATGTGATCGTTGACTAACAAAACTTTGTTCTGGAATTCCTCATGATCTTCTCAATATTTAACTCTCACACTCTTGCAAGAAAACTACGAAAGCACTAGAATATTATTGGCAACAATTGAAGCACGAAAGAGACACCATAAATGCTAACCTTTATTATTTTTATTAAATATACAATGAAATGCTCTCTTAATCTCTGTGTGAGGAGCAAGACTCAAATGAGCTATTTATAAATATCTTTGGCTTGATGGCTAAGTTCGAATCTTAATATCTACGTAGATCACATCTTATCTTTATCAGATTATATCACATTATTCAATTAGATGACATCTTTATCTAAATAGGACTCTATCTGATAAGATTTAGCTACATCCTAACTAATAAGATAAAAATAACATCTATCTAGGAATGATCCATCTATATCTATGAAGATGTCCACTATCTTCAGATGATCCTCCTATATGGTCTTTATTTTTAGAATTGATGTCTATCCGCTATGATCTTATTCGCCACATCATCCAAAATTTCCCTATTATCTCTATCCATTAATGATGAGTCACCCAAGCTCAAGGCTTGTCATAACACATCGTTATGATCTAAATGCTTACTCATGTCAAGTCCATTAGCTATAGTCTGTTCATTTGAGCATATACTAAGTCCTTAGTCTATTAAGAACCTAACCTTAGCGAAATCAACTCATACATGGTCTGAAACTCTACCAAAACTCACACCAAGCTTGATCTAGCTTGCTAAGTTACCTTGGAACTCTTGCATACCATCGTCATGCATGTGGTCCAACTAACCTTCAACCTACAGTTTGTTTCCAGCTAGCTGTAAAGGGCTTTCATATGGAAGGGGCTAACAACTTCCCTCGTTACTATTTTAGCACCAATTGGTTGCCTCAAAATCAGAGCCAAATAACCAACTGCTTACTCTGTAATACCTTAATTTCCCAAAACTTCTACTAGTGCTGTAACAGCCCCTATTTCTATCATTCTCATATAATTTTTTGTATGAATTGACAGATTGAACAAACCTGTGATTGCATCCTTCTTCCCATATGGTGTCCCCACTCTTAGTAGCCCCAATAGGGCTTCAACTACCCCTGCTTCATTTGCTATTGTCCTTTTGTAGTCATGAACAACTCAAATGCTGAATAGTGTTATTATTGCTGCATTTTCTTTCACCTTTGTTGTGAGCCCAAATCTTAAAACCTCAACAATTGATCCCAAACACCATTCTTCCTCCATTATTTGACTCTTGTTCCTATCATAAATTGACAGATTAAGCATTGCCATCATAGAGTTCTCTTGTGTAATGGTTTGAGGACGCAAACAATTTACAGAGGTAGGTAATTGCACCAGCTTCTACAATGAAAGCACGGTTTTCTTTTCTAGTTTTTGTTAACAAATGTATCTCACAAGCTGCAATTGTTTTTGCACTTTGTAAGTCATTTGCTAGCTGATGGATTATAATTGCTAGTATGGCATTATTGACTCTAATTATAACTTTAGTAGGTAAAGTAGCAAGAAAAGCATCAATAGGTGAATTCATGCTTTTAGGAGGCACAAAGGGGATGTCATAAGCAGTGCACCATTGTAGGATCAAATTCCCTAAAGCCTGCTAGGGAAGAAGGAAAGTATTTACAAGTAGTTTCCTGGTTATGGGATAAGTATAATGTCCTTTCTCCATCCATCTTGCTATGGAATTCTTGTCATATGTCTGTACAGTGAAACTATCACTGAATATCACATTAAATCCAATGATATTGGACAACAAAATTTATTTGAAACTAAAAAAAAATCTCAACAATCTCTTGAGTAATCAAACCTCTTCTTACGGGCTGTTTGGTTGAGGGTAATAGAATTTCTATTACCCTCCTATTCTTAACCATAACTATTCCTCTGTTTGGTTT
>JAOQML010000002.1:19196481-19207963 GCA_027568935.1 Erythroxylum urbanii
TAATAAATATTTATAAGAATAATAAATTCTATAATAATAAGAATAAAATTAATAATAATGACTTTTTAAATAATAATAACAATAATAATAATTGTACAAAGTAAGTACAAATAATAATAATAATAATAATAAAGATAAGGATAAGGATAATTTGGTCTTTTTGTTAGTTATTCCTTTACCATTCCAAGTTTAAATTTTCAAACCAAACATTGGCATAGAATTGCTTATCTATTCTATTTTTTGAACCAAACAAAGTAATGCTTATTCCATTCTATTCCTGGTCTTTTCTATTCCTAAAGAATAACTATTCTATTCTTTATCTATTCCATTCCTTGAACTCCTTGAAGCCAAACAGTAAAAAAACTAGTGTACCGAGTAATAGCAACAAACCCTTTTAGCACAGAAATAGAGGGTTCGATATCTCCCTCACGATTTACAATATGTTCCTTCAAGAACTCGATCTTCACTCTACAACTCAGGGCATCCTTAATCCCCAAGCTGTCCATGAACAAAACCCTCATTTTAGTGGGATTAAGAATCCTTCTATTCTCAAACTCGTCTAGAAATGAGAAGAACTGAATCTTCAATATCTTATCAATATTATCAACATAAAACCTCAACTTTCTAGCCTGTTTTTGTAAAAACTGAATCTATTCCTTAATGTCCTCATACAATTTAATATTGTTAAATGGAAGCACATCCAAAAGAGTATATGTCTCCTAATTCAAATTATGAAAATGCCCAAAAATGGATTGGTTTTAAAGTAAAATCCATAATTTACTTGACTAAAAACAATACTCAAGCAATATTTTATATCGATAGAGAAGTAAATAAAACTCCTTGAAACAAACCACTGTCGTAGTAGGTCAAGTAGATCCTAAATCCAAATTTCTCAACCCCTCTATTAACAAAAAAGAGCTCAACTTTACAAATTAAAGACTATGAATTCTTTGTTATGAATAATTTTTGGTAAAGAGAGACATGAAGAAGAGAAAAGATGGAAGGTAGAGAAATTCAGAGAGAGAGAGAGAGAGAGAGAGAGAGAGAGAGATAAACAAATCTAATTCATATTCATCAATTACTAACAAAAATGTTACAAATATTGTTATATTACCCACATATGCAAGTATAGCTGTATAATGATTGTAACATTTTTAAATGTAACAATTACTCCAATTTCAAAAAACCTAGTCTACAAGGTTTAACAGGGTAAGTATTAAGGAGGCTTAAAGAATGGAAAAAAAGAAATAATCATATTTTCTTTTTTCACGAAATTGAACTTCTTCTCATCATCCCATCTCCTTCATGACATCACCAACATAGCTCTTTTAGCATTGTTGAAGTAGGAGACAAGATTATCAGTAGGATGAGACACAATCACACAGAAAACTCTAACAATGTAACCACCTGCAAAGCTCACACGCTACTCTTTTAATAGAACTCCAAAACCAGATGAAATGCTTTTATACTTTACATGGTCAATCTGTATGTTATGCTTAACAAGATCAAAAGGAGTAGCCACCATGTGAGTTAGACTACATGGGAGAGGGGGCGACAAAGGAACCATTAGAGGTGACAGCTCTGCTAGTTATGAGATAGGTGGACTCTGAGGGAAAAGTATAAGCGAATAAGGAATCAAGGAGTTTAGAGACTATATTTTTGTCCTTCTCTTGTATGGTTCGCTCCCTTTGATTCATGGGTTCTGAAGTAACTATAATAGTCGCTCCCAGTTCCACTCCTTGTCGCTGTATGGATTGTGCTAGCATATTTTTAAGCTCCACCAGATCTTTCTCCATCCTTTCTACTCTGTTTTGTGATTCAAGAAACAGTTTCTCATATTTGATTTGTGCTTCTATCAAGTTCTTCAAGTTTTCTTCAATTCTACGTAACTCTTTAACCCTTGTACCTTTGCCCGTTGATTCTTTTTCTAAAACTGACTACTCTAATACTCTTTGTTATGAATAATTTTCGGTAAAGAGAGAAATGAAGATCATAAGGAGAAAAAGAGAGAAGAATTCATAAGGAGAGAAAGCGAAGAAATTCAGACAGAGACAGAGAGATAAACACAAAACTAGTTCATATTCATCTGTTACTAACAAAATGATTACAAATATTGTTATACTACCCACACATGCAAGTACAAATATATAATGGTTATAATATTTTTATACGTAACATTCTTCTTTTCAAAAAACAACAATTGACAAGAAAACGAAGAGATAAGCTTGGTAGAAATAGATGTTAAGGTCTAGACAAGTTCAAAATTGCTCAAATCAACAAGCACCAAAGATGCCTCTAGTGACGATGACCTCTGCTATCTTAGAGATGAGAAAATGGTCATATAGCCATCAAAAACCCAACCTAAAACAAAATATATTGAGTTCCACCAATGGGTCTTACAAATTACATCCAACGGCACAAACTTAAAACAAGGATAAATGTTTTAAAATGCTATATTCAAGACAAATCTCGTGGTATACAAAGTTGAAAAAACACTAAGAGAGAAAAGATTGGAAAAATGGCTTACTAAGGTTGGACTTTTTGTTTTTAAGTTGAATTATTGAAAGGCCTTTGTTGGAAAGAAGAGAAGAGAAATGGGCATTTGTGACTTTCTCTTATTGCCCATCCCAATGTAAGAGTGAGAGAGAATTTGCAATGACCTTGGTCTTTCCTTGTCATGAAGTTGAAAATGACTTGTTCCTATTATTTCTTTTAGTAATTTCCCATTTGTTTCAATATTTCATAAGGATTTATCGAATTCATCATTATTTTACATCGAATGTATTATTTGTATGCTTAGTTTTGAACAAAAAAGAAAACAACTTGCTTTGGAGTTTGGACTTGGAGGGTTTCAATAATTCATTCACCTCTTAGGAACTAGATGAATAAATAATAAAAGCTGATAGGAATTGGGGCCAAGCCACTTTTTGGCTACACATTTCCCAAACCACAGTAAGTTATTGGAAAATTATTTGGACTTGTTTTAAAAGACTAAAAATATTAGTTCGCAGTCTAATTATAATAATAAAAAATAATTAACACCTCCACTTTAATAGTAAAATATCTTTAATAAATTCTACCATAATAAATGTGAACCAATTATAATAAATCAAAGGACTAAACAAAAATTTGATCTTCAAGGTGAAGAATACATTAAAATAAGAAATCAAAACAAAATAATTTGTTTTTAGAGTAAATGTTTTTTCCTTCTTATGTACTAGTTGCATTTGAAGATTATGTTATTCTATTAAACCATTTTGGCAAAATTTTTAACACGAGTTAAATAAGAATCCTATTAAATACAGTATTCTCATTTTCGTTTAATGATAAAACTCATAGAGCTCCTTTCCAAAAGGTTGAATATATAATATAACCATCATCAAATTAATACAAATATTGTCTTTTTATTCAAT
Organism: Erythroxylum urbanii; assembly: GCA_027568935.1. Taxonomy (NCBI): domain Eukaryota; kingdom Viridiplantae; phylum Streptophyta; class Magnoliopsida; order Malpighiales; family Erythroxylaceae; genus Erythroxylum; species Erythroxylum urbanii. Next base: position 19,199,895 of record JAOQML010000002.1, read on the forward strand.
TTTTAGTATTAAATGCTTGAACTTTGAAATGACTTATGTTTAAACATTTTGATTTTATGACATGTCGACAACCAGGTAGACATTTTTTAATTGACTTGTGACCTGACCACTTCCTCCCATTACGATTATATCACATTGTTGCTTTGATTATTTAGTCAAGGAAAGGGGTGACCTACGTAAGAATATAACCAAATGAAGCAACTAACATTTATGCCCACCTTATGCTGCAAAGGATATCTTTTTATCCATAATTGTTTTTATTTTAAATGTTTAGGATTAGTACTGAATGTATTTATTTTGATTAGTTACTTATGTGTGTGTGTGTGTGTGTGTGTGTGTGTGTTTGTGTGTGTGTGTGTGTCTAACAAAACTTTTGCATAATGTTGAAAATAGTTTTTTGGTGATTTGATGGGAAATGGTACGAGTTTAAAGACTTTAGCATCTTATGCATGGGGAAGTTGTAATTAATTATTCTCTAGAAAGTTACTCCTTTTCTAGTGGATATGAGGATAGTAAATGCCAAAATTTTGATACAAAAATGACTATTTTAATTGCTTCGAAAACATATAATTCTCAAATAGTTAATAGGGGGCATTACATATAAATTAATAATTCTTAGACCTAGTAATTTTAGTACAAGTGATCACATAGTAAAGGTATGCCATTTGCCTATTACTGATCAAACCCAATCATAAAGAAATCATATTTTTTAAAAAAATGGAGCTAAGATTGAATTATTAATAGATAATATCCCTCATCACACCCCTACTATTGAATCTTGGCATCTAATCTCAATCGTCGCATGGCTTCTGTTTAATTTAATATAAAAGTATAGAACCAAAAAAATTAATATCGAAAACACCCAACCCACCTTAGTAATTGCTTACTTCAAGTGTATGCCCCTCATTAGTCGTAAGTTCTTTTAATAATAATAATAAAGTTCCTTCACTTTTGCTGAAGCTGATTTGGAAGTTTCTATTTAGTTTCCTTGAACTTTTATTGGAAGTTTCTATTTCATTGCTTTAACTTTTACTAAAGATTTCTATTTGGTTTGCTTTAACTTCTACTGAAGCTAATTTGGAAGTTTCTATTTGTTTTGCTTTTAGAAATTTCTATTTGGTTTGCTATCTCATATTCTTAATACAAATTGTACCATCACTAGTTTAGAGAAAATTCCATGGCACACATTATATTTGTGCATTTATATTTCATTTAGAGTTTGATGGAAATTTCTAGTGTTTGATATATAAAAGAGTAATTTATTTTAAAAAATTCATTATCTAATATTCATTAAAATAATAACTAGGCATAATGTTTTGGCATAAACACATTCCTTCCCTTTCCCATTTTTCTTTGCCACACCTATACATGTAAATATACTATAGCACGACATCAAGTCAAGTAAGCATGTCTTACCTTATTAGATCTTAAGTCCTAATAGTAGAATTATGAAAGCATTGGTGAGTCTTGCCCAATGTTTGACACTTGGGATGACGAAATAAGACAAAGACTTATAATTAGGCATGGAAAACGAGCAATGTCAATGAGTTGGCACGTATGGTGCATATTGGCAAAATTTTTTAAAGAGATGCATGATTCAAACGTGAGACTAAAAGATAGCTTAAGATGGACCTTGGTTTGAAGGTTAGTTGGATCAAATGCATGAGGGAGATATATGAGAGCACTATGGATTTAATATGTGCTCAAATAGACAGATTATAACTAATGGACTTAACATAGATAAGCATTGAACTGGACTAGTGTGTTATGAAAGGCTTTGGATTTGAATGACCCATCATCAATGGATAAAGATCAAGAGGAGATCTTGGATGATGTGGCAGATAAGATCATAATAGATATACATTAGCTTTAAAAGATAAAGATCATGTGGGAAAATCATCCGAAGATAGTAAAGTTCTTCATTAATGGAATTATCATTCCTAGTTAAATATAATCTTTTATCTTGTGTGATGTAGCTGAATCATATCAGATATAGTCTTATTTGGATGAAGATGTTATCCTATTGGATAATATAATGTAATCTGATTAGGATAAGAAGTGATCTAGTTAGTTTAGTTCAATTAAAATTCTAAATTTATAACCAGAGATGCCTATAAATAGCTTATTTCAACCTTGCTCTTAGAGAGAGGAAAGATAGAGAGGAAGGAAACATATTGAGAGAGAGAATTCCTTTATATACATTTGTTGAAGTAATATTGGTTGGTTTTACCGTAGTTATTATGTGTTTATTGATGCCTATGATTATTTAATACTTTCGCAGTGTTCTTACTTAAGTATGAGAGTTAAACACTTCGAGGGTCATAAGGTGTTCAAAAATAAGATTTGTTGGTCAATGATCACGTGGGAAGGCTGTGTCTTGCTTAAACGGGCCTAAGTGTTGTGCAAAGGAGTATACGCAATTTTGATATAAGTTTGGTATCTAGGTAACACTTACCATATTTAAGTTGGACAAGGAAAAGGAGATAATGAGAAATGTTATTTTCAAGGTTAAAAATTTGTGGTCATCTACGTATATATATATATATATATCATTTTCAAAAAAAAGAGGAAATGGGTAATATATAATCCTAAAATTTTCTTTTTTTTTTCAGATATGATCTGTATATGATGAGGAAAGTTCCCTCTTTCCTAGCTTATGGGCATATGGTTTCTACCAAAAAAATATTACCGCCTTTTTTCTTCAAAGCCAAAGACAGATGTTACCACCAGCAGGAGAAGATTCTTACTTATGGAACAGTTCATAATAGCTCTTTTACACAATGGCTGGTTCCTATAGAAAATAAAGTAAGATGGAGCAAACAGATTTGAAGTAAAAGCTTACTACATAAAACCTCATTTTTTTATGGATGCAATCAAGAACAATGTCTTATGTAAGGAATCAGAAGAAAGCCACGACCACCTCTTTTATCAATGCAATTTGGAACGAAGTCAAAAGGCTATGTATTTGGTAGATTAATTCAGACAGAATAAAGAAGTTATTGCATAGTAATTGGAACCAAAACTGATTTGGGGAAAGTTATTTGTGTAAAAAAGTATAAGTGTGAGATAAGCAGGTTATGTGGTGTTTGTTGTGTAAAAAGGAAACATATGGGTTGAGTAAAATGGGTGTGTTTGTAAAATTAGTTGATCTTGAGACTAAAACTAGAGATATACCTATTAACGACAAAGTCAATTAAGGCTACCCACCTTTAGGGTAGATCTATAACCAATTTTAAATTTAAAAAAAGAGCGAATCTTGTATTTGGGCATGTTGTACCTCTGTCACAATTATGTAAAACTTTTATGACAAAAGTACTGATACTAAAAACTATGGAATGTAACAAAACTATATATTCATAGTAACTTTACATATTTATGACAGGTTTGTCGACACAAACAATATAAAGTAGTGATGAATAAAGTCGTAACAGTACTTCATTTTCTTGTGACAACATTATCGCCACTAAATTAATTGAAAATAGTGACAAAATATTTGTCACTCGTGCTTTTTTTTATCAGTGTCTATTACTTCTTGGTCACTAATATTTTAAGGAAAAAGTGTCAGCATCATTTTGTCACAAAAATGAAAATTTATTCGAACAAAAAATGTTGTCACTAATTTGTTTATTATTGTCACAAATAAAACTATCAATTCAATAATGGAATTGCATTACTGGTAAAAGAAATTTACATTAGTGACTATATTGTCTAACAAATTTCATCACTAGTATGAAAGCTATATGTTACAATAATGTTGTCACTAAATAAATATGATATGTTACAATAAATTATTACTAATGTGTTCATGTTTGTCACAAATAATATTATTAAATTTAACAATTTAATTGCTTAATCAATAAAAAATTTTGCATTGTTGGCCATAAAATAGAAATTGTCACAATGATACGAATTTTTAGTGCCAAGATATTGTCACACAAGCAAATAAAAATATTATATATATATATATATATAAATCACCAAAATGTACAAAATTCTAATTTCCAATAGATAAAATTGGAAAATTTAATATCCAAGATAATTATATTTATTACAATTATCCCAAACTACTACGTACTAATTTAAGCTAAAACTCTCCAAGGTAAATTTTCCTCGCTATCCTTTCAGATAAAGTTCACTATTGATTTCTTTCCTAAAAAAATAAATAAAAAGTATGATCAATTAATTAGTTTATAAAATATTGAGCTATAAATTTAGTACTAACATTTTATAATAATATAATGATAATGATAAGAAGTAATATCAGCTATTCTAGATTTTATAAATTTATAAACTCATATGACTAAGTGGGATATTTGATATTGTGGCACTTGATGAGTCTCCAATTGAGACAGGAGCATTGAGTACCAAACTAGGAATTACTCCAGTATTTGCCAAATGTGCAAAAAACAACTGAAACTTGTTTCATTTTCGTGGCTTGCTTCTCTATAACTGTATCTTCAAGTTGAATCTTCTCATTTTGAGCTTGAATTTTTCATTTTGTGTTTTTGTGATTTCAGTAAGTTTTGCAACTTCATCATCTAAATTACTTGCACGTTTCTTTCCAGCCTCAGCTTCACCTAGAATTTGACTTTTTTTTCTATGAACTTAGATGTTATCCCTTTAACATTCAAATCACGTGAATATCCAACCATAATTATTATAAAAAAATAAACATAAAAACCAAAAACATTTGAAATCCTTACCCAGTACAATATCATCAAAAGTAAAAAAGTTGAATTGATCCAAAAAAATTTAAATGAATAAATGCTTATTTTTTTCTCCAATCACCTTATAGTGTCAAACTATCAAATGGCTATTATGTAAACTGGTTAAATATAACACATCAAGTTCAAGTTTCACATATTCACCAGACATTCCATACCATGTTTTGATAACAAGTCTATTGTAATAATTTTGTTATTAATTAAAAAATTAATTATAATATTGTTTAAATAATATTTTAAATATTTTTTTCAAAGCACGTTAAATATTGATTATAAATATTATCAATTTTGCATCTATTAATAATCAATATGTTTTAAATTATTTTTTGTTGTTTATAGTATTTGATAGTATTAATTTATATGTTAAATTTGCCAATATCCCACTTATTATGTATCTTTTTCATAAGTTTCATTTGTCATTATTCCATATGTTTCTGTTAAAAAATATCTTTTAAATTAAAATTTTTGATAAAGATTATTCTATCACACATTTTAATTAACAATTGTAAGTGTGCAATTGAACTTAAGAATCCAAATCCAAATCCAAACCATAATTTGTTAAGTTATAAAATATGAACTTATGAATGTTAATACTAACACCTTTTTTTTCTTAGATATTGGTTTGTGGATTTAAACTTTAGTTATCATACTTTTGAAGATAATAATATTTCTAAATTTTGTTGCTTTATAACTCTATGTTGATAGCTGCATGAAAAGAAATCATCGACTCATTATTTTAGGACACATTTTGTTACTTTAGGATATATTAGTTATGACACATGTTATTTTATTGATTAGTTTGGTGCATGATTGTATGATTCTCGAACATTTTGATTATCAATTGGCTACATATTAATTAAACATAATGTGTCAAAGATAGATAGTTCATGAAATGAAGTTAACTTTCATAACATTTTGAATAATATTACATTCATACACTAATAATAATACAACACTAACATCATAAATTATGAATTCACCAAACTAGGCTTACTTTATAAATTTACACATCTTACATTCAATATAATACAATTCAGATCAGTATGTAGGATTTTATTAAAAGAAATTTTAAAGTAGGAGTCAAAATAAAACAACAAATCTTACCACCAACTTCTCCCTCCATATTTTCCTTGTATATGCTTCTCTTAGCTCTATCAAAAATTTTTACCTTGATAATGCAAATGTTTTTTATTTTAATAAAATGAAAATGAATAATACGTAAGTCAAAACAACCTAAAAGTTAATGATTAATAGTTACCTTCTTTTTGGAAGCTTAATTCTCATATTAATGTCCATTCTTTTCAAGAACTGACATGAATAAATAGAAAATCTAACCATCAAAAGAAATCATATCCTTTTGTACTTTTTCTAAGAATGAGTAGTCTACACATTGTAAATATTCTCCCATGATAGATATATCCCTAAGACCTTGATAATTGTATCAAACCACACTTGTGTAACAACTTTGTTTTTATATTTTCACCAAATAATTATGAACAAGGATTTGAAACATATACAAAAAAAAAACCTAAAAAAGGAACGCTCACTAAAATGTTAACAAGCTACTACCTTTTATATTATAAAGGATAGGATGACCGAATTTGTGAGTCCACATGATTGAATGTTTTATATGAAAATGTGAACCTATTTAGCCATAATAAATCAATTAAAAGGAGAATTGTCTAATGTAACATTCACATAACTTCCAACTTATTTCTAAACTAGTTGATCCTAAACTCTAAAGTTCTTTATTTATAGTATAATACAAGTAAAACTTGTTAAGTTAGACGTAAAGGTAATATGGCCTCTTATTGTTTTAATTTTTTTTATAAGAGTATTTGGTAGTTAATACTCATATTAATGTAAGTTGGATTGTTTCACCAAAATCCAATACAAGATGTCTGCTTTCACTATAAAATTTATTAGGTGTGTGCTTATGGAGTTATAGAGTAAAAGGGATTTCTGCCATCATATGCATTCCACTAAAGTCTTCACTCTAAACAATTACGTCATAGCTTGTACATATGTAGTGTTTTAAATGTTAATTTAACTTCACTATTTTATTCTGATCTTTTAATATTGAACTCTTAAATAACAATTTTATCTTTATCGTTCAATGTTGAACTATTAGATAATATTTTCATCTTATTCTTTCAAGATTAAACTATTATATAATATCAATGTATTTTTAAAGGTTTAAGAACAAGATCCAAGACTATTTAAGTATTTTAAGTGAGAAATTCTCATCTTTGCAACTAATATTATCTGAAACAACTCAGGACACTTAATTTTAAGTTGAAAAATTATAATGCAATAGTTTTCAAGAGGATAAGCTAAATAATAAAGCTTGCTCTTATGTTCTTACTAATCTAAAAGTTTTAGGTTTGAATCTCAGTTGAGAAATTACTTTTCATTTTTGTTATCTAAAAAATGATAGGTGAAAGTGAAAATATGTTAAATTTATAAATACTGCTTAGATTAAACATGTTACTTGATTCTAAATCATTAACTTGTCAAATGGCTTATTCAAAATTCATAGTTTACAAGTTTTTAATGATTTAGTCAATGCCATCCAAAAAATAACACTATGAATTGCATTGTTATAATGACTATTAATTTTTATATAAATTATCGTTTATTAGACATTTCAACTTTTATATAAAAAAAAGTTGCTTTAAGTCTTCAAGATTCACTTTTTATTAAATCAACTTTCAATTTTAAACATATAACTATTAAAACTTAAATTTGGTGATATTTGAAACTGATTTATTTATTATATTAGATATTTGTAAGACGACTTATAAAGTTAATATACAATTAAAATTAAATACAAAATGAAGTCTATGATAGTTATATTATTAAATCAAGTCAAATGTATTCATTTATGCTTATAGAATTAATTGGTGATATTATAAGTATGAACTAAACCTATGCTCATGGTTAAGGATGATAAATCAGGCTCGAAATCAACAAAGTTATTTTAAATTGGTCAAATTTTAGATTAAATTTGAACTTCTTTTTAATTGTAAGTTTTAGATTCAGTTTCGAGTTTTATGGTCCTTCTTCTGACGCAACAACGCAACTTCAATCAGTATCGAAATGAAGTCCTAGAGACTTTCTTTTTTTTTCTCGTCGCTCTTAAATCGTTTACTATCAACCAGGTAAAATGTGAATTTAACGGGTTGTTGTCTAGTCTAATATAATAATTTATGAAAAAGGATTATCATATTCCCGCAATTGAATTCGTATACATTCAAACCACCATTGATCATATTTATCTTTATCGAGAAATCGAAGAAGCTATACAAGGGTTTTGCCAAGCTTGCTCAGATCAGATGGTACCTA
>JAOQML010000002.1:19208063-19234258 GCA_027568935.1 Erythroxylum urbanii
GATCTCTTTTGGTTTGAAAAACCTCTTGTAACTATTCTTTTTGACTCTAAATGTTGGATCGTCCATTTCGATATACCCGGTGTGAGATATCACATTGTTCGAGGAACCCTAGATGCTGTCGAAGTAAAGGATCGTCAACAAGGGCGTTCTAGTGCATTGTAGATTCTTATCCAAGACTTGAATCATTTGATGCAGTAAAAAAATGGAGGCTCATTTCTTATGTACAAGAGTAAAAAAGAAATAAACATAAGAAAACCAGACAGGGTGCCCCAAGATTCGTTTATATGCACTTCTCGGATCGAGAAAGCGGAACCACTTGGCGTTGCATATTAGAACTCATAAAGTTCACATCATTATGCTCGACACACGTGCTACAATGGCCGGGACAAAAGGTCGCGATCTCGCGAGGGTGAGCTAACTCCGAAAACCCGTCCTCAGTTCGAATTGCAGGCTGCAACTCACTTGCTCAACCGATAAGTCTTGCAGTCAAGCTCCCTTCTGCCTTTGTCATGAGCTGACGACAGCCATGCACCACCTATGTCCACGTTCCCGAAGGCACCCCTCTCTTTCAAGAGGATTCGTGGCATATCAAACCCTAGTAAGGTTCTTTGCTTTGTATCGAATTAAACCATATGCTCCACCGCTTGTGTGAGCCCCCGTCAATTCCTTTGAGTTTCATTCTTGCGAACGTACTCCCCACTCTCTTTGGTGGCATCCACTAATTCGGAACTAAATTTGAAAGCCACATTTCGACCCAGATGATTTCGGGATGCCCCTAATAACCAACGAATGGCAAGTGCTTTTCCTTGTGTGAATCCTAGGGAACTTGATGAGTCGATCCACCTATACGTCTTGCTTTTACTGCTATATCGGGAAAAGAGTTGAACAAGAAAAATAAATGGTGAATACCTGATCGAATTGATCGGGTCATGTAGGAACAACGTTCAATTCTACCTGTCTGTTAGGATGCCTCAGTTGCATGCATCACTGCACTTCCACTTAACACCTATCGTAATGATAAACGGCTCGTCTCGCCGTGAACTTCTCTTGAATTCTTAAAACTTCTATCGCTCCATCCCCGCAGGGGCAAAGAACCCGTCGCTATCTCGGCTATGCTACCGTGGGCTCTGGGGAAGTTGGAATAGGAGCTACTAATACGTTTTTGCCCAAGGAGAGCTCGCCACTAACTATAGCGGCACCATTCGCTAAAACTTGTCCCTTTTTAATGCATTTACCCTACTGAACCTGGGGTTTTTGATGCATATAAGTATTTTTGTTGGAACGTTGATACACAACTAATGATGATAAAGAAAGAGAATTCTTAGTTCAGTTCTCCACCTTAACGACAGAAAAAAAAGGATTAATTCAATTCTATTGAGTCTGACTTATAGTGATCATTTATCAAAGAATGACTCTGGTTATCAAATGATTGAAGAGCCGGGAGCAATTTACTTACGAAAAAACGTCCACGAATTTGATCAATTAGTCTTCGCGCTTTGTGAGGGGACATACATATATGTTTACCTAAAGTGGATACTTATGTATATGGGTCCTTTTTTCTTTTTTTATCATAAAAAAACCTCGTATTAATGAATGATAAGCATCTATGTTCGCCCTTTTTCTTTTTCTTTTTTATTATTTTTATTTGAATATTAATTATTTAATTCCTTATTAACATTAACGAATTACTGCCGGAATTTATTATCATTTTTTGCATGACCCTGAAAATTTAGAGTCGGTATAAATTCTCCCAACTTATGGCCCACCATACGATCTGTTATATAAATAGGTAAATGTTCCTTTCCATTATAGATAGCAATAATATGGCCAATCATTGTGGGTATAATGGTAGATGTTCGGGACCACGTTACTAGGATTTCTTTTTCTGCCTTTATGTTAAGTTTATTTATTTTTCTTAATAAATGATTTGCTACAAAAGGATTTTTTTTAGTGAACGTCCAGTTCGTTTGAATTTAGTATACACACTAATCTTTACTTCGTTATAAATTCCTAATGTTGTCAAATAAAATGTATTATTAATCAATCCAATTTTTGATTTTTTTGTGTTAGAGATACATTCATTTACAAAAGAGAAAACTTTATACCTAAACATAAAACGAAAAAAAGATCCGATTGATTGGTTTCTAGATCTAATTAATGTGTGATTGACTTATATGTATCAAAATAGCATATAAATGTAAAACAATATATATATGAAGTTACTTAAGCTTTGGTTATTAAAACTTCTCTTCTCTACTATGCAACCCATCTCTGACTTTTGTTCTTTCCACCACCAAAAATAAAGTGGTATTAGCGATATGCCTTCATCTATAATTCCTTATGGAATATGCTATTGTTTGTTGATTTAATATTTACACACATCCAACAAAAAATTGCATTCAGCTCAAAATAAAAGTGTTATATTTTGACATAATAAATTCATTGCCACTACATCAGGTTCGTCGCACGCTACTACTCCAACACCAACATTATCCACCTATGACGTTGCCCAAATAACCAATGCTACCAATAGGCTGGGAGATCAAAACATAGGTTAGTTAATAATAGTGTTGTTATTGTGGGTTCTTAGAGTGTGGTATCTGATCAATCTACTTGTGAATGAGCATATGACTATGACAATGGGAAATGGCCGTCAACCAGTGGAAAAAAGGTAAAGTGGTCGGAGATAACAGAGTCAGAAGGGGTTAATGTGATGAGTAGGTCAAGTTAGATGGGCTAGAAGTTGAGCATTCGAGCTTCTAACAGACTTCAGTTCGCTTGAAACTTGATCGTACTCTTAATTCAAGTAGCATGAATCAGACCCTATTGGACTTATAAGCCACTTAGGACTTGTTTGATCAAGAAATATCCCTTGATACTGTTTTTGGATGAGTCATAGTTAGCTCTAGGCGAAGTAAGACTAATGCTTGGTTCCGATGGTTAGATTTAATGGTTAATGAATGATTATGATTCTTGTATACACGTATGTAATGGTTAAGACTCTATTCCATTCCTTTTAGGATTATTAATTTTTTTAAAAATAAAAAAAAGATTGGGTTAAGGAAGAATGACTAACAACTTATTTATTACATTATCTGACAGTCAATAAGCCTAATTATCAGGTAATTTACAAGTCCGACTGTAGTCAAAAGTTGAACACTTAAGCTCACAACAACCATAAAAAGGTTTATGGTGGGTGCAATCTTTTGAGCCCATATTCGAAGCTTTAAGCCCGGAAAACTCAACTGCCGACAGAGTGGGATCATCACCATAATCACAGTCCAGCTACGGAGAGTGCAAGAGATGCTGACTCCATTCAATCACAACCATGGAGCCATTCTCAAACGTAGCGTGGAAGCAAAGGCCGTTCCTTGCTGCCACGTCAGCCTAAGTCCCAACTCCAAAGGATTCCCATTCCCATTCCCGTTTCATTTACTGCATCTCGTAGTCTTGTAGTAGATCGTCAAGTCTTGGCTTTTGCGATGAACATCTTCAGATTTTTAGGGGATATGACTCATTTGATGAGTATTCTTATTCTTCTTCTCAAAATCTACGCAACCAAATCTTGTTCAGGTTAGATTTATTGTCTTTTGGTTTACGCATTTAACAATTTTACCCAATTGTTTGATCTTCTTCCTTAGGGATTTCGCTGAAGACGCAGGAGCTATATGCAGTAGTGTTTGTGGCGAGGTATTTGAATCTGTTCACCGACTATATCTCACTTTACAATACAGTTATGAAGGTCGTGTTTATAGCCAGCACTCTTGCTATCGTTTGGTGCATACGGAGACACCCACTCGTCAGGCGTTCTTACGACAAGGACCTTGACACCTTTCGCCATTTTTTCCTTGTTGCAGCAAGCTTTATTTTGTCTCTTCTTCTCCATGACAAGTTTACTTTTCTCGAGGTCTCTTTATTATGGGTTTTTTTGTAAAAATAAATTAGCATGTCATTCCACATTTCCACGCTTCAAAATCTGCTAACTTTACCGTCATTTTGAAATCGTTACAGATCTCCTGGACGTTCTCGATTTATTTGGAGGCAGTAGCAATCCTTCCCCAGTTAGTACTGCTCCAGCGAAGTGGGAATGTGGATAATTTGACTGGGCAATATGTTTTCTTTCTTGGGTATGTGAATGTGATTTTAGGGAAACTCTTTTTTCTCGTCATTTTGAATGCGAATCTTCTCGTATCTTTTAATTTTTTTCCCCCCCTTTTGATTGAATATGATCAATGATTTCTACAATTTACACGAACATGTACATGTTTTGCACCCACATGTACACATTACCATGTTTGCATTCTTGATTCTGACTAACCTGGAGTAACTTGCCTTGTTTATGAATTAATGAGCTTTTAGAAGTAATAGTTTGAGTGATGCTGCATATCTACTTGAACTGAAAATTTCCCCATGTCTAACAAGTGCCATAGTCGAAGGACAGTTTATATGAGTTTTGATGGACCAACTAAATGCTGAAGCTATTTATACTTGTGCTGGGCTTGAAATATGTGGATATTCAATCATGGGGTGCCCTACCATCTTGATACTGAGGAATTGCTGAGTTTGAACTGTATGTTGTTGATTTTCGTTGCCATTTTGCTGCACGGCTATTCAAATGCCATAGAAATGTTGGTTGAACTTATTTTAGGATGAGCCTGATCATCACCTGTGATGGTTTATTTCAATGCTAACTAGCAATACCTTGAACCTGCAGGGCCTACCGTGCTTTCTACATCTTGAACTGGATTTATCGTTACTTCACAGAGAGACATTTCAATAGATGGATATGTAAGCACGATTATTTGGTAAGATCCTCCTTCATGTAAGTAGATACTGACATATCTCCTTTTGGTTGTATTTCAGCTTGCATATCTGGTCTTGTGCAGACAGCTCTCTATGCAGATTTCTTTTATTATTATTTCATCAGGTGTGAAAATACTTCCACCAAGAATGAGTGATCTACTTCTCTCTCTCCCTCTCTGTGCATACATACTTAGACATCTATGGATGGTATGACTCAAGTATTTCCTTTCCATTTTGTCCTCTCAGCTGGAAAACCAATGCAAAGCTTCAGCTTCCAGCTTGAACCATGCAGCAGATGAGAAATTCTTGAGCTGCATCCCCACTAAAAGTCTAAGGGTGGTTGATGGAGCTGTCCGTGTCTGAAGATGACTAATGAGAATCAGAAGTTGCAGAAGCTGTGTTCATATAGTTTGGTATGGTTTCACTTTGTATGACAAATGATCAGAAGTCCAACCCCTGTGGATGGAAATAGGATGTCATAGTTACGTGTAGGTTAGATCAGATGTCCATGTTGTTGTAAGGTGCTAGATCTATACTTTTGAATTGTAAAGATGAAATTTGGGGAGGGCTAAAGATACGGTCAACTGACATGATAGGAGGCCCCAAGCAGCCAAATATGTGCGAAATTGGGAAATATAATTTTTAATGTGGGGAAATCTTCTCGATAAAAGGCATTAACGAAACTAAGATTCCGTTTCTGGCAATACTTCTTGGCGAGCTTGGAATCATATGAAATTTATGTTCCTTGTTGCTACGTCAAAAATGTGTTGTTGCATGACAAGGGAGGTGAAACCATGGGCTACATTCATTTGGCCAAGCCTCAGAATTTCTATTTTAAATTTCATTACGTGTGTATGTATGTATTCTCATTATGGTTTTTGAGGTGAAACTACACCCATGATAAAATTAAAAAATGGTAATTGGTTTGGCTGTTTAAACAGATGAAGCATTTCTAATAAATTTAAGTAGTTGAATCATTTCCAATAATCTTTTGGCAAAAATGATTGGTTTCTTGTTACAAGAAAAAGGATAAGAAAGTGAAGAAGATAAGAAACAGGTATATAAAGATCATAGAAAAGGAAAAAAAAAAAATGTCGGCAAGTATGCTTTGGCCCTATTTTTTATTTGCAATGAAGTCAACATTGGTATTAGAACTTTTAATTCATGCGTATTCTGATTTTAATGTCTAATAAATTTAAAATTAGAAATTCATTCGATAGTGTTTGTGGTTCGCATAGTTCAAAACATAATTATTATCTTTAGGAGTTTGAATTATTTTCTCTTATTTAAAACGTATGGAATCATTGAGAAGTATGGGTGGGTGCTAATTGGTTCGAGTGAAATAAATTGTGAAACCAATTTGTGTATAGAAATTTAAAGATAAATCTATTTCCCGTAACAAGGTAATGAAATCGGCCTTCACATGTTTGGATGGTTACTTTATTGATTATTCAAATAATTTTGGCTTTTATTTACTTGAAAATGATATTTTAAAATGAGTATCATGACCTTTTTTTTTTGTTTTGAGTCTGATTGAAAACACCAAAGACTAGAGATAAGCATCAGACGTTAGAATACTTCTTTTTTCTGATGGCCTTTTCCAAATTTTATCATAATAAGATTTCAAAGGGTTTCATTTGAATAAGCCATTATTATTTAACCAAACACTTTTTTTTCTTTTGCAAAAACGACTTCTTTTTGTGAAAATTCAAGCCAGTGACTAGCAAAAGATGAGACATGGAACTATAGCAAAAGATGAGACATTTTTCTTTGTCACGCCTATACATCTAAATATACTATAGCATGACATCAAGTAAGCATGTCTTACCTTATTTGATCTTAAGTCCTCATAGTATAATTATGCAAGCATTGGTAAGTCTTAACCAATGTTTAACATATAGGATGTCAGAACTGGCCAAAGACTTACGATTAGGCATGGAAAACGAGAATTGTTAATGAGTTGGCATGTATTGGTGCATATTGGCATAAATTTTTGACGAGATATATGATTCAAATGTGAGACTAAAAGATAGCTTAAGTTGGACCTTGGATTAAAGGTTAATTGGATCAAATGAATGAGGGAGACATATGAGAGCACTATGGACTTAATGTGTGCTCAAATAGACAGATTATAACTAATGGACTTAACATAGATAAGCATTGGACTGGACCAGTATGTTATGAAAGGCTTTGGGCTTGAATGACCCATCATCAATGGATAAAGATCAAGAGGAGATCTTAGATGATACGACAAATAAGATCATAATAGATATACATTATCTTTAAAAGATAAAGATCATGTGAGAGAATCATCTGAAGATAGTAGAGTTCTTCATGGATGGAAGTATCATTCCTAGATAAATATAATCTTTTATCTTGTGAGTTGTGATGTAGCTAAATCATATTAGATAGAGTCCTATTTGGATGAGGATGTCATCCTATTGGATAATGTGTTGTAATCTGATTAGGATAAGATGTGATCTAGTTAGTTTAGTTCAATTAAGATTCTAAATTGTATAACCAGAGATGCGTATAATAGCTTATTCAACCTTGCTCTTAAAGAGAGGAAAGATAGAGAGGAAAGATAAAGAGGAAGGAAACATATTGAGAGAGATAATTCCTTTGTATACATATGCGGAAGTAATATTGGTTGGTTTTACTGTAGTTATTATGTGTTTATTGTTTCTTATAATTGTTTAATACTTTCGTAGTATTTTTACTGAAGTATGAGAGTTAAACACTTCGAGGGTCATAAGTTGTTCAAAAATAAGCTTTTGTTGGTTAATGATTACGTGAGAAGGCTAGGTCTTGGTTAAACGGAAGTAAGTGAGATTGTCGTGCCCTTTGTAAGAATTACCATATTTAAGCTGGACAAGGAAAAGGAGATAATGAGAAATGTTATTTTCAAGGTTAAAAATCTATGGTCGTCTACGTATATATATATATTTCATTTTCAAGAAAAAAAGAGGAAATGGGTAATATGTAATCCTAAAATTTCCTTTTTTTTTTCAGATATGATCTGTATGTGATGAGGAAAGTTCCCTCTTTCCTAGCTTGTGGGCATATGGTTTCTACCAAAAAATTTCATTATGTGTGTGTGTGTATTCTCATTTTGGTTTTTGAGGTGAAACTACACCATGATAAAATTAAATAATGGTAATTGGTTTAGCTGTTCAAACAAATGAAGCATTTCTAATAAATTTAAGTAGTTGAATCATTCCAATAATCTTTTAACAAAAATGATTGGTTCCTTTGTTAAAAGAATAAGGATAAGAAAGTGAAGAAGATAAGAAACAAATATATAAAGACCACGAAAAAGGAAAAAATTTCGGCAAGTATGCTTTGGCCCTATTTTTTATTTGCAACTTTTAATTCATGTGTATTCTAATTTTAATGTCTAATAAATTTAAAATTATA
This sequence comes from Erythroxylum urbanii, assembly GCA_027568935.1. NCBI lineage: Eukaryota > Viridiplantae > Streptophyta > Magnoliopsida > Malpighiales > Erythroxylaceae > Erythroxylum > Erythroxylum urbanii. The sequence continues at coordinate 19,216,284 of JAOQML010000002.1, forward strand.
AATTCATTTGATAGCATTTTTGGTTTGCATAATTCAAAACATAATTGTTATCTTTAGGAGTTTGAATTCTTTTCTCTTATTTAAAATGTACGGAATCATTGATAACTATGGATGGGTGCCAATTGGTTTGAGTGAGATAAATTGTCAACTCAATTTGCATTTAGAAATTTACAAATAAATCTATTTCCCGTAACAAGGTAATGAAATCGGCCTTCACACATTTGGATGGTTACTTTATTCAAATAATTTTGGCTTTTATTTACATGAAAATGATATTTTAAAATTAGTATTATGGCCTTTTTTTCCCCCTTTTGAATCTATTCGAAAACACCAAAGACCATAGATGGGCATCAGACATTAGAATACTTCTTTTGTTTGTTGACCTTTTCCAAATTTTATCATAATAAGATTTCAAAGGGTTTCATTTGAATAAGCCATTATTATTTAAACAAACGCTGTTTTTTCTTTTGCAAAAATGACTTCTTTTTGTGAAAATTCAATCCAGTGACTAGCAAAAGATGAGACATGGTACATCGCCGATGTTGAAGTTGGCAACAACTATCTTTACGTGAAGCCTTATTAATGCCTCCCCAACATTGTAATATTGTCTTAGCTATCTTCGTTAACGAATATAATCTTGAACGTGTGTATGATGTGGGTCATTATCGTTTTACCGTTGTTTGGTATCGTTCTCCTTAGTGGTAGAGTAGATGATGGTCGACAATACTAAAAATGATGACAATTGTCACAGGGACTTTTTTAGCTGCTGCATAATTGAAGTAAATTTGTCAAAGTCTTCGTGTGATAGTTAAGCTTAAGTCTCAAAGTCTAGCTTAGCCTACCCTCATTATCGTTGACTAATAAGTCAGTTTATTTTTAAATGCTTCACGTTACTCATGTTTAAGTGTTTCCATCACATTTTCAATACATAAGTATTTAGCACAAATCAATTAAATGAGATAAACAAGAGAGGTACCATAAAGCCAATATTTTATTGATATATTCACAAAAGATATAATATAAAGGAATCAAGTGATTTCCTACTTGAAGCACTTTACAATAAGACTATTCCAGAACTCCTTGCTTGAAGCTCTCAATAAGAATTCTCTCAAAGCTTTCAATTCTCTTACATATGATTAAATGTCTCTTTACTCATTCAAGTGAATTTATAAGGATTTCTTTATGTAGGTTTATAAGAAATTAGGAACTAAATAAGCTAAACTACCCATTTTCTCTAATAACCTACTAAGTTAGTACAACTTCTTCTACTAATTCCACTAAGTTAGTAGAGAGTTATCCACTTTAGGCTACTACTCTTCTTTTCACATGAAAAATGTGTTGGAAAGATGCCCATTCTGTTGCCATTTTATTTGACCACTTTCTCATTAATTAAAGAAGTGCTCCTACTTTATTAGATAGTGTTTCTACTTTTTTAACCCACTACCTCCATGTTTTTATCATGTATCTCCGTGTTATCACCTTTTGAAGATAAGTGCCTTGATGAGCCTTTGATTTAGTCATCCTAAGTCATTTTTATGCATAGTCCATCTAAGCAATTCTATAGTGCAATCACATTTCTCTATGACCTAAGTGAGTAATAATGTAAGCCATTGTATAATAAATCTCATAACATACCTTTTGACCTTCTCTTCAAAGTTAAATGCATTGCTACACTCTCTAACTCTTTCACCTTTCATCTTTATTCTCTTATATGAATATTGCCTCTCATTGAATATTTTTACGAATGTGCATTAATGCATGCAAAAACTCGCTACTCTTGAGCATTCATCGACAATGCCCTTTTTATCTTGCTTACTTGCATGTCCTTGCCTTACTTTATCGTCAACATGACATCTTCATGCTAGTCTGAGTGTTAAGCATCGACTAATACTTGTTAACACTTACATGATTCTATAGTTTAGACTTAAGGGTCTAACAAACCAACCTCACTAAAAGAACGTAATGCTCTCATCGAAATAGCCTGTAAGCATTTCTCTGCAAGTGGTTACCTTAAAGATTCCTTAGATAAACTTTGAACACAAAAGCTACTTTTTGTTTCCATTTAGAAAATCTCATATATGCCATTTCTCCTCATTGTAGGCTTTGATTTTTCATGGACACTCCTCCACAAGGCTCATTATATGCAACATAGTATAATTGTTGAGGTAGACTTCTTTTTTCGGGTCCTCAGTTTCCTTTCCTTGATCCTTCACAACTATAAAATTTATTTGCTCCTTACTTGACTTTTTTTTTTGGTATTCTTCACTAAAATATGGCCCTTAAAAAATTAAACAAGTAATGTCATATTATTATTATTTTTTATCTCACATTGAGAAGTTTCACTTACCTTCTCTTTGCCTTTCTTTGAGTCATTTTGAGTTCCACCATTCTTTTTGCCCTCTCTACTAGAAAATGGGTGATGGAATTTAGAGATTGATTGGTGTAAATTATAGTAAGTTTTTATAGATGTTTAAGTGTGCTTTTGAGTATTTCTTAGATGATTATTATGTATATAAGCTTAGAATTATGTTATTATTAGTGTTTGTTTATATTCTAAGTATTTGTGTGGTTTTGAGCATGATTTGGATATTAATTTTATGTTTCAAGAGGTGTGTGATGTGTGTTTGAGTGTATGGAAACAGGAAATTGAAGAAAAGAGAAGAATTGGAAGTATAGAATTAAGCAAGTTGAAATTTGACTTGTCGTGCCATGATCGTGACAGAGAGTACAGATCGTAATTTTTGTAATTTTAACATTTTGAGGATATTTTTGGAACCAAATTAAGTAGGTAAACCCTAGAAAGAACCCTAGAAGCCTCAAAAACTATTTAAGAACATAAAACACCGAAAAAAAGTCTGTCACCATCTTACAAAGTGAGAGAGCAAGAAGGAGGAGCAAAAAGAGCAATCCAAAAATTCCAGATTTCAAGTTTGAGTTCAAATCAAGTTCTTTCTTTCTTTCCTTTGTTTATTTCATTAAACTTGATGTGTAACTTGGATTTGAATATGTTATTCACATTTAGAATGATCTAATTTTCATATTTACGTTTGTTCTTGAATTGTTTTGTGACTTGATTGTTGTTGATTTCAATTCAATTTTCTAGTGTTGTGATGTTTGGGTATGTTAAAACTTTGATAATAAATAGAGAGTGTGAGTCGAAAGTGATCTAATTAGGATGGGTAATGAGAGTTAGTGACCTAATAAGTCTCACAAATATCAAATTGGTAATCATATTAAGAGAGATCTTGTGTAAAAAACTGATTACCCGATAGATCACTTAAGAACTAGCTGAAAATCTTAGGTAGATTTTGTGAATCGAGAGGTTACAAAATCTGGAATTTCATAATCAATTAGGATTAATTGATTAGGTCTTAAGAAAGAGTAGTCAGTCCCTTAAAAGATCTAAATCAACAAATGATTGAATTAATAACGATTAGGGAGCAAAATAACGATAGAATGAATTTTAAGCTTCACCCTTGATGTTCTTCACATATTTGTGGTAGCTCATTTACTATTTGATTATTTGTTTAGTTTTATTTAATAGTTTTAGAATTATGATATTTTATTTTCATTCAATTCATATCCCGACACCTTAGACAAAGTTAGGTTCACTTAGTTTTAACTATTTCCTCGTGAGATCGATACATTATATACTATGCTTATGACCTACGCGTTTGCGGAATATTGAGGGTTTTATAAGATTAAAACTTGTTCAACAAAGATCCACTAAAGCACGTATAGTTGTAATAATGTTAGGTAATTCCTTCACATTTTTCCTCTGAAACTCTGTTTGCTACTAAACATTTATAAAGTTAAACAACTTGTCTTCTTTTGATATATTTTACACATCTAACATCAAAGATGTGAAATTTCTTATATACTCCTATAATGCTCCATCTTGCTTTAACCTCCTTATAAAGTTGAACTACTTCTCTTCATATATGCTTTGCATGTCTAACATTAAAGATGTGAATTTTTTTACATACTTTTTTAACAAGCCGTCTTGCTTTAACAACTACAAAATTTCGTCCACAAGCTAAGAAGTGTTATTGGTGAGGAACTAGTCAATTAGCTCCTCATTCATTTTCTCCTAAATGTTAGCGGAAGGTTTACTTGTGTTACGTCATTAGAGGTCTATGTCTTCTACCACATCTTTGCATCATTCATTATGTACATTGATGTGATTGAAATCTTCTTTGAATTAAACACCTTTTTCTAAATCAGTACCTTTGTTGCTGTAAAGTATAACTCTATATCCTATAAAAAAAATTCGAGCTCTTTGGTGATATTTTTCATTAAAAACTTAGGGCTTATACATATTCACTAAAGTGCTTTCTAATCTAACCAATTAACACCTAGACATAACATACTTGAGCAATAATAAGTAGTAACTCATCTCCCCAGAGCTTTCATATGTTCTTTGAGTGATTTTTTTGTTTCTTGAAACTCAATTACCAAAGCTTCAAATCATTCTATAAAAGGAATCAAGCCCTTTTATCTTGGGATTAGAGGACCAATGATTGACTCTATTTAAGTAACTCTTTTGATAAGATCACTTCCACTATCCTTTTTTCAATAACAATCAAAGAACACCTCATTAAACTTTAAATCTTAAAACTTGACGTAGCTTTATCTTGTAATCATAAACCAATAAGTTCGTTTATTTTTGAACACCTTATACCATTCGTGTTTAAATGTTTCAGTCACACGCTCAACACATAAGTGTGTAGCATATATCAATCAAATGGTACAAACAAGAGAGATACAACAAAGCTTTAACCTATTACTTCCATATTCTTGAAGAGTTTCTTCCACTTTGTTAGGTAATACTCCTACTTCCTTAGCCTATTACTTTTATATTCTTGCCATATGTCCCCAAATTATGACCTGCCAAAGACAAATTTCTTGATGACTCTTTGGTTTATGCATTCTTAGCCATTCTCGTGTATGATCTATCTCAGCACGTCTATAATACAATCACATTGCTGCATGACCTAAGTTAGTAACAATGGGAGCTATTGTACACTAAATCTCATAGATTTACATACTTTCAACTTTCTCATTAAAGTTAAGTAACTTCATACACTCTTGGACTTAGAATAACTTAGTTGCACCTTTCATCTTTGGTCTTACATAAGAACCTGAGTGACAAGCATCAACAAAGGCTCGCCAAACCTTGCACGATTTTGTACTTTAAACTTAAGGGTCTAATGGCGACCATGTTTTGGTTGTTTTACTTTTAAAAGTTGGCTAGGATTTTAAAGATGTTAAATAATAATGGGTGTTTGGTAAAAGGGACAACTAAAAACCAAAAGTCAGCCTAAGTGTAGGTTAAACCTATAAACCGACAGGGGTTTAACTAAGGTCTTGGTTAAGGTCCAAGAAAAGAGATTTTAGATACTTAAACCCTCGACCTTTGTTATTAAAAGCCTAAATCTTAAATATCTGTATGCATCTTACAACTTATATAATTTTGATGGATACTTTTTCATAATTTATTTAATTTATCTCCAAAACACTTTAAGACTTATTTAAAGGACACTTTTCATTAAATTATTTTTTATTTTATTTGTTCTAATTTATTAATTCTAAAATTATTTATTCATATTTTGATTATTAATTTGACTAAATATATGTATATTGATTAAAAAGAATTACTTTTCATACTCTTCTGAGCATTATGCTTTAATGATATGCTTATGTTGTAGGATACAATTTCAACTTATTATTCAAAAGTTTTGAATACTATCTTTTATTGAATCAATTTCAAGAAAATGGTTGTAATAATAAGGACTTGTTTGTAAGTTAAAATGTATCATAATGAAATCATGTGAATTTTATTAAGGAATAATTAGATTGAAGTCGAATGGTTCCTAGGATAAACTTATTGCATGTTATTTTGGTGAATAATACGATTAAAGGTCTTTTTTTCTATTTATTAAGGTTTCACTACTCTTATGAGCAAATATGAAGTAGTTTGCAAAATGATTATGCCCCCACTTAGAAATTTATTGATCAGTGTGTGGAATAGTCCACTAGATTGTATTCAAACATATAGTTAGGTAGTGTAAAATTTTTTAAAAGAGCATAGGAGAATGGAAGTGTCTAAAGGTTTTAGTTTTAATGGTCTATTAAAGAACACAATAGAGCTAATAGCTTATATGAACTTTAATTATTCGTTTAAAGCAATAATTGACTCAATTCACCTTAGGGTTCATCAAATTTCAAAAAATTAGTTAGAGATTTTTTTTCACTTTTATTTGTCGTTTAGTACCCTTTTTTTATGATAGCTACTTAGCATTGTTTGTCTGTAGCAACAATTATTACAACTATTAATATATATATATAGTATTTGTTTACTAAAACCCATGACAATTTCACTTGTTTATTTTTATATGTATATGTTACACACATACACACACACACATATAGAGAGACATATCATACTTGGATATATTTGTAAATAAATACTTCTAAATATAATGATTATTCACACACACATGCACACACACACACTTATATCATACTTGGAGATATTTTTAAATACATACTTCTAAATATAATGATTATTTGTCAATCAATTATTATATGGATGATGATTGGAAATTTTGTGACCTTTTGATTCCACAAGTAATTTAAAAAATAATTAAAATTTCTATTTAGAAGGTTGTGTGAAATTAATTAAAAATAAAAATAATTGGATAATAAATATGTCATTATGGAAATTATGTGTTTAAGAAAAATGACAACTATATCCATGAATATTGTCTTAGAATTCAATAGAGGTAAGAACTTAAATGGTGATAATTTGGAAATTTGGAGCATGGAAATCCAATATGCATTGAATAAGTAAAAGACTAAAACTCACTCTATGAAATCATAGTTGTTTCAAAGACAATATGGCTCAACATAAGAAAAAATAAATGGCATATAAGTTATGTAAAAGGAGAACTCCTTTGCTCATGTATCATAGATGATGACGCTATGCAAGACTTCATGAGGTATGACCTTACTAAGAATAAATGTCCTCAGTGGTAACATACTTTGGTATCACCTTAGTGACTAAATTATCATAAGTTACTATTAAGTTTGACATATATAATAATGAACAAAATAAATCATAGATGAATTATGAGGTTAGATCCTTCAATGTCGAGGTATATGAACCTAATGTCAAACATAGTTAGTGAAATGAGAGATGTTGGTTATATCGTGTTAGATACACAGCAAATGTAAGTTGTCACATTTTCTTTACCTCTAAATTGGGAGTATATAAAAATACATCAAACCTGAAATAAGAATATCAAAATGATATATGATGTTATGAGGCATCAATTATTACAAATTAAACATATTGAGGCTTTCGAGTCATATACTGAGTTATACAATCATTGAGTCATGCTCACAAGGAGCTAAAAGTAAGAAGAGAAAGCGCTACGGTGAGTTTAAGTGAAAATTAGAAAGAAAGCCTTCCATAATTCTTAGAACCTAAGAAGAGTTAAGGATAATTAAAATAGGAAAGGAAAATGATATTATAAGAAAAAATTTCTTATATTTGTCAAGCTTCTAATTAGCCTTAGATTTAACACTAATATCTATAGTGGTCGAGGATAATATTCTTGGAACCAATTATAATAGTTATAGTTTTATGTTAGATGTTTCTATGATATTATACACTGGTTATGAAATAAACAAAACTAGTTTTATTTGATTACACCATTCAATACTTGTAACATTGATGCTAATATGTTCCATGCTAGATTTGGACATGTTGGACAAAATCAAGTAAGGTCTTTTAGAAGACCTATATAAAGTATAATTGTCTATTTATATACAATGTCTATGTAAAAAGTATAAATTACAATTATGATGCAAATTTTTTCTAATTAGTCGGGACTTAAAGTAAATAAGGAGAAGAGTAGTTTGCACCTTTCTTCGGATGTTAGAGAACATAAGCAGATTTGAAGCATGATCAGATTTTCGATTCTTTCTATGTCGTTGAAGTATCTAGGAGTTACAATTACTAAGTTAAAAACCAAAATTTTCAGGTTTCATTCCATTGATCGAGAAGCTTAAATAAAGAATTCAAATATGGCAAAATAAGTTTCTTTCTATAATTGGCCGACTAACTCTAATTTGTTCGGTGTTTAACAGTATACATATACATTGGGTTGCTTACATGCTGCTACCTAAGAGGGTCATTAAGGAAATTGATCATGTGTTAAAAGCATTCTTGTGGTCAAGAAGCACAGTGAGTGGGAAGCATGCAAAGGTGAAATGTAGTGAGGTTACATTATCAAAGAAGCAAGGAGGACTAGGGATTATCCCAGTTTCATAGATGCAGTATGTTCTTCTGACTAAGAGGATCTGGAGATTGTTCATTGATAGTCAAACTCTTTGGATTAAATGGATAGGGGCATATCACTTAAAAGACAGGAGTTTTTGGTAGCTGGAGGAGTCTAGGGACTTTTCTTAGATATTCAATTATTTACTCAGTTTGAGAGATATACTGTATCCACATATCAAGCCTGAGCTGGGAGATGGCTAGGATATATGGTTTTGGTTCGATAATTGGACTAATGTTAGTCTTTTAATCCATAAAGCGGAACTTTCTCAATTATGATCTTGGATACCTTTATATGCTAAAGTCTCTTCTCTTATCCATGAGGGAGAGTGGCTAGTAACTACAGAGGATTCTCCTTGCTTATAGAGTATTTGCTAAGCATTCTGGAAGGAATACAGAAAGATAGCATCACCTGGAATCTCTCCTCTAGAGGTTCGTTTAGTAATAAATCTTGCCATCAGTTGTTAGTTAATTGCAATGAAGTAGTTCCTTAGTTTGATACTCTTTGGAAAAATTCATTAAATCCAAGAGCTGTAGTTTTTCATAACCAGCGATTAAATATAGACTCTGAACAAAAGATAAGCAATGGTCAACGAGCTGTGGCAATCCATCTTCTTGGCAACGAAGGAAAAAAAGAATGGAGTCATGGAAATTTAGACATTATTAATATACTGTTGTTGGTTTAGAGAGTATGATCCTAAATGTGTCTTAAGTAAGCTAGTGAATGACAGCCACAACCATCTTTATTTTGAGTGTACATACACTAAAGCAATTTGGAGCAGAATCATGGTTATTTTATAGTTATCTAGATACACCTTTAAGTGGGGGAGACTTTGAACATGATAATATGGTGCACAAAGCATGGTCGCTCGGATGGTATGCTTATGAAAACAACCTACATGAATGTCATTTATGCAATTTGGAGGGAAAGGAATAGTAGAATATACAAAGGAGTGGAAGAGGGTAAACATTAGTTAGCAGAACACAATGTCAACTACACTTAAGAAACTATTATTGCTCATCATCAACAAAGATTTATTAGCCAAAATTTGACGAGAATTTGGTTGTTGTAATTTGATTTTTATATGTATTTTTGTGTTTGAGGATGCTTTTGAGTTGAATTTTTAGTAGTAGTTAGAGTTTCATTGTAATGTCATTAAATAACCTTTGCTAGTTTAATAAAAATTCTTTTATTTTCCAAAAAATTAGAAAACCCATTTATTATAGAATAAAGAGTTGTTAAGCCATTGAAATTAACTCATTAAGCTATTTATAGCCAAATGAATGTGAGAGCAAGGCATGGAGGTACTTATTTCATCACTTTTTTTCAATTATTGTATTCAGTATAGTATATCTATTTGATTTCTCAAAGTTTGAAGCATTATATTATTTCTAAAAGTATACAACTTTAGTTAAGAATCAAATAGATAAAGCATCAACTGTCTCAGAGAGCTAATCAAGTATTATGAGTACTCATTTGATCAATTAAAAAATGACTATTTTGTAAGCAATCAATAAAATGGTGATGTGGAGAGGAGAGCTAAAACTCTTCATGAAAAAGATAGGTATATAATGGCACATAGAAATTGGCCTATTTAATTATTAGCTAGATGTGTTATTGTTGATTAAATATATACTCAAGTTATTGCTTATAATTAAAACACCATTTGAGATATAAATAGGTAAGAGAACTAATTTATCACATCTGAATTCTTGAGAATGCGTTACCTATATTCATGATCTCTTATATAAGTATGAGAAATTGGTCCTAAAAGGAACAAATTTTTTGTTAAAAGATTAGAAAAACATTCCAAAGTGCATATATTCAAAGGTGAATAAGGTAATAAACAAGCAATTGAATTTAAGTCACATAATGTCATATTCTTAAAGAATGATCATCCAAAGTAAGAACAAATAGTTTAAAACTTATCTCTATATGAAATATTGAATTAAGATGATGTAGTAAGTTGAGATCAAGTAGATGGAATGCATCCACTTAAAAACAATTTAAAAGACGATGAATTAGTTTCTAATCAATGCTAATCTAAGTCTATTAAAGTTTTATACCATTATCTAATTCAAGTGGGAGCAATATGGGAGTAGAGACATATTTTCTTAAAAAATTTCAATTATACCTATAATACACATAGATTAATTCTTAGAAAAAATTTTAATGATAAAAGAAATTTATGGTAGTTCAAAAAGAAAATGATGAGCTAAGAAATATAAAAGGACTCTATCTAGTTTTGTTAAAGATGAATAAGTTATAGCAATAGAAAAAGGATGAAATTGATGAGCTCGATCAAAGTATGAGGATTAGTTAATCTTCTTAAAGGATTTGAGGTCAAAAAAACAAATAAGTTCTCAAATTTTAATTGAAGCATGAATGACAACTTTGAAATATATAAATCACATCTAATGAAAAAAGGATGCATACAATGGAAGATATTAATTATGAGAAGACCTTCCTACTTGTTATGAAGTTTATATTAGTTTGAAAAATTCTGGCTTTGGTAGTTGCATTGGATTTTAAGCTACATCAAATGGATTTAATTGATTGCATTCTTAAACAAAATACTAAATAAGAAAATTCTAGATAGGACAACCATTAGGTTTCGTTCAAAATGGCCAAGAGCATTACACATTCAAATTGTTAAATTTAATATATAGTCTAAAGTAGTCTCAAAGTCAGTGGTATATCAAGTTTCGTACTGTAATCATTTCATATGATTTTATTATGACTGACAAACTCTACTAAGTATACGTTAAAAGAAGTAACAATAAATGGATAATTTTATTGTTATATATGGATGATATTTTGATAACTAGTGACAATAAGTAGTTTTTTTTACGAATATATATAAATTGACTTTCAATCACATATAGAATAAGAATATGGCTAAGGTTTCATACATCTTTGAGGTTAAGATTGCTAGTTATCGTTCAAACAGATCATTATCGCTTTTATAAGCTACATATATCTAAAGTAAATAATTAAACAATTTTATATGCATGAATGTAAACCACTTTATTTTGTCCATTGATAAAGGTGACTAGGTGAGCGGTTAAGAAATAAATAGTCTCCTCATATGCCACAAGAAGAGGAAGAGATAAAGATGGTTTCTTGTTCTGTTGTAATCGATATACATTTAAACAATGTTGTGTATGATTAAGTTCATTGAAAGACAATACTAGGAACCTCAAATATCAACATCAAACCAACACATAGATATCAAGTATAATTATATCAACGATATAGTAGCACAAAGAGAAATAAATGATGATGGTTTATTTATTATTGAGTATTTAATGCAACATATATTTAATTAAGTATTAAGCATCATATTTCTAAAATAATTTTAAATGAGATATAAGTTCTAGAAATATAAGAATGCTTGATTTTCATTTGAGTTTTGAATTCTAGGATGAATGTTGGAATGAGTGTTGAACATTCAGTTTTAGATTTAATAAGAATGTTAGACAAATATGAAATATCTTCTTACATAGGTAATCATCTTTATTATTTTGTTACAATGGAGATATGACAAGTTTTAAGCAGTTTATCTAACTGATAAATAAGAGCTCAAGTCTTGAAACATTAATGTCGATGTGAGATACATTAAAAGGTATAATAGGTTATTAGTAATGACATAAACTAAAGAAATAATATATTCACCCATTTTATTTTAACATGTCAAATGTAAGTTCTAAAAGGTGGATTAAATGAATAAACCAATGAACTCGAGTTAGGCATTAGGTATACATAAACTATTATCAATACAATATTTGAGGAAAGGAATAAGATTTGATATAAGAGAGTCAATACTATTATACAATAATCATATCATATGTGCATTATCAACAAATAAGAATAAAATAAGTCACATTCTTAACTTATATTATGATATGATCCTTTAAGACTATATGAACCTTTAGAATACTCTTTTTTACTCAGGTTCTATTTCTAGAGAATTAAGTCAATTGTTGTTATTTTAGAATGTTACTAAAAATTCATGAATGATTCGATATAATGGGACGTTCTAGAAAAAAAAGTTAATTTGATTCAAAAAATTAAGAAACAAGGAAGAACATTATGACCTTGAGTTTGTGTAAAGATGTATTCTTCTAAATAGAAGATAATGCAAATATAAAGCAATTATATATTGACATTTATATGATTATTAATGAAATGAATGATATATTGTATAATATACTAAAAATCATTTTTTTTAAAGAATAAAGGGGAACATCTAAAGTTGTTACAACTATAGAGGCATCAAACTACTTAGTCATATTATGAAGTTATGAGAGAAGGTGATTAAGAAGAGAGTGAGAAAGGATGCACCTAACTCAAAGAACTAATTTGGTTTTATATCAGGAAGGTCTATAACAGAAGCTTTACATCTCTTTAGAAGATTAATGGAATATTACAGGAAAAGACAATGTAACATATACATGGTTTTTATTGGATTAGAGAAGGCTTATGCATAGTACCTAAGGAAATCATGTGAAGGTATGTAGAAGTTAAAGAAGGAGTCACAGAGCATTTTTCTATTAATATCGGGATATACAAAGGCTCCTCATTAAGCCCCTTTCTATTTACGGTGGTGATGGATGAGCTCACCAAGAATATCCAAAGGGATGTGCCTTAGAGTATATTATTTGTTAATGATATTGTTTTAGTAGATGAGATAAAGAGAGGTTTAATTTCAAGTTAGAACTTTGAAATGATACGCTAGATTTGAAGGGCTTTAAATTGAACCAGACTAAGACTAAGTAATTATAGTATAACTTTTCAAGCTATATGGTACCTCTGATGTAGAGGTAAATATTGGTTAAAAAGTTATATCACATAAAAGTGTTTTAAGTATCTAAGATCTATCATCCAAAGCAATAGAGAAATTAGCGAAGACATAGTTCATCATATTAGATTAGGCTAGCTTAAATGAATGAGTGCATAAGGAATTTTATGTAACAAGAAGATATCAAGCTCAAAGGTGAATTTTATCATTTAGTGTTAGGCTGACCATGCTTTATAGGTAGAGTGTTGGCCCATTAATCATGTGCATAGTCATAAGTTAATAGTGGCAGAAACGAGGATGCTCTATTAGATATACAACCTTACTAGAAGATATAAGGTCAGGAATGTAATATTAAGAGACAAATTAATGGTGGCTAATATTGATAGAAAATTAATATAGATAAGGCATAGGTGGTTCAAATATATTAATAGAAAACATTCTAAAACTCTTGTGAGAAGATGTAAGAAGATTGTATTTAGGGATTATAAGAGGAAAAGAGGAAGTCCTAAGAAGAATTGAGGGGAAATGATCAGGATCATAAATAATATAACTTTGTTAGAACATATTGAGGGCGTGACCCTCAATAAGAAACTTTGGTGTTCTAAGATATAGGTAAAGGATCTCACATAGGGACATTTTTCTCTTTCTTATAGGTCTTTTAAATATTTTTGGCCAAAAGATCAACTTAGCCCCATACGTTTACTTTAAAATCTGAGTCGGACCATAATGTTTCAGTACGTTAAAAACGAATCCTAGCATTTGGAATATGTTCAATCTAGCTTGCAACTGGACGAAATTATTCACAGAATTAGGCCTTCGTTAGTTAAATGCTGATGGGGCAATTTTTTTCTAATGTGGATATTTAATTTTATTAAAATGGGACTGATAAAGTTAAATGGAAGTGTTTCCATGAACAACGTCTCTAAAACTATATACAGAGCTGCAGGAAGAACCTAACTTTGAGTAACCGATGAAGGAGTTGTTTGAAGGGTCACGTACGTCCCTTTGATCTGCTTGAGGGTTGTCAAGTCCTTGATTTGGTCCCATAAAGATGGCAACTTTTGTTTTTCCTTACGAATCTACTTTCATTTTCGTTTAGATAGTTTTTGTTTCTTCTTTTTAGACTTCGAGTGTTCTTATAAGAACGTGAGGATAGCCATTAAAACCAAGAAAGGTGCAACAAAAGATAAAAAAAAGAAGTAATAGTAATAGTTTATAAATATTATTCCAAGAAGACCAAGAAGAAGTAATCTGCTTGTAGGTTCAAGTTCTTGATTTGGTGCTCTATGCCTTTAGTTTGTAAATATTATTCCATCATAATATATCACTCTAATATCAGATTAACTACTGGTGTGTTTCTTTTATAAGCAAAGACCACTTTTTAGAGATTTAGATAACTAAACTAATATTTAGTTCAGTTTGACGGTTGACCATTTAGTGATAGGCTTTAGCTAGGTAGGTCAAATGAATGGCGACGTTCATTTACTTTGTAAAGGACTCTTCTTTGTAATGCACTGTTGGTGCAAGATGGTGGTGGTAAGGGACAAGGTCTCTCATATCATAACATGTTATGTATTTTTGGACTTCCTTGTTATCGTTACATGTAAAAGATTTTTATTCCTTTATGATAAATTATTAACCTTCCCCTTTACATAAGTAGACATTATGTAATTTGTAATTTGTAGATTATTACAAATCTATTTTGATGCAATGATAGAGGTTACTTGTTTAAAAACAACCTCTAGATTATATATAGGAATGGAAAAATTAATCTTAGTTTGATATTATTCAAAATCCATAATCAACTAGTTGGTAGAGTTTCTCAAGTTCGTTAGTATTAACAAGTTAGAGGTCCTTAACTTTCAGTGGTGGGAATTCCACCACTAGCTCTTCCAACTTCAACTCTGTAAAAGCAACAGATCCAACTTAACAAGGAATATGGAAATAAAAAATGAAGGATTAAGGGTTAGAAAATAAGAAGAGACAGAGAAGTGAACGAGTACAAACCAACTGTGGTTTTGGACCAAACGTATTTGAAGATGGCATAGATCAAATCTTGTGAACAAGAATTGAATTCCCATAGTTCAACGAAAATGATTTAAGTGAAATCCCAAAAAAAAAGAAAAAGAAAAGCAAATAATAAACATAAGCATATAAGATCAAAAGTGTGTTAGAAAATAGGATCAGGATCCGATCCCGACTGTAGCAGAATAATTACGAAACTTTTTGGTAACCTTTGATTTCTCAAAAACCAAGATCTCTTTAATTATATAAAATGATTAAAATAAATCATAATAAAGCTAAAACTTAATTCACACGTTATTCTGAAGCTAGATCTTTTTTTGTTGTATCCCTCGAACCATTTTCAAAATTAATCTGTCTCATCCACCATAGCCGCACAAGTGTCTGACCTCTAATGTTATCCACAAAATAGGTTGAGAGAACTCAAAATCTCTTATAGAGAGGGTTAAGTAAGAAGTACTAGCTCTATTAAAGCTTAAGCCTATTTATAATAGGTTTTGGACGTTTTAATAATTTAATTGAAATTACATTCTAATTTCAATTAAATTTTAATCATAATTACAAATAATGCTAACTAAATACCAGTTATATCTAAATTAGATTCAATATATCATATTCATCTTTATTTATTAAATATCTCATTTTTAATCATAAAGTTTCTCAAACTTTACAATCAAGTTTAACTTGATTAAAATAACTTTTCTCTCTTTAATCCATTCTTTATATGAGATCTATTAGGTTCCTATGTGTTGGCAATGATTATAAATTATAATTCTAATTTATAATTAGAATTAGATAAATTAAAACTCATTTTAATTTATCTTTAATTCTCCAATTAAACAATTTATAATCATAGATCAAGATTGGTGTCTAACAACATGTCATGACCACCCAAATATTTAAAAATATCAAAGTGATTTTGACTAACATTTCTGTGCATGATTTTTTTGTATAATTCAATCATTTTATTATATAATGTTTCGATTAGCCATAGAGCATGAAATTAATGTCTACTCTATTTTGAGTTAATCATATTAGTTCTCTGCCATTAATTATTGATTCAATTAATGACATTTGTAAACTATTTATAAAGCGTCATTCTACCTTGGCTAAGGATTTCTTAAAACAATAATAATCGAGAACAACAGAACATTCTCCCTAATTACTTTAGGGTGATGAATCCTATCTTAATTACACAATTACCTCTGTATAGCTCATGCTACATCCAATGACTACCGATTAAAGACCTATGATTGAATAGATCATAAGTAGTATCAAAACATATCAATCCCTATACAAGATAACTTTGGTGACCTCAAGTAAAATGATCACTTATACAATCATCACAATGAGAATTCCATAGACATATAAGTAATGTTCCAAATGAATTTCCCATGTCAAGTCTATTTAGTGAATTTATTCTCTAACAAGCAACCACATGTTTGTTTAAGTATCGCTAACTTTAGCCTATAAGATCGACTACTTCTTTCATAAAGAAAAACATAACGTATGCTAGTCTTTTGTGTTTTATTAATATCCAATCTTAATAAAACAATGAGTAGGAACAATTTAGGAATAATACATAAATGCAATATGAATCTCATAATCATAATCTCATTGTAGTTTCATTTGCATTGTACTATTATCCTATGGACTTTATCATATACATCTAAACATGTATAAGATAAAGAATATCTTTAAATAATTGTCAATAAACTATAACCAATTCAATTGGATATATGGTATAAACCAACAAAGTGTATGTATTTTCATCATCCATAAGAAGTCGCGTTCTCCCTCTCTCTTTGACTCTTAAAACTTGGGAAGCTCCTCTTGTTATCAACTGATGTATTACTTGAGAGAAAGATCTTCTCAAACTTAGGAAGCTCCTCTTGTCATCAACTTTTTTTTTGTTCTTCTTGAAGTCCAAATTTCTTTCTTGAAAAATTCTTTATATATCGTTTTAGCAAAGGCTAAACCACTATTTTCAATACTTGCATAATTTGCTGTTATGTATAGCTTATGGAGCTAACCTTTCCGTTATGATATTGCAATGTTTCTTATATTTAAATTGTTGGCTGACCATTATGGCTCGCATTTGGTGCTGAAATCCTTGAACCCTCAGTCAAGTTTGTTCTAAAAGTGCATAGTTATACCTAACCAAGCTTAACTGAAGAGGATCCCTTTCCATAACCCAACATTTCTACCGAGACAAGTTGCTAACTTAGAGCAGATTTTGAACTCGAGGACAAGGTGTTGTGGTTAAGGAATATGGTTTGAATAAAGAAAATGAGGAATTTTAAATGGAAGTGGGACCAACTTCGATTTAACATTATGTGAGTCCCACTTTAATAAAATAAAAAAAATCCCTGTTAGAAAAAAATACCATGTTAGCATTTCACTGACGGAGGCCGAACTCCTTGAGTAATTCCGTCCAGTTAGAGGTTGTTTTGAATGTTTTTCAAATGTTATGGTTCATTTTAAACGTTTTACAAACGTTAAGGTTCATTTTGAATGTATTGAAACATTACGATCCAATTCAGATTTCAGTAAAAATGTTAGAGGCTAAATTGCTTTTTTGGCCAAATGTTTTTCTTTGAGTCTCCTGTCTTATATTTAGTCTAAATATATAATATATAGTACTCCCTTCTTAGTTATTTAGGTTAAACATTCGTTATCTAGCCTAAATTTTTTTTACAATGACATGTTTTTATTTGTTTATTTGTGTATTTATTTACTTATTTTATCTTTTATTTTATTCTTTAGTTTATTCTATATTTATTTTATTATTTGTTTTATTACCTTTT
>JAOQML010000002.1:19234358-19245648 GCA_027568935.1 Erythroxylum urbanii
TTTGTATTATTTTAATATGTATCTTTTAATTTTCTTTATTTCTATTTTATTATATTATATTATATATATTGTATACTATATATTTCTTTTCTTTTTTTTTTAATAGTCTATTAAAAACAGTATCTCTACCGATTAGAAATAAGGCTAACTTACTGTGTACTTCCTCAAACCTTGCTTCTCGACAAGACTTCTACTATGATATTGTTGTTATTGCAACTAGTAGCACAAATTATTAAGTATGAGAACTTTAGAATTCTAATCGTTTAACTCATATCGTATGTGAGTGAGAGATGAAGAAAAAATACACCTATGAAGAAATTAAAAATTTGTATCTACTTCAATGATCTAAACACTTATTAGGTTTAATAATCCTTTGATATAAAAAAAGGTCTGTTCCTTTTATTTTTTAAAAAATAAAATAAGGATAAGAAATTAAAAATATAAGAAACAAATAGATGATAAGATAATATTAAGTACGAGAAAAGAAAATTTTGATGGTTAAAGAATTCACAAAATATTTTTTTGACTGATGGATTAGAATGACAAAAGTATCAATAATATAAAGTTTTTATCCTATTTAATTATCCCCATTTGAATTCAAGAGTTGTCTAGTACTCAAACTTTGAATTTTATATTCAATGTTGTGATAGACCGTTATCTTCTCCTCAAGCTGCCTCAGTTACAGGTGTAAACGTATTATTATTGCCTACTTCTGATTGCAGGCATTCCATGACTTCAAACTTTGTCCAAAATCTAAAAACACAGCCATAGAGGGTAGCATTAACTTTGGAGATTTATCACAACTCTCCAGAGTTCTTACGAATTCTTATTTTCTTCCTTTCCCCCCTTCTACTTCTATACCATTCATTGAATCTTCTTTTACTTTTTGTTCTATGATTAGGCTTCCATTTGGTCCCGTAATTTTTGATTCTCCGGAATGCTATTCTTCAAATCTGAGATTATACAAGAAATGGAAGCTTCCGACCACTCAAGAAAAAAAAAAGAAAAAAAATGCTCTTTTTGCTTTAAGTTAAGCTTGTAGACTTCCATCATCCAGTGGAACTTTCTTCTATGATGGACTTGTCGAAGATAAGCTTTCTTCTTGCTATAACATTTACAATTCTTTTGATCTTTGCACTTGATCTGTAAATAAGATTTTTTGCAAGATTGTTTGAGAATAGAACAACCCTTAATGATATTATTGAATAAGATATGTTGATCACAAAACTTACGAAAAGACGTGAAAGTAAACTGGTAGATTTCTCTAAAAGATATATTAGTTATATCTTTTTGCAAAGAAATTATGGTCCTTTGTAACTTTAGTTGCAGTTGATCTGGAAGGGATGAGATAGGGAAAACTTGATAAAGTTGTTTATGTTTACTATTAAATGTCAGGTTGAGAAAAGAAATAAAAATAAAATAAAATTGAGTTAGACCAATAAAACCAGATGACTTATAAGGTTAATTCCAAATTTTAAAAAATCTTAATACGTTGCATTAGAACAAAAGATAACTTTCACATTCACTAATAAAGGACATCACATTCGCATCCACAAAATAAAGTGATTCTTCAAATATCTAAGCGTACTTAGACCCACCTGATTCTGTGCAATCGTGGTTTAGTCACTTTAAGATTTTCTTTTGCTTTTATATTTTTACAAAACAGTTGCAAGGATTTCATTAATTCCCATGTTTATTTATATTTTAAAAAAAAGTCGATGTGCTTAGCAAGTGTCCCTTTACCATTGGCTTTTTCCATCATCCATCAACATACTCTTTATTGCTTTGGTCTCTTATTCTCTGCGATTCTCCTTACTTGAAGATTGTCTTTGCTATGTTTTCCCGACACCTTACTAGATTGCTTCACTACTTATGCTTCTCATTCAAAGTACTTATGTAGAGACATAAATGAATCGGTCCTATGTACTATTGAGTTTTATTGATATTAATTAGTGACCTGACTTTACAATGTTTGCCGAAAGAAGAAAAACATCCACTTTCCCTTGACTACTTACTCAAGTGGTATTCGAGTAATGGGGCCAGTTTCTTTGTGTGTTCACTTCAATATTTCCAATCCTAACTCAAAGCTTAAAACCACACAGGAAGGGTTAAACAGGACATCCTCACCAATATTTATTCAGGCAGTGCCTCAATTTCCACTGGATTTATAATTTAAAAAAGGTGCTATATCGACCAATGTTTTAAAAACCGGACCGGACCTTAAACCGGTCGAAGGAAAGGTTTAAGGTTTAGAGGTTCAAGCGGTAAGGAACCGCCATAAAATCGGTATATAATAAATAAGAAGTAAAATTTATAAAAATAAGAAAAAAGAAAATATTTTATTGAGCAAGATTATTTAGAACAGGAACTTATTAGTTATTACCAAACATTTCATTTCCTCAAATTAGAGAACATATACTTTTTGTGCAAAAACAATATTTAAACTCTAGAATACATCTTCGAAACCATTCCATGACTTAAAGGGGCTCTGTGTAAAATAAAAGGTTAAATAAATAAAAGCCCAATCTTGAAGTTGGAGTGTTCCAAAATAACCTAAGCAGATAAAAATTCAATCTCTCGCTGCAGTTCGGCACCACCAAACAGTTGCAAGTTATTAAGGTCTTCATTAATGTATTTCAGTCTCAAGTCTCAACGCACGTCTCTCTCTCTCTCTCATCTTCTTTTCTTTTCCTGCAATTTGAAAGCAAAATCGAACCTTCCCCTTTTTATGCTTTTTCCCTCGCGCCCGCAATCCATATAGTTGTCGTCTCTCTTCTCGGGCCAAATCCACCGCCAATTTTTACTCTTCGTCAATTTCTTTCCCTCTCTTTACTAATTCCTGCTTTGAGAATCCTAATATTATAGTATTAACACCAGTTGCTTCTAGGGTTTGTGGATTCTGTACTTATAGTGTAATTTGTTCCAATTTATGCGTTTTGCGGCCCTAAGACAGGTCTATGCATCAGTTCACAATTAAGGGTTATTCGTTGACGAAGGGAATGAGAGCAGGAAAATGCATAAATTGGAAGAGGAAGAGAAGGGCTTTTGAAGTTTGAATATTGTGTCGATGAAATCACCATGTACATGTCGATGAAGAAAATAGGGTAAAAGGAGATGAAATAGAACCTGCAGAACTGCATTTTTTGGAGAAAGTGGAGGAATAGTTTAAAAGGGTGAGCAGCCGATGCACGTCAACATCTTCGGACCGAATTCTGGAGTTTTATATTATACCGGTTGGACCGGTTGGCTGATAAACCGGCCGGTTTTAATACACATAAGTTATTAGGTGAAATCGGAATGGATCACTGGCCGGTTCAAATATTTTTCGGTCGGACCGGCCGATCCGGCCCGGTTTTTAAAACCTTGACATCGACTTTAAAAACTGATTTCCCTCTATCAATAACTTTTTAAGCTGTCCCACGTACGAACTCTATGACTCCAAATTTACTAAAAATTAAAGCAAATGAAAACTCGTCCATTACGTGAAAAATGAAAGGTCAGGTGAGCAGCCAAGAGGTCGTTGGGGGAGGTTGGTAGGTTTGAATGACAGGCAGCTGAAACCACGTAGAACACGTGAAGAAGAAGTCGCTAACTGCGAACGGTACGCAAAGAATAAATAGATAGCAGAGATTTTAGGCCACTGATACTATGTAGTATAGAAACAAGCCGCTTAGTGGACCCTCGCCTGCAAAAATGAAGTGGTCGTGCAAAGTTGTGGCAGAGATTGCGGAGGAGTTATAGTATCGTATTGGGATTTGATTCTGATTCTGAAGGTCAACAAATCTTCATTCCTGGAGGCGCGTCCTCTCCTTAGTCCTTGTGGCTATAGTCCCACCGTTTTCATAATTTTCTCCATAGTTCCGCTTCGCCTATTTCATTACTGCTAATGTTATTACGGCTCTTACTCATATGTAGACCGCACGTTGAATATCTGTTTTTGGTCGATACAAATGGAAATTAGGTCCTTTGTAATGATCATGTGAGCCAAAAAAGAAGGGAAAAAAAAAAGAGCGAGGGATATTAGGAGTAAATATAGTCTTGCACTACGTCTAAAATAAATCTTCCATAAAAATACCAAGTACTTTCTTGAAATGTAGTTACAGAAACGTTCATTTAACAAACTGATTTAGAGTTTAGTAGATATAAAAATTAGGAAATGAAATTTACGAAAATAAATAGCTTATGCTAGTTTGAACTTATATGAAGGATATACATAAATGTTAGATAATAAATTGATCTAAAAAACAATCTAAAAATAATAAAACTACAACATACCGAATATGGGAAATATATTTAAATTAAAAGATAAAAACTATAGAATAAAAAAGGTCCACTTAAAATAAATTGATTGTAACAAGAATGGTTTTTTTGTATAATTTAATTTTTCATTATATAATATTCCAATTAGACATAGAGCATGAAATTAATATTACTCTATTTTGAGTCTAATCAGAGTAGTTCTCCACCATAAACTATTGATTCAATTAATACTATTTGTAAATTATTGACAAAACGTCATTTTACCTTAGTTAAGGATTTTCTAAATCAATACTAATCGAGAATAATGAAAAATTCTTCTTAATTATTTTAGAGTGATAAATCATATCTTAATAACTCAACTACCTATATAATTCATGTTATATCCAATAATTACTGACTGAATAATCCATTATTAAAATATGTCATAAATAGTATCAAAATATAACAATCCTCATACAAGACAACTTTAGAGATCACTAGTCAAATGATCACCTATACAATCGTTACTATGAGAATTCATAGGCATACAATTAATGTTCCAAATGAATTTCTCATATAAAGTTAGTTTAGTGAACTTGTTTTCTAATAAACACTCACATGTTTGTTTAAATATCTCTATACTTTAGTCTATGAATGAAATCAACTACTTCCTTCATAAGAAAAAACATAATATGTGCTAGTCCATTTACGTTATATTAATATCCAATCTTAATAGAACAATTTAAGGATAATACATAAATGCAATATGAATTTCATAATTATAATCTCATCATAATTTCATTTGTAATATATAATTGTCTCATGTAATTTTTCATATACATCTAAATACGTACAAGATAAAGAATGTCTTTAAATTATTTAATCATTAAGCTACAACCAACTAATTGGTTGTTGGGCATTAACTAATAATCTCCCACTTGTACTAAGCCAATCATTTATATATCTTATAACATATCACCTATGAAGATTATGCTACTACTGGGAGAGTGGCTTAATGAGAATTCTACAAGGTTTTGCATAGTGCACTTGCTTCAATCTTACAACTTTCATCATAATTATCATCATAATTAAGAAAAATTGCTTAAATACATCCTTAGATCTTTGATGAGACCTTGGCTTCTTTTACATGCTCAATGACTCCAATGTTCCACAGTACATTATTGTCTAAACAATGCAAAGAATTATCTCAAGTTCATTAAAGAACTTATTGGTCCAATTAATCATTTCTACTAAATTAAAAAATGCATTATGCCTTAGTTAGCAACCATTGCTAATTTGGAACCTTTCTAATCTTAAATTGATATTGTTCTATATAAAATAGACCTTAATTAGGATGTACTTATAAAGTTAATATCCATATAATCTTAAATTCAAATTTCAACTCATACATAGAATAATGAATATCTTTAATACTTCACGTACTCTCACTTACCTATTTGCACTAGCTATTGAAGTTCTATCCAGGATGTTAAATAATCTAACTTATGAAAATCCTAGATTTATGTACCATTACAAATGTAGGGATATGAAGATAAACTCCTTGGCTTTTAATAATGATTTTACGCTTTTTGTGAACCTAATGCTTACTCTCTAACTCTCATTATGATAATCTCAAAACATTTCACCAGATTGTTAGGGTTGAAAGCCAATTTCTCTAAAATTTATATCAACATCCCCTTTGACATTTAGAATAGTGAAGTTGTAAGGAGATCAACTAGGCTAAATGTTCAATCTCCTCCCTTCAAGTACCTAAAAGCTTCCATTACAACAAATAAACCAATATTTGTTGATTATACTCCTCTGCTTGAAAGTTATAGATCATAGATAAATGCCTAGAAAAATAGATGTTTATCTATAGCTGGTAGGCTATAATTGATCTCATTAGTCTTGAGGAATGTTCAAAAACATAGGAGTGCTCATTTGTTACTATTTAAAAAATAATAAAGAATATACAAACATTTATTAAACAATTTTTGTGGTCTGGGAAGATAAGAAACTCGAAAGTAGAAAAAGTTAAGTGGGAAGAGCTATGTCTCACTAAGGAGGAGGGTGGAGTAGGCCTAGTATCCCTGATCACTATGTACAAAGTCTTTTTATCCAAGAGAATTTGGAGATTACTCAAGGATAAGGAAACTTTATAGTCCAAATGGATAGATGAGTAGCATCAGAAGAAATCAAGCTTATGGCAATTAGAGCAGAATAGGGAAAATTCTTAAGCTTCAAACAACTACTTAATATGAGGGATCAAATTTACCCTTAGATAAACCAGCAAATTGCCAATGGTGAGCTAACATGGTTTTGGTTTAATAATTGAAATGAATTAAGCCCTCTGTATAGTAGAAATCAGGTGCAACACTTAATTATAAGAATCTCATTAAAAGCTAAAGCAAGTAGCATTATTCAGGGTGGAGCTTAAAGTTGTAATTTAAAGGATATACTAGCTTGTTGAATTGTTTAACTCATAGTCTACCTTTGTCTAAAGAAGATAAGATTATATGATACATCTCTTTAGAATTTAGCAATTCCTCATGCTACAAGATCTTCATATCATACAATCCCAAAGTTCCTTATTATAAGTTTATCTATAAGAATACTTTATCCCCTAAAGCATCAATTATCAACTAGTTGGTAATCACAAATAATTTAAGGATAAAGAACAGATGGTTTGAAAGCTCTGAAAGCTTTGACCCTATGTGTTTGTTGTGCAAGAATAATCCAAAAACTCTACCTCACCTCTTTTTCCAGTGTAAAGTATCCCAATATATTTGGAATCTAGTTCAACAAACAATGAAGGTCAATTGTTTATTGATAGAATGGATAGACATAATATAATAGGATACAAGAATTTTTAACACCCTAAAGAAGGAGGAAGTTATCATTAGAACCACAATCATTTGTAGTATATACACAATTTGGAGGAAGAGGAACAATCTTTCATACAGAGGAATAAATGGAAAACCAAATCCTAGGGAATTTGTTTATTTATTCATCTTCCAAAAAATAATCCATCTCACTTATGATCTTATAGTTTTCATACCTAATAGCAAATTCAACCTTACTCTATGATTGATAAAGTTAAAATAATCTTTGAGTTAGGTACCAACATATAGGTCACTATAAAATCCAAGGATGATCATGGCCTTGATAATATTTCTCAATTTCGCCATCTCTTAAATAAGTACAGGTTTGGTTATGTCAGTGTTCATTTTACCTTTTCTAGGTTATAATGACCCTTGTTTCCTCTCCACCCTCATGTTAGGAGATCGCATTCATTTTAACACCATTATTCTGCTCAGTATGGTCTAAAAAAAGAACAAAATATTCCTTACACTTTAATATTTAGTCTCATCTTCTAGCTTTTTCACATTCCTCCCGTAGGCAATGAGATTTATTTTAATTCTACTTCCCTAATTGTATGGGTTACAATTTAGTTGAAGGTTAAATGACTCAACCACATTAGTGGTAGAAACTCTAACCTTAGCAACTTTCACCAATATATGATGCTCCCTTATAAAATTTTGTTCCTAATGAACCTGTACTTAATCATACTATTGAGCTCCCTATAGATGATGAGATCACTACCTTACAGCCACGTCATGGGCCTTCAGCTAATGCTCGTTTTACAGTTATTGAGTATTAGTTTGTTATGTTACAAAGCAAACTTGACTCTTTTATAAACATCAAGATACATCATCTTGATGACCTATATTATTTAATTTAGTCTTGATTTTCCCTCCTTGTACTAATTGATTTTTTGATGTTTTCAAAAAAGGGGGTGAGAAATTTAGAAACATTAGATTCAGGGAGTGACTTTTGTATGTCTAGTTAGTGACTTTTATTTATATGATATTTTATGCTTAAGTAAATTTCTTCTATCTATATATGTAAATATTCATTTTACTTGATATTGTTTTTTTTTATATTTAACTATGCTTTATACATGAATTAAGGAAAAGCTAACCATTGTCTTGATATGGATAGTTTTTTTTGTTTGTTTTATTATTACTCTTTAATATCGTAAATGTTTTCTCATCATCAAAAAGGAAAAATTGTTGAACCAAATGGGTTTTAATTAACATTTTGATGGTAATCAAATATAAAGATGACAATAATTTTGTTATTATGATGAGAAGTTGTATAAAAACAAGATGTAGCCATGTATAACTCAAGAAGATATCTCATAAAGTTGATAAAGAAAGCATGAAGTTTGAAATTCTCAAACTAAAGATCATTTTAAGAACAAAAGAATATCAAAGCACGTCAAAATCATTCTTATAATGTATAATGTTAATTGTAATCTCATTTAGTCATTTTGATCATCTTAAAGTCTCACAATGCATAAACATTTCATATTACTTTAATGTATAAGTCTATTAAATTATTAAGAGGTTTAAAGCCTTTTATTAAATAAAAGCCCTATGATCCTTTAAATACTCTTTAGGGGAAATTTAGGTAGTCAAGTTTAAGTATAATTGCATTAAATAAATTAAGTTTGAGCATATATATTATTAAAATTATGTTTTTGGAGGGATTGGTTGACCAATATAAGTTAGCAGTTGACTAATATAGATTAAAAATGTAACTGGTCTATTTGTTGATACATTGGTTGACTAATACAACAGTATGGTTGACCAATGTGTCTCTTTAATCAAACAATATGGAATAGGGAGATCAATTGAGCAATATGACCTAATATTCAACTAGTATGTTGAAATTAATCATTATAATAGCTAGTTTTTTGCTCTAATGGGTAGTAGGGTCACTAAATCCTATAAATACACATTTTCTCATTAGTTCTTGTATTGAAAAGTATTTAGATATCTTATGCATATATTTCTAAGTGTTTGTTAAGCATTTAAAAATCATTATCTCAAAATTATATGAGCGAGCCTCTTTTGTTTTATTAAAGTGATCAAGTGAGATATTTTGAGTTATAAACTTCCATTGATTTTTTCTATTGTATTTATAGGTTTTCAAAGATGGATTAAGATTCCTCTTCAAAAAGAAAGATTGTAAAAGAGTTCATCTTTGCTAAGAAAAAGTTATACAAAGGTTATTCTTCACTTTGAAAGAAGAGTTATAGTGGAAATCTAAAAAGAGACTTGAGAATGGATGTCAGAAAAAGTTATTTACTAAACCATTATCAATTAATTTGTATTTCTCTTCCCTTACTCCGTTTACTTTATTTCTAAGTGTATTGTTGAAATTCATTATTTTATTTTATATTTTCATCTTTTATAAATTCTGAACATTAACACCCTAAATTAGTAATATATTGTTTAAAATTTGTTAAGACCCAATTTGCTCTCCCTCTTAGGTACTATGAAGGACTAACAAAATCATTATTTTCAAAATAAAAGTGACAGTTAGAAATTCCTTATAAATATCACATGATAAAAATGTTGCCTCTTTGAATTAAGGAAAAATATACTAACTATTCAATTTCTTGAAAAAATATACTAACTATTTTCATAGCTTACAATATTTGGTTCTGTGCACATAATTGTAGATAACTTTCAACTGATAAAGCATAATGCACCTTTTGGATATCTATATATAAGAATTACTTCATCCTCAATTTAAAGAGAGTACCCAATGAAGTACTCAATGTTGAATCTTTATTCATATGAAATATTTAAAGTCCTCATTTGTG
Organism: Erythroxylum urbanii; assembly: GCA_027568935.1. NCBI lineage: Eukaryota > Viridiplantae > Streptophyta > Magnoliopsida > Malpighiales > Erythroxylaceae > Erythroxylum > Erythroxylum urbanii. Next base: position 19,244,272 of record JAOQML010000002.1, read on the forward strand.
TACTTATCTTGTAAAAAATATAACTTTTCTTGTCTTATTATCACGAATAATTCTTACACCATGAATTTGCTTTATTGGTTTTAAGTCTTTAATAAAATATTATAGCAATTTATTCTAAATCCAAATATATATTAAACCTACTAGACAACTCATAATCAAACCCCATTAGACTTAATTCAAAATTCGAAATTTAATGTAAAATGCTCTAGGCCATTTTACTTGGAGTTATATGAGACCTTTCTAAATATTTATTCTTATTTGAAGTAATGGGATACGACTATACTTTATTTTAGTTTCAAGTAATGTGACATCACTCTAGAGAATTTTATTTTATCTAAGCTTTATGGGACCTCTCTAGGCATATTCCTGAATTTTCAAGCAACCAAATTCTAGACGTTTTTCACTTATTCAAGCACTACATTAAAATTTAGGCACTTCACAGTAATTTTAAGTTGTAGTTAGCTTTAAAAACATTTTCTCTTAAACATTCATATTGTTTTAAAACATTAAAAAAATTTTAATTTCTTTTAAGTCCTAATTAACACTACAACAAAATAGACTATTAATTACTTTTTTTTGCGACGAAATTAAAATTTTCGTTAAATGATGACTTTTTGTGAAGATTTTAAAATTCGTCACAAAAAAGTCATGGTTTTGACGATTGTATACGGTATCGTCACTGGAGGAGTTTATTTAGCAACAAGATTTTGGAGTCGTAAAAAAAACGCCTAATTTTGTGACTGTTTTCTTATTTTGTCACCAAAGGTCGGGCGTTTGGTGACAATAATTGGAAACGTCATAAAAAACAAGAACTATTTGTGACGAAATACGTAATTCATCACAAAAGGTAAAGTTTTTATCACTAAACCTTTTATTCGCCTCCAAAAGATGATATTAAAGAATTTATAATTAATTATGCTGATTTGGTAATTTTTTAGTGGTAAGTGTGCTTAATAATCCTAAGCTTAATTATAACTGACATTTATATATGATTTTTCATTTTTTTTCATTTACGTTCTTTATAAATTTGTTTATATATATATATAGTTAATGCATTAAAACCATAAAATTATCTTTTTGGACATAAGAAGCTAAACATACATAAAATTTTAATAATAATAAGATAAAACTAATAATTTTAAGTTAAATACTATTCTTAAATCTAAAAACTGTAATATGTTTTCAAAGTTTTAAACATATTGTTGAAAAACACATGCATGGTAGGTAATTTAAATTTTGGAAAGTGAATATGTTTTGGACATAAAAAGATAAACATACCTAAAATTTTAATGTTAATAAGATCAAAATATCATAAATTTAAGTTGATTACTATTCTTAATCATTAATATTTATGAACAATAAAATAATAAAGATCGG
>JAOQML010000002.1:19256140-19272195 GCA_027568935.1 Erythroxylum urbanii
TAACTCACTTCTTGGTCTTCGACCCCCTCAGTCACTACGAACGCCCCCGATTAGTGCAATGGGATGTGTCTATTTATATCTCCTTTCTCTCTAAGCTCTTGGGTTCAGGTTGGTTGAAGAAACCTCCAAAAATGAAAGCTTTACTCTCTCTGAGTACTGCAAACTGCAGACTCTGTAAGTGCTGACAATGAACGACCCTTCTGTGGCGTTTTCCTTTCCAATATGTACGGGGAAGTCGAAAACACTAGGAACCATTTCAATTCATAGCATCGGTGAAAATATAAGGTCCTGTTTGGCAATCAATTAATTGCATTAGCTGTTAGTTAATAGTTGATTCTATCAGTTGATTTGATCAGCGGATTGCATTAGCTGTTTATTATAGATGTTTGGTAAAATTAGATGTTTAGTATTAACTATTTATGTACAAAATGACTTATAAAGACATGACTTTAAAAATATTATAAAGGTATGAATATTATATATCTTAATATTTTGTTAAATATTCTTATAGGAATTTAAATTTTTGATATTTAATTCTACAAAAGTTAAGTTTATAGTTCTAATAAAAAACATAAAATATATAATAATAATAACAATAATAATAATAATGATGATGATGACATAATATATTTAAATATTTTAATCACAGTCTTTCTGAAATATAATAATGAGAAAATATTTTATCCAAATTTAATTATTTGAATATAGTAAAATGCTGTGACCGATTCGACTCGGAGACAATCAATGCACTTCTGCACCTTTCTCCAATTCTTAAAAATTTATAAGAAGCAAAGCTCGTGGGGTAAAGTTCCATGGTAAATTCCCGGAAGCACAGAATGGAAGGCACATGAACCCCATATAAATGTGCTAAAATGTTTCTAGATGAACTTCTGATATAAGAGGAAAAATATCCAATAAGCACGGCCAAGGGCTTTAAAAAGTTTGATGGTGAAGAATGTGTTCGTACGCTAGGCCAAGAAGCCATTGATATAAAAGAATATGCCATAGTACATGTACATACATAAAGCTTATTAGACTCGGAGACCCACCAATTTGCGTCACAGCTCAATTCTCAACTGTAGGTTCACTAGCTGACGCTTTGATCAGTGACCGGTGACCCCACATCCCCAAAAAATGACAGTAACTTGACCCACCAATATCTTCTCCATTACATTTACATATTGGCAATAGCACATACGGCCTTAGTTCATATATTCAAACATCAGTTCTTTGTTCCAGTGTCCTTCATTTTGATCAATCACGAATTCTAGTGCGTGAATATCACATTTCAAATGAACCTTTAGTGCTTCCATCTATAACAACAGCCAGGAAATAGCTCTTTATTCTTTTTGTTTCAGAAAATTGGAGGATAGTTCTTTATAGCTTCCCTCCGGTATTTATTTAGCCTCACATAACATAAATAACAAGATTTTGGGGGGAAAAAACTTATTTTTCTTTTTTTAATTTCCCCTGCTTTTAATGCAACTTTTTCTGTCTTCATGTCCACCCCTGTCCCGGGCTCCAATCTGCTAGTCAAAATTTGTGTCGCTTTTTCTCACCACAGAACACTCACTTTCCATCTCCAAAACCCTTTTCTTTTCTTTTCTTGGATCTTCTCTTAACCAAGTCTCTGTAGTTTTATGTCAAAGGTCCATATTTCTAATTTTCATCCCAAGTTTAGCTTTGTTCAATGGAAACATTCAAATGTAGATCGATACCCAACAACAAGAGTAAGATAGCAAGAACTTTCCAAAAAGTGATTAACCTGAAAACTGCGACAAGAATTGCTTCAAATAATGGGATTGGGATGTGTGTGCTCACCCCTCAAAACAAGTTTGAAGATCACAGTGCTGACAAGAACAAGAATGGCAGAGACAAACGCAGGGCAGTGTTGGAAGCATTGATGGCAAAGCTCTTTGCAGGTGTCACCACCATTAAAGCAGCTTATGCTGAGCTACAAATGGCACAGAACCCTTACAACAGCGATGATATACACGCCGCTGATCAGGCTGTTGTTGACGAGTTGAAACAATTATCTGAACTTAAACGCAAATATTTCAAGAACGATCTTGATCACCTCTCGCCTCAGGTTACCACCATGCTTGCAGAGATTCAAGAACAACAGAGCTTGATGAAGACATACGAGATAACAATCAGGAAACTTGAAGCCCAAGTCGAGGCTAAAGATTCAGACTTCTGCTCCTTCAAGAAACAACTTGACGAGTGTATCGCGTACAACAAGTCTCTTGAGAAAAGACTAAATGCCAGTGGGCCTATACCGTTGTTGGACAACATGAAGTTCTCAGCTTTAAACCCAAGCCACTTCGTTAACGTCCTGCAGTTCACTTTGAGATCTATAAGAAATTTTGTGAAACTGATGGTTCGTGAAATGGAAGTCGCTTGCTGGGATATTGACGCAGCTGTAAAAGCCATTGAACCTGAAGTCAATCTCGCAAAGCCAAGCCACCGTTGTTTTGTGTTCGAATCATTTGTGTCCAAGACATTGCTCGAAGGTTTCAATCAGCCGCAGTTTACACTCCACGAGTCTTCACCATCAGAGAACAGCCCTCGTGAACAATACTACTTCAATAAATTCAAAGAGGTAAAATCTTTAACCCTCAAACACTTCTTACCCCAGAATCCAAACTCGTCCCTTGCAAGGTTCACCAGAACCAAGTACCTCCAACTAGTACATGCCAAAATGGAGTGTTCCCTCTTCGGAAACTTGAACCAGAGGAAGCTGGTGAATAATGGTGGCTTCCCAGATTCTGCTTTCTTCAACGCATTCGCTGAGATGGCCAGAAGAGTTTGGTCCTTGAACCTTTTGGCCTTCTCGTTTGGTGATCAAATTAGCATCTTTCAGATTGGTAAAGATTGCAGATTCTCGGAGGTTTACATGGAGAGTATAACCGACGAGTCGTTGCTAGACGGTGACGGCGATGACGTGGATCTCCGGGTGGGTTTCACGGTAGTTCCTGGGTTCAAAATTGGCAAAACGGTGATACAGAGTCAAGTGTATTTATCGCCGACGGTACGTCCAGTGAGTTGATGCTTTATCGCTTTTTGTTTTTTCTTTTTCTTTTTCTTCGGGGTTGGTTTCGAGGAATTATCCTAATTTCTGTAAATCTTTTGTAGTATAAAATATTGAATGAAATGAGGTGATATTGTTACGCGCTTAATGACATTTATAAGTAGTTAAGTGCGGCCTTTGAAAGCGAGAACATGTCTCTGGTTACCACAGACAATGTGGTAACTAAAATTATCAATTACCACCCATCTGCCTCGAATGGAAGAACTTGCTTTCGTGGACCATGAGTGGGACCCACTACTCCGGTTGGGCCGGCAGGTAAATCTCTGTGCTTGTATTATGTAAAATGTTTAGCATGATACGAGCACAGGCTGTCTTAGGTTAATGATAAACATGAGACCTTTCTCGTATGGGCAATGAGGTTAATTTGGGCTGAGTTTCTACAGCTTGAAATTCGACCTGAGGTTATCATTTTCTAATAACAAGTAGTATTTCATTTATCTATCCAAATTGCATTAGTTATTAGTTAATTATATCAATAATTAACTGAGAGCGATTGCGAATAACATTAGTTGATATTTGATAAAATTAGTAGAGTTGAAACGGGTCTGAAAATTAAAATAAGTTGAAACAGGGTTGAAAAAAATTGAAGCAGATGGATGAACAGTTAAGGGCGATGATGATATATGAGAAAAGATATAGATCCTCTTTTACATCATAGGCCCATAGATCTTGACACATCCATGAAAAGGTCTGACTCGGGAGAGGAGAAATAAATGTTTGGGCCTTCCTGATGCTGATGATTTGTGTGCTAAGTCAATTCTGTACTTATAAATACGACCTCGTCCCTACTCCTTTTTCCAGTCTCTGTTCTCAATTAATTATGATCTGATACCTCTTCCTGGATCATTTTCATTTGGATCCTAATGAACTTGGAGACAGATTGTTGCCGTTACTACCTGGAAATGCAATACAATCTTAAAGGTTTCACTGTTAATTTGATTCCACTTCATTCATTCCATGCTGTAACTCAATTCATTCTATGCTGTAATAACACATTGGATTGGACACACACTGCTAAAACTTGCAGCTATTTACACGCAAAACGATCACAGAGGTAAAGGTCATTCTGCCGAAATTCAAATTATTAAAGAAAGCTTGTGAATTTGGAACACAGATCATATGCACTGATATCACTGTTTACCGCAAAACAACATTAACAATTTTGCTGTGCTTTACAGGTTGAACAAGATGGATTAAAATATAAAAATACATATAAGGGGATAAATAGGACCCGTTTAAATTTCCTTAACAGGGCGGCTCATACCAACTCATGTCACTATCATCAAGAACTCCGAGTTCCCTCCATTCAACATGATTTGCCGACATAAATGCGGATGAAGATACAAACCACCCGTGTGACCTGCAAAGGTGGCAACCGCATTTCATGTAATATTGCACTTATTCCAAATTAATTTTCCTCCCACTTCAAGTCAGTAGTCTCCATTTATAGATCCAGGAGATAATGGGGAAATTTTCATCCTCCTCAAGCAAAATTCTTCTTTCCAAGCTGTTTAGCATACTGATCGTTACTAGCAAAATCCAAGCACATGACAATCCTCAATTGGCCATTAACAGGTTGGTTAGATCATTTACTGTCAAAGAGAGCAGAAAATGATTAGCTATTTTGAATCACTGGACAGCCAATCCTCATTTGGCTCGAACAGAAAAAAAAGGGAGCCACAATTTGACCAGGCCATGGAGGAAGATTCAAGGGGATCTATCAGGAGAGGGAGCCGAGGAAGAAGCATCGGCAAGAGCTTCAAGCATGTTTATGACCTCTGTGGTGTCGTCCAAGTAGTACTTGGCTTTGCTTGGTTTCTGCCCCACAGTGCAAGCAAAGACAGACGTGCTTGAGGACAAGATACCACCATTTATTGCCCTGGCAATAATCTCAAACATGTCCTCGTCTGATCTGTCATCGCCAATACACAACACAAAATCAGCCTGCCTACCATTTTCAGCCATTGATGTAAAGATCTTTTCGGCGACCACACCTTTGCTTATTCCCTAGGATCATAAGAAAAGATAGAAGTCGCATGTCATTGCATGTACAATCAACAGACCCATCTGAAATACCTCTAAGCAGTGATGAACGTAAGCAGCAGTTCAGTTATCATACTCATTTCAATTAAAAATTGTTAACATAACGACTCAATTGAGTGAAGCTAGCCTTTAAACCAATTAAATTTTAACATCTACGTATCCAATACTGCATCAAGAGACGCATAACATTCGAGTATTTAAATTTCTAACTCTTCATCCTAAAGTAAACATTTTCTTGTTCCTACACATTCAAAGCCATATCCTTTATTTGCTATGTGTATGCATGTTAGGTTCTAACATCAAATAATAGACAAAAATCCTTATTTAAATGCACTATGTCACGAGACAAGATTCTGGCACTAAACATCAACAGATAAGCACCTGAAAGGAAACTAAAACTCAAGTAAGCAAACAAATATACCTGTGGCTTCACTTCCACAATAAATTGACCACTTTTCACCACAACAGGTTCGTTTGCTAGCACACTTTCTAAATGATCCAGCATCTCCTTCGCTTGACTGGCTCCAAAACCAGGATCTGCATCCCTATGATGCCATACCAAAGCACTCTCTTTTGTCTCAATGGAAGAACCATCAGTGGCTTCTGTATACAATTTCATCACAGGCTCGGCTATCTGAATCCATCCAAAATCAGTGCTTTGGCCACAAAATTCCCAGTCCTGATCCGCAGACCACCTGCATATCTTGATGTTAGAACTTAAAAGGACAAATAGAATAAAAGAAAAAATGAACTGAAAATATCATTACCTCATGAAGTAGCCATGTTCAGCTGCAATTCCTACTTTTTCACACGGTACAAGCCATTTTCCTAAACTATCTCTTCCTCTTCCACTAACAACAAATACAGTGTTCCTAACGTCATCACAGAGAGTATTTATAATTGAGATGACCTCTTGGCTGGGAGACTTGTTGATGGATGTTTGAGGCATAACTGTTCCATCATAATCCAACAAAATAGCCCTGTTTTTGGATCTTAAATAAGCACTTACTATAGCATCAACTGACAACTTTCTGAAATTAGGATCAAGTGCAACAACTCTAAAACCAAAGCCCAAACCGAAGCCCCAGCATAGTCTTCTGAAATGGTCTTTGCAAGTCCTCTCCAAATCCTGAAAGAAGCTCCTTGACCAGTATGCCACATCATGTGTGCTTACATACCTATAATGTTTCTCATGACGCAATTGTTTTTCAGAATCAACCATTGAAATTGCCTCATTCATTGCTTCTGCTGTGGCTTCAATGTTCCATGGATTAACCCGAATTGCACCACTAAGTGAAGGTGAACAGCCAATGAATTCTGATACTACAAGCATGCTTTTCTTGGGCCCAACAGATTCTGAACTTGATCCAGATATTGAGACTCCTTGTCTACACACAATGTACTCGTACGGAGTAAGATTCATGCCATCTCTCACAGCTGCAACCACAACACATTCAGCAACAGTGTAGTAAGCAGCTCTCTCACTGAGAGACGTTGGCCTATCAATGAAAACAACAGGATCATAGCCTGGTTGACCAAATGTTTCATTTATTCTCTTACAACTTGCCTTTATTTCAGCCTCTATTTCCTCAAGGTCCTTCCCTCTTCCCCTAGCAGGGTTTGCAATCTGTATCAGAACAGCCCGTCCCCGCCACTTTGTATGCTGCTTTAGCATCTGTTCCATTGCCAACAGCTTTAAATTGACTCCTTTAAAGATGTCCATATCATCAACCCCAAGTAAAACAGTCTTCCCTTCAAATTGCTTTTTAAGCTCACCTACCCTCCATTCTTTATCTGCTTGACTCAGCACTAACTCAATCTGCCCCATGTGTATTCCAACTGGCATGATTTTTACTCCGACAGTTCTACCATAATAATCTAATCCTATGTAGCCTCGCTTTGACTGATACTCCAAACCCAGCATTCGACTGCAACAAGACAGAAAATGCCGTGCATAGTCAAAAGTGTGAAAACCAATAAGGTCTGAATTCAAAAGCGCTTTAAGAATCTCCTCCCTCACAGGTAGAGTTCGATATATCTCAGATGAGGGAAATGGACTGTGGAGAAAGAAGCCCATTCTCAATCTATTAAACCTTCTCCTTAAGAAGGTGGGCAGCACCATCAAATGATAGTCATGTACCCAAACATAGTCATCCTCTGGGTTTATAACCTCAATCACCCTTTGTGAGAAGATATTATTTGCTGCAACATATGCCTCCCATAAAGAACGATCAAACCTTCCACCATGGTTTGCAGAAAATGGGAGCATATAATGGAAAAGTGGCCACAAATGCTGCTTACAAAATCCATGATAAAACTTGGACAAAATATCAGGCGGCAGAAAAGCAGGAACACACTTAAACCTGTCCAAGAGAACCTGGGAAACATCCTCCTGTTCGCTCAAATCAACATCAATCCACAAAGACCCCACATATATCACCTCCATATCTTCAGGCAAACCATCTTTCAACTGTAACAGCAATGAGTCATCATCCCAGCTAAAACTCCAGCCTTTATTATCCGGACGCCGCTTAGCTTTTACAGGCAATTGATTGGCTACGATAATCATCCGATCCTGAACTACTGAGGACTGTACGTCTGAGGACACACTATTCGCCTGATCATCATCAAGTTCAGAAATGACTCCTGGAACCGTCGTTACACGAGGCAACCGCTTCTTTTCGCGGGGTTGACCCATTGCTGGAAAATTGCCAGAAGCTAGATCCAAAAGATTGGTATATGATCTAGACATCATTTTGCACCTTCCTCTTGTTAAAACTCTCAACTACAGAAACAATCTATACAAGATCTCGAAGCGTACAATCCAAACCGGAAATTCGATTCCCTCGGAGATGACGACGATTTCTCAGGATCTGAATTGGGTATCAATAAAACTGCATCAGCACAATGAACACAAACAATCAATAGGAGCATCCAAAAACGGTTAATTGCCTCAGTAAGTGAAATCCAAAAATGAAAGGAAATGGTGCACAAACAAACCAAAAAAGAAAAGTTTAAAGTTGGAGTTTAGAAAGAAACTTTAGAAATTAAGCCAAACAATAAAAGATAGATTCCTAAATTGATGAACTTTACATGTGCAGTATCAAATGCAACGAGATAATCATTTTTAACAACAAAAAAAAGATATATAATAAGTACCCTGAGCTATGAAACGGATGAGAGTTTATATCTTTCTCTTCTGCCAAAAGATCAATAAATAATGAAATGGGGGAAAATTATACTTGTTGAAGCAAGCAATCTAGGGTTTGGCTTTTGGTTTTGGTCCTCTCTTTGATTGCAATCTCCCTCCGCCGCTCTCTCTCTCTCGCTCTCTCTCTCTAAAGAATTATAATAGTTGGAATTGTAATTAAAATTTAAAAATAAGACAAATAAAAAAAACGTGGAAGAGGATAAGGTCGGCCAGTAGACTACCCAGTACTGCCAGCTGGCTTGCCGAGTTTGCAGTATCACGCGCTCTTACCCCCTCGTGCAGCGGCATACCCGTGCGTGTCCACCCGAGAACGGGCACACTTGTCAATAGGAAGGAGGACTGTGGGTTCCACCTTTCATTGCACGCTCCTAGGAAAACCATCACACGTTTCATTCATTGCTTTATGGCTTTTATTATCATCCAATGACCCTTTGACGTACCAAAACCATTATATAATTTTTCTTTTCCTTTATTACTTTTGAGATCCTTTTTGGTACTCACATTGTTTTTATTTTTCTGGAGAATGTTCTACTTTCAATTTATGTTCTTGGATGAGTTCTGTTTATTTTAAATTTTATAAGGTTTCGGAAACTTAAATGTGTCAAGTTAACTTAACCGGAGGCACTAACTAGAAAGCACACTATACCTTGTTTTTGCAAAAATAACATAGTTAAAGCAGAAATATTTGAAAAATAATAGAGCAAAGAAAGACATATTGTCGTTTAGTAGGGAGGACCCAAGTGGGGCCAACGTACTACTCACCTCCACGTGGAAGCCAGATGATGTAAAAGTTTTGCGGATAAGTATGATGATGCAATGAATGACGTTATTTTTATGATGTGGCACCGTGTCATTGGACCTCCGACCTCCGACAGTCGTTCAAATCATTTGGTTCCATGTTGGTGAGCGCCGTGTCGATTATAGCACAAGTAGAAAACTAGAAACTTTCCTTCCTGGTTGGGGCGTAAGTAACCAGTTCATCATTGATTAAATGTCGTTATTCGCCCTCTTATGAATTTTGGTTTGAAACAAAGCGGATCCGTCGGGTCTAACCTCAAATTCTTTTAAATAAAAATTACAAAATAATGTTATTTTACATATAATAAAAGTAACCCAAGTGCCAAAAGTCTCAATATTTTAAACACTTTTAGCCCCAAGATTTAAGTCAACTTAAATTTGACCGGTTAACTTTAGGCCACGCCAGATCCAATTACTTGTCAGTTTGCTACAGTGTTTAGTTCTTTTTCGTAGTGGCAGATGTGGAAAATCCTTTCGAATAAGATTATCACCAGAAATCTCTGCATTTCTATTTATTGTAAACGTAATTTGATGACCCTATTATGAGTATTTTTGTACCTAAAGAACGTCTTTAAATGTAACTTGTGATTATTAGAGTCGTGAAAATACGTTTTCCTTGTCCAAATTTCTAATCTTAGATTCTAATTTCATTGATTTTAGTGTTTGTTCTTTTTTTCTTAACTGGGAATTTCTTTAGGTACAAATAAGGCAAATGACCATCATAATGGATTTATTTCTTATCAATTCTATTTGATTACAAGAGTCTTGGAGAAGAGGCTAGAAATAAAATCTCAGTCCCATGATGGTTATAACATTATTTATCCCAAATTAGGAGAATTCTAGAAGATCGGATCGAAGTATTAAGACACAACGATCAAAGCAACAAAGTAAACAAGCAAGTAATTGTAATTAACTTGATATCTTTGATGCAATTAGTTAAAACAAAACGAAAATTGTTGCATTTTAAATTTAAAATTTTGGTCCTTTATAATAGAATAGAGTAAATCCATATCTTTCGCATATTCTTTATACCAAAAGTGACTAAATTTTGATTTGGAAGATGTCTTATGACCATTTATTTGTTATATATATAAATATTGTTTATGCTCTACAACTAATTAACTGGTTGTAATTTAGTGAGAAAACAATTTAAAGATATTTTTTCTTATACATATTTAAACATAAATCCTATGAGATAATTGTATATTGCAAATAAATTTATAATAAGATTATAATTATGATATTCATATTACATTTATGTATTATTCTTAAATTGTTTCGAGTCATTATTCCATTAAGACAAGACATTAATAAAGCATAAAAAATTAACATATGTTATGTTTCTCTCTTATAAAGGAAGTAATCAATCTCATATACAAAAGTATAAAGATACTTAAGCAAATATGAAAGTGCTAGTTAGAGAACAAGTTTACTAAACTGATCTTATAGGAGAATTCCTCTTATGATGATTGTATAAGTGATCATTAATTTGGGATCTCCAAAGTTATCTCATTTATGAAATTTTTATGTTTTGATATTATTTATGATCTATTCTAGTTAATAATAACTCAGTCAATATTCATTGGATATAGTATGAATTATATATAGGTAGACGACTAATTAATGCACGATTCATCACCCTAAAGTGATTATGAAGAATGTTATATTATTTTATATTAGTATTGACTTGAAAAATCCTTGATGAAAGTATAATGACACTTTTAAAGTATTTTCCAAATATTATTAATTAAATCAATTACTAATGATAGAAAACTAACATGATTAGACTCAAATAAAGTAGAAATTAATTTCATATTATATATCTAATTAGAATATTATATGATAAAAGGATTGAATTATATAAAAAAATCATACACATAAAGGTTAGTTAAAATTACTTTGATATTCTTATATATTTGGATGGTCATGATGTATTGCTTAAAGTCAATCAATATGTAAATATAAATTGTTTATCTAGGGAATTACAATAAATTAAAGAAGTTTATTTTGTCTATTCTTAAATATGAATTAAGGTTATAATTTATATCAATTGCTAACATATTTAAGAACTTAATGGGTCACACAGAAATAATGAGTTAAAGAGAGAAAAGATATTTTAATCAAGTTAGACTTGATTGTAAAGTTTAAGAAACTTTATGATTAAATATGGTATATTTAATAAACAAAGATTAATATGAAATATTGGATCTTATTTGGGAATAATTAGTATTTAATTATAATTATTTGTAATTCTAATTAAAGTTTAATTGATATTAGAATTTAATTTCAATTAAATTACTATAATGTCTAAAATTGATTATGGCATGCTCTAAAGGAGCTAACACTCTTTACCTAACCCTCTCTACAATAATTGTAGAGTTCTCTAAACATATTTTATTAATATCGTTAGAGGTCAAATACTTGTGCGACTATAGTAATTGAGATGAGTGATTTCAAAAACAGTTTAAAGGAAACGAAAAGAAAAAGAATCAAGCTTCGGAATAATAACAAATTATGATTCAAGCTTTATTATTACTTCATACGTTAATCATTTTATGAAATTTAAATGATCTTAACTTTCAAAAAATTAAACAAAAAAGTTTTATTATTATTTCACTATGTGCGGTATAAAATCTCACCCTAATTTCTTAATAAAAAAATGCATGGAGCCACACCAAATACGATATTTACTTTTCCTTTTTTATGTTTAAGCAAGGTATCTAACAAAATGCAGAGTAAAAGAATTGAATTTGGTGACGTGCTTTGTCTCATTGATTTCCTCAGATAAATATACAACCAAGTCACCCAAAAAATAGGCAATGATAATCTCACCTAAAAATTTGCTAACCACCAAGAAGATAGAATGATACAGAATTGACGCTAACCTTCCTAACAAACGGATATCTACAAATTTACTACCTAAAGAATATTATTCATAAATATTATTCAGAATACCCCCCTTAAGTTGGTGCATAAAGATCTCAGATGCCCAATTTGCGAAGAAGATAATCATATTCTCGCTTCCCTAAGGCCTTGGTGAAAATGTCAGCAAGTTGTGCACTGGATGGAACAAAAACGGGACGAAAATGCCCAACAAGAATTTCATCAATGAACAAAATAACAATCTACCTCAATATGTTTGGTCCGTTCATGAAACACAGGATTTTGGGAGATGTGTAAGGCCACTTGACTGTCACAATAAAGAAACATAGGATGGGGATGACGCACCCCAAGAGTAGATAAAGTAGCTTTTAACCACTTCAACTCACAAGTAATCATAGCCATAGATCAGTATTCTACTTCGGCCGAGGAGCAAAAGACTGTGTGTTGTTTCTTTGTTTTCCATGAAAGGAGAGATCCCCCAAAAAAGACCAACCAACCGATAAGGGACTGCCTAGTTAAAGGACATCCAGTCTAGTCCACATCACACCACCCATAGAGTTGCAAGTCACACCTGTTATTCAAATGAATACCCTGACCCAAATTACTCTTGAGGTACCAAACCACCCGCAGAGTAGCTTCCCAATGCGCTCTCCGAGGGTGCTGCATAAACTGAGAAAAAACATGGACACTGTATGATAATTCAGGTCTAGTAAAACATAAGTAAATAAGCAGCCCCAGCAACCGACGATATTGCTCAAGATGGTCAAGTTCACGACTTGGGGACAGCGCAAGGAGGTGATTCTGTTCCATTGGTATTGCGACAAGTCGAGCACTTAGCAACCCAACCTCAGAAATAATGTCAAACGCATATTTACGTTGACAAATAACAAATTCATCGGGTCCGCGAGCCACTTCCACTCCTAAGAAATACTTTAATAAACCAAGATCTTTCATGTGAAAACAAGCACTCAAGTATTCCTTAAAGCTCTTAATAGCATTCGAGTGACTCCCATAAATGATGAGATCTTCAACGTAGACTAGAACATTGAGCTGAATGGACTCTCGCCTAAAGGTAAACAAGGAATAATCTGAAAAGGATTGTTGAAATCCATAAATCTTCAAGGCAGTCGACAATTTTGCAAACCAACATTGAGGTGCCTACTTTAAACCATAAAGCGATTTCTTGAGCTTACATATTTTTTCGGTAGATTCCACTCTAAAGCCAGGTGGTAATTTCATATATACTTCCTCTGTAAGGTCACCATGTAGAAAAGTATTATGTACGTCCATTTGATGAACTTCCGAATTCCTTGCTACAATCACGATAAGGAATACTCTTACTGTAACCATTTTGCCTACAGGAGCAAATGTCTTTGTATAATCAATGCCTTCAATTTGAGGATTCCCAAAGATGACTAGCCGAGCTTTCAATCATTCAATGGTACCATTTGAATTATACTTGATCTTGTAGACCCATTTGCACCTGAGAGCCTTCTTCCCGTTTGGCAAATTGATAACTTCCTAGGTCTCATTAGCCTCAAGTGCATCACTTTCATGACACATTGTAGTTCACTAGTGACTGTCTTTCACTGCTTCAAAGTAGTGTACGGGTTCCCGTTCCGCTGTCAAGGCTGCAACAAAATTTTTATGTTGCACAGAAAAATTATCATAATTCACATAGTGTGTTATAGGATATGGAGTACATGAGGAGTCCCGTGGTACGGGTGGAGATGAGGCGGATGGACTTTTTCTCCAGATGGTGTGAGTAACATAATCTCGCAGCTGAACTGATGCTTCTCTTCAGCGATGTCCCTGTCCCAACACTACCCCATCATCCTCGAAACCAAGCTGCTCCACAACTTCTGCTGGCTTTGGCACACCGGTGTCCGTGGCATTGCCTATGATGTGCTCCTTGTTATTTTCCATGGCACCTTCCACGGTACCCCCCTCAACTTTGGCGTAGGAGAGTCCTTAAATTTGTCTTCAATCATCGCAATAAGAGTTAATCCTCGAGTTTCATTTTGTCAGTTTTCAACAAAGGAAAAAAGGTCCTCCGAAAACACAACATCTCCATAGACAAAGAAATCCCTTTTCTCCAAGTCATACAAACACCATCCCTTTTTCCCATAAGGATACCCACCGAATACACACCTTCGACTTCTACTAGCAAACTTGTCTCCTGTCTTCACATGCGCATAACATAATGACCGTAATATACACAAATGATCATATGTGTTTTTTACCATACAGAACATTATAAGGTGTTTTCCATTTAAAACTAAGCAAGGAGTCCTGTTGAATAGGTACCCTGCTGTCAACACACATTCTCCCAAAAAATTGATGGGAAAAGATCCCTAAAAACGCAATGCCCGAGCCATATTCAAAATATGTTGGTGTTTTCTTTCTACCCTTCCATTTTGTGGAGGTGTTCTCAGACAAGAAGTTTGAAAAATAATTCCATGATCAAGGAAATATTGGTTTAAACAAGTAAACTCAATCCCGTTGTCACTTCTCAAAATTTTAACTTGTTTATCAAATTGTCTTTCAACCAACGAGAAAAACATCTTTAGCTGCTGAGGAGCTTCTTTCTTATCAACAAGTAAATAAATCCAAACAACAAGGAAAAAGTCATCCACGATAGTCAAGAAATATGAGGCATCACAAGAAGAGGGTGTTTTATACTGCCCCCATAAATCACAATGAACAAGTTCAAAAATACTCGAAGTTTTATTTTCACTAATGGGAAACTTATCTATATTTTGTTTTTCCCTCTAACAAACATCACAATTCTGATTCAATCTATCACTACTTTTTGCAAAAGAAGCTTCGGGAACTAACTTTGTCACTTTAATAGATGGATGACCTAGTCACTTATGCCAGAGATCAAGAGATGTCACATTGTTGACCTCTAGTGCTTGGACACTATGTCTCCTACCTAGAAAATAGTAAAGTCCATCCCGTTGTTCAGCCGCACCAATCAGCATCCTTGAAGTGGGGTCTTGTATAACACACAAATGATTAGTGAATTGAACAAGATAATTATAATGATCAATTAATTGCAACATAGAGATTAGATTGCAATTTAATCCTGACACATAGAGAACATTTTTCAACACTAAATTTCCATTAAGAACAATCGTCCCTTCTTTGGTGGCGACAACACTACTTCCATCTGGTAAACCCACGGGACATCGAACGATCTCCCTCAAGTCACAAAAATCTCCAAGCATCCCAGTTATATGATTCGAAACTCCCTTGTCAATAATACAAGGCTTAGACTTACCGGTCAGCTTCTCGATTGTCGCATGTTTTGACCCATCCAGGATTTGAAGGAGTTGCTGCCACTACTCGATATTCAGTCCAGGCAGTGGTGATGATGCTTCCATCTCAGCTGCTCCCTGCATGGTAGACCCAATCTGTGCAGCATTTGCCTGATGTCTGCCTCGACCTCCTCAACCCCTGCTTGCGAACAATTGGTTGCCCTTTTCCGTGACTAGAGCCCTTCCCACTACTTCGAGGTCTGTCACTCCATCGAGATATGTCACCCCATCAATCTGGGTAGCCGTTTAAGGCAAAGCAGTTGTCAGATTCGTGGCTGGTTTGTTTGCAGTCGAATACACCAAACTGGCTTTATCTTTTTCGTCAGGCTTGGTTCGTACAGCAAAAGCCATAACATCTCCTCGTTCTTCCTTTCCTCGGGCAATTATCTTGACCTGCTCTTCTTGAATAAGCATGGAGTAAACCTTATTGAGGCTCGGTAGTGGATCTTGAGCCAAGATGTTCGATCGCACCGTTCTGTAAAGAGTTAGAGTGTCACTCTAATTAAAAATTTGTTAAGAGTAATTCTTTGGATGAGATCCTTAATGGAAACCTTGATATAAGATATAAATATTACTTTAAATCCTTCTCGTCCGTAAAGAGTTAGAGTATTATAAGCATATCATATATGATATATTCATATTTTATAAAATTAATAAAATTTTCACATTTCTTTCTTTTTAATATATGTATTATGTGATAACTTTAAAT
>JAOQML010000002.1:19303144-19322519 GCA_027568935.1 Erythroxylum urbanii
ATTTGTTAAGTGATGTGACATGCCACCCTCGCGGGGCACAGATCCGGGTATCACTGTCGATATCGGGTTCGGGTTCGACGGGAGTGGGGTGTTACAGTAATTATCTACAACATAACTTAAACTTTTATCACATTATTATGTAGCAAATTGAAGAAACTAATATAAAAGTTTAAAATATTGGTATGCCATCAAAATAATATTTATAATGCTAGAAAAAAAAAGTAAGGTAACCTAAGAAGGTATAAGTTATTCTAGATTTGGATGTTCAAAATTTCAGTAATAACAAAAGCAGCAAAGTTTATCTACCATATTCTTAGATAAATTGCTTATAATTTAAGCTATATAGATCCTTTTCTATGAGTTTGATATTAAAATGCATTGTAAAATAAGAATATGCTTTTTATATACGATCATCCATAATCATACATAGCGTTATCGTCTTATAGGAAATGGCAAACATTTATTTTCCATTCGCTAACTAAATTTGTTACAAACTCAAACCTTTAATACCTTTCAAGAGTTCATGAAGTTTAAGACATTCAATAAAACCAATATTTTTTTCTGTTCATGATCATATACTTATGATACTGAAGGTGAAAGTATGACATTGCTAAGCTTGACTCTTCCAATTTGTAAACATATCAGAGAAAATAACTTAGAGAAGATGGAGTAAAATTTGAGTTTTTTCAATTGCTTCATGTTATAGGTAATGGCGTAAATTTTTCTTCACTTATACATGAAAAAACTAAACAAGTACATGAAAGTTCAACTCTGTATATCTCTAAATGGTAACCCAAAGCAGTTGCATACAAAAAAAAGTAAATCGAAAAGAAAAGATTAAAGAAAATAGACCAAGATAAGTGCGTAAGGTAACTTAAAACATACAAAGGGGCTAATGTTGCCAATGGTAGAAAAAAACAAACTAGCTAATAGTTATAGTCAGGATCACAAATAGTTTACACTACTTCATCTACATATAAAAAAATTATTATGTAAATCATTTTCAATTATAAAATAATTTTACTAAATGAATTCATGATAAATCATATAGTCTTGATACATTGATTGTACTTGCTCATTAGAAGTTGAATTTCCATGTAAGGCCTGATGTTTAATGAAATTATGGAGTTTACTTTTATACAAGGCTCTTTTATCATATAGACGTAATTTTCCTCTCCCATAGAAGAATCACTTTCTTCAGTCAACTTGAAAGGACTCATCCTGGAGTTCCCCTTCTAGAACCCGAGTGGAGGCCTCCCGACTGCTCTACGGTAGCCTCCAATCAACATTTGACTTGACCGAAAGGTTCCCACAAAGCCAAGTTGTTCAACTATTTAAAACCTTTTATACTTTAATAATTAAAAGCACGAAAAATAATGGGAACTTTTTTTCAATTTATTGATAATTTTGGCAACATAACGACTACATTTTGACATTCCCAAAATTTTCAAAAGCCCTGTAAAATTTTTCACTTCAATTTCTCAATTACAAATTTTTGAGTTTAAGTCCACTCACAAACAGCCCAAGCAAATAATTCTCAACAGTCACTACAATAAACTTTTAAAATCTAAAACATATTTATGCATTTCATTTAAAAGCTTTTATAAACATCCATTCTTTACACAAATGTACATAGCAAAATGACACAAGCACAACAGCACCCGACAATACAACTAATCTTGAGGCGGAGTCCCAATTACTACAGCACCTGTATGCATACTTGGGGTGGTTTGTTTAAAAATATAAAAATAAGGGTGAGTTAAACGAGCTTAGTGAATGTAATCAGTTTACAAGAAAATTAAACTTTTCATAACAATATGACTGCAATATTCCATACAATCATAAAGCTCATGGTAAAACATTGTCCATAACAATTTATTTGTGCATCATCAAATCTGGTCTTAACATAACATTTCGTAAAACATAATTTCAATGTTTTTTGAAAAACTATTTCGAAATGCTTTTTGAAATTAAACTCATCATATAAAAGTTTCCATTTCTCATTTTCCTTAATCAATAAACAGTGGTGGCAATGAGTTTTTTGAAAACTTTAATGCTGAAAAATAAGCTATTTTCATGACTTTCCTTACTCAACATAGCCCATCACAAGTTTCTTTACCATACGGTACATTTGGCATAAAGTCACAGAGCTGGTTCTACATCGTTTACCCGCAACCAGTCTATTCATATATTAAATACTCTCTTAGAAGATGAAAAGTTGATCTCTATGTTAACACAAACTTAAGAGAGTTGTCAAAAGGAGTTTATGTCATTGAAGAGCCAATGAGACTGGAGGATCATTGAAAATTTCACATTTTACATATGATTCATGGTTTTCCATACGCTTGAGTACTTGCAGTGTCAACTAGGATATGAGATTTCTTTTTAACTTTCAAGCTAAAGAAGATACGCAGTTTATCAATTACTTTTACTTATGTATTGCAAAGGTTGTTTAGATTCTTATTCTTTGAAGACAGTCTTATATTCATTGAAATGTGCTTTATAGGGCGGAAGAATATGATGTTTATCTGTGCTTAATTTTGTTAAATGAATTGTATACCTCGTTGTAATCATCAGAGTACGGATTCTAAATAATTTGCAAAAACTGTTGCTAAGAGTAGATCAAGCTATCAAGAAGTTATGAATATTCATTCTCATAGCTCATCTTCGTGTACTTCACTCTTTGCATGAACAGCAAGAGGATTGTTTTTCACAAAGATTAGTGATGAAAATTGCTTGAATACTTAAATTACTAACAATGTTATTATAGCTGCATTTTGTTCATAATTAATGATCAAATTAATTATTCTAACCATATTTCAACTATTATTTGAGAACTTTTGTAGGATGGAAGAGTTGATATCAATATTATTGCAGTTCGTTAGAAGTTGTCAAAAACCCAATGGCTATGTTCTGTTTGTGGCTTTCAATGCCTATGCTTTTGATGTGCCATTTTTGGTTAAGGCCTTTAGTCACTGCAATATAGATATTCCCCTTGAGGTGATGAAGTCTGAAGGTACTACCCCTCCATTCCTCTTTTATTTGCATGAGTTTATTACATATGGAAATCCAAATTGCTTCTATGTATGGTTTAGATGATACATTCCTGCATGTTTTCTATGAGAAGTCCTTACATACTTGTGTTAAATGTAATGAACACATATTTTTAAGAGTTCTTCCATATGAAATAATGTGCAGGTTTCCACCATAATATCTCATATTGAATAAAATCTCGTCCTCATCATAACTGGATATCTGCACATATTGTAGTATTTGTCAAGAAGCTGGAATGCATGTAGTAGGAAAGAACATGTATGTTATAATTCCAAAGGACTTTGAGAAAGGTTACAAAGCCAATGTGAAGAAGCCTGACACCGACTTTGAATTCTACAAATGATGAAGAGTTGTTGAAGCACATTTAATTTTCTTTACAATTGGTGAGGATTGTAGAATTCACTTTTGTATTTCGTAACAATAAAAACACATGTAATTTGCTTTTGTATTTTGAATATGTTAAATGTTGAATTTTACAAGTCCTTATTGGCTATATATTATATATAAATGTAGTTTTTTTCGTTTACATTTGATAGTACGTACGCAATTAATATATACATTAATATCTATATATTTCTTTTTATCTATATATTGATGTTGCCTTCATAATGATAAGAATTTGATTTTACGTTAAATAATATTGGTAACAAAAGAATAAATTGGTGCTTTTATTGTTACAAATTATTGCCTAAAAAACTTCACTTTGTTGCCTTACAAAGACTTAAAAGTGTTGCAATATCTATTTAATATTCTTGCTATAGTTTGAAATTAATGTGTTGCCTTAGTCAAAATTTAAAGCAACATTTTTTATTATGTTGCCTAATCAAAAAAGTTTGTTGTCTTATACTTATTGGATAGCCACTTCTTGTAACAATATGCATTCTATTGCCTTAATAAAAAGGCAACAAAATTGTACTTATAAGTACGCTTTTGTCTATTGCCTAAAGTAC
Organism: Erythroxylum urbanii; assembly: GCA_027568935.1. NCBI lineage: Eukaryota > Viridiplantae > Streptophyta > Magnoliopsida > Malpighiales > Erythroxylaceae > Erythroxylum > Erythroxylum urbanii. The sequence goes on from JAOQML010000002.1 coordinate 19,307,149, forward strand.
TTTTTGCCATAGTATAACTTGAAATTTTAACAAAATGAATTGAATTCAAACTCAAATTAATTTTCTATTAACATAGAAATTTTAAAGAACGAAATTTATAAATATCATATATCTATCTAATTGGTGAAATTAAGAACAGAAAGGTGGTGTTCAACTCTATTGAAATTACCACCATCTTTCTTAGTTAAATAATGTGACCCTATATGAAAATGTTGACGAAGTCTTGGCATATTTTATTCAAAAACAGTACTAATTATTTTACTTGCCCTTTCCATATATTGTACAAAGATGGAGGAAGAAAGTCAACTTGAGAACCCATTTTTAAATCACCTCTTAAAAAGTGGTTAAAGTGTCAACGCATAGGGAAAACTAGAACATAGCATGCATGATGTCTTACTGGAAACAGTTCTTGTAGGTCAATTATATCTTCCCCGGAGTATAATTATGGCGGTCCAATATGGTATCTTGTACGACACCAACTTTTTCCTTTTGTGGGTTCTATTTTCTCTATGTTATGTTGTCTCCGTATATATGATTCCATGAAAGGGCAGAACACCTCCAATAGTGGTTTCCAGTGGCAGATATTCAAATGGTTAAATATCAGTGGAAAGGAAATGATTTCACGTGACAACTGTCAGAGAATCAAAATCTCTTATCCATGTGCTTTAATTTAATTTTCTCTTCCTCAGCTGCATTTTCTTAATTTCTATGTAGAAAAGTAGGGGTGCCAATTTACATGACATCAATGAAACTCTAGTTTGGACAAATGCTCGACACACAATTCGCACAGCACGGGTTAGTAGTTGACGAAACAGTACGTAGAAAACTAATACAGATACTTGTAGCACTGAGGTCACAGTGCTAGAGATATTGCCGACAATGTAATACGTATAATTGAATTATTCAGTTAATATCCAAATAAAGAAAAAACAAAACAAGTCTGGGATCTGGCCTCAGACAAGACTTATGTTCGCCACTAACAGAGAAAAATTCACCTCGTGACACTTCCAATTTCTGAACTCACATGGGGTTGTTGGAAACACGAAGTTTTGAAGATATTCATGATTAAAATTTTAACAGTGTATCTCTTATGTTATTTTTTTTTACAGAGATTATTGTTGCAATTACGGATAATTGAAACTTATTGTACAGCTACCATTGTGATTCAAAAGTATAATATGGTATCTCATTAACGTGTCTTCGTAAAAATATAAGCATGTGAGTCATTGAACAAGACATAAACCTTGATTTGTGGCTTCATTGTTAAAGCTACGGTTTGCATAATACCAGTCCAGACACGTTAAAATGCAACATTAAAGTTAATAATCAGAGTTCTTAAACCTTGAAACATGAAATCAAAAGCACCTAATGAAGTTCCTTCACGGGATTGGTTGGATAGAAAGGGATTCACAAATACATTATAGTTTCCTATACCAGTAAGTGAATAATATTATCTTAGATTCACAAGTTTTACTTGGTTGCATCAGATTCTAGGGCATGCAAATAACAGGCCCATGCTTAGTCACTAACATCTACAGTAGTAGCACATGATCATGAAATAGTCCGGCCCAAAAAGGGCACTAGTCGTGCGTTATTCGGAGTGTGTACGTGTGTGGTGGACATTAAGCCCCCACGTAACTCGAGAATTAACCAGAAAGAAAAGCTCACTTCTTGTGTTCCTAGTAGAATAACGAAAGAATCTTGTTGTTGCACGAGCATGTCAATTCCCTACACTTCTTCTGTTCTTAACCTCCAGGTACTTGTTATTCCTTGTTTTGTTGCTTTTAGGGAGGACATATTGCAGTCTAGGCAGTTACTACTAGTACTAGACAGCTTAACTTGTTTTGCGTATATCCTGCATGTACGGTTGGATGGTGACGTTGATGTTTACTTTTGATGTTTTCATGTGTAAAGGATTTTATTTGATCATATTCCTGGTTCGAAGTTGTATCCATAACCGGGAGGCTATGAGTTGCCAGATCATTTGTATAATATTTGCACATCAATTCTGAGTTTATAGGTTGTGGAGTTCGATTAATAAAGAAGTTTAACTGATTTATGCTGTTGTTCAATTTTAATGATAAACTCTGCAGGGTTTCTTATGGCCTTCACGTACCACATTTACTAGTAACTCTGTGCATCCAGGGTTTGTGTCATCGCCACTTCCTAAACCATTTCTTCCAATTAGTGACAGACTCCAGTATGGCCAAAAAATAGGTTATTTTCCTTCAGGAACACGTAGGGAACTCATCTTGGCAGAAGCAGGAAGGCAAGGTTGGGACTTCGGTAGATTTCTTAAAACACTGTACTTCTTCAATGGACCTCCATCTCCTGCTAAGGTAGCTTATACATCCCGGTGCTGTTAATATCTAAGGAAACGATTGTTAAATTTGAACCTCAACTTACAACAATTCAGTATCTGTGTGTAGTTCTTTGAGTTTCTGATTGAGAAGCTATCTCCATCTGCTAGTGAACCAATAAAGCCAATGGAAAGCTCAGGTATCATCCTAGTCACAGGGGCTACGGGTGGTGTAGGCAGAAGAGTAGTAGACATTTTACAGAAGAAAGGACTGCCAGTTCGAGCATTGGTATTTTCTTTACCTTGTTCAAATGTGTTACTTTTGTTTTTCACTTTGGCGGAATGTACATGTGAAATTCAAAGAGAAGCAGCTTGTCCTTGCATGGGCTTAACTTTTTCTTTTCTATGCCACCTTTTACAGGTCAGAAATGAAGAGAAAGCTAGGAAGATGTTAGGCCCAGATATTGACTTGGTGACTTGACTGCCCTGATTAACCATAGCATGCCAATAAGACTTTTGACTATCTACGGATATTTTCTGCTAATTCCTGACAGTGTTTTCAAGCTTACCTGCAATGTTATTTTATGATATCCTTTTTGTTCATAGCAAGTGGAGACTATTATGCAATGGTTACAAGGGTGGGGACTAGACTTGATGCCCTAACCCAGTCCAATTATGTATCTGAATGAATGACCCAGATAAGAACATTTTGTAAACTTTGACAGAACACTAATTCATTTTAGAATATATTAAAATTATGATATTCTATTAAAGTAAAAAACCGTTGTGATTATGTTAAAGGTATATATTAAATCTGAAAATTTGGCATAATTATCTAATCCTAGTAGTAACAGCCGCGTTTCTTAAGCTTTACGCAGCAGCAGCTGTAAAGAAAAGAAAAATGAATGTTTTGTTTAGTTCCCTCCACATTAGAATCATTGCCTATGAGTTCCTATATTTTCAGTTGTGGCAGATTTATGTTTTTGACATTTTATTTTGCTTCTGATTGATTCACTTCAAAACTGATTGCCTTTTGTTTCTCTGTTCAACTCGTTATTTTTCTTCTTCTTTCTCACCAACTATTCCATAATTATGTCAGATAGTTGGGGATATTACTAAGGAAAGCACTGTGGATCCTAAGTACTTCACAGGAGTGAGAAAGGTTATAAATGCTATTTCTGTCATTGTTGGTCCGAAGGAAGGTGACACTCCAGACAGGGCAAAGTATAGCCAAGTATGATTCTTAAAGCTGTTTTTGCTCACGACTATAGATTTCTATAATGGTTCACCTTTTTAAATTTAAAGATTTAGTGTCTTTTACTCTCTATCAGTCATCTGATCCGATAATGTTATGGTGCAGGGGATAAAATTCTTTGAACCAGAGGTACAAATTGATTGTCAATTTATGCTTTAGACTCAAACTTATATATTCCTATAAAGTTCATCTTGGAGTGCTTTTCTCCTTTTCTCTTTGTACCTAAATAGAGTAACAATTGATCTTTCTTGACTGCCGCTTCATTTGATTATGAATAAAGATAAAAGGTGATTCTCCTGAAATGGTGGAGTATATTGGGATGAAAAACTTGATCAATGCTGTGAGGGACAGTGTTGGACTTCAACGTGGAAAGCTGCTGTTTGGATGTGAAGGTGCTGCCTAACTTAGTCCTTTAGCAAATAAGTGTTATACGTGATCAATATACATACTAATAATTTCTTTTACCCTTAATAGTTTTTCACTTTTGCTATCTCTTTATGGTTTCTTTTTTTTTTTGTCCCTCCCAAAAGGGGGAGGGGGATGGGTGGAGAATGAACTAGGGTTGGGTTGGGGAATTGCAAGAGATTTATATAGGCTGATACGTTATTGACTCTTTTCCTTATTGTGCTTCTATCACTCCTTATTTCTTCTGAACATTTAGAAAGGATCTGTTCAAAGTAGTTTCTAAACCCTTTTTTGTCCTTGTCTAACCATTGTATTGGTTACTTTAGATGTGGACATATATTAAATTTTGAACTTTTTCATTCTTCTTCCTTTTTACAGTGCGAAAAGTTCAATTACTTGGATCTTCTTTTGTCCAAATAACTAATGGAGAGCCTAAAACTTATTTAGTAGCTTCAAGCATGTTTTTTTTAATTGCATTTCTTGCTTCTTCGCAGATAATACTTTCAAAGATCTCCCTTGGGGTGCTCTAGATGATGTTGTGATGGGAGGAGTAAGCCAAAGTACATTTCAAATTGACACATCTGGTGGGGAAAATGATGAACCAATTGGGTTGTTTAAAGGTTACTCTGCTTAAACCCTTCTCTTAAGCAGTTTGAACTTGGAAGTATATATTAGACATAAATGTATTGACGATGTAATTTCTTAGCCTTTGATTTTCCCTTTCCAAATTTTGGTTTTCCTTACCGTGATGTTAGGTGTTGTCTCAACTGCAAACAATGGTGGCTTCACTAGTGTGAGAACAAGGGTAATTTCAGCATTTTATCTTTTAACCTTTTCTTCTCTCCTAATGCAAGATTGGTATCCATTTGACTGTATCATCTTCTTCAACCACTAGATTGGTACTAAATTAATGTACTGTTTTATACTTTATATTGCACTCATTGTTTTCTTCCTGTTTCTCAGATTGTTGCTACCGGTTGGTTCTCCCTGCATAGTATATAAGATTGTTTCTAGCGAATATTTTATGGTTATGAATACCCTCTTAAGAGGAAATAAATGGGAGACTTGTAATTTCTGCATGTTTCAATTGCATGTTAACATCCTCCTTTAGGATTGCATATTTCATGTGATTCCTATCAATTTGAATTCTATGAATGTTCTATTGATGGAACAGTGTGTTCAAATTTAGTTAGTTGATGAAACTTAAGTGATTAATTTGAATGCTTTTCAGAATTTTTCAGTACCAGAAGATCTTTCTGCATATGATGGTTTGGAGCTTCGCCTTAAAGGTGATGGGCGTAGGTATAAACTTATTGTTCGAACTAGCCGGGACTGGGATACTGTTGGCTATCAAGCAAGTTTTGACACTGTTCAAGGTCAATGGCAGTCTGTAAGTGACACCATAATTTTTTCATTCAATTTTTGCTAATAGTCTTATTTCTGAGTTGTGACTACATACACCAGATACAAATACCATTTTCTTTTTTGAGGCCTATATTTCGAGCACGGACCATGAAAGATGCTTCACCATTTGATCCAAGCAACATAGTCTCACTGCAGGCATGCTCTATCATTGCCAATTTTTGTTTTACTCTTTGATGGTGTCTTGCTTCTTGTTAATGAGTTAATAATCCTTTCAGCTCATGTTCAGCAAGTTTGAATATGATGGGAAACTGAACCCAACATTTGTGGAGGGAGCATTTCAACTTCCAGTATCCAGCATAAGGGCATTCATAAAGGATCCTATAACTCCTAGGTTTAAGCATTGTTTTTAATTTTTTTCCCTTTCATTTTGTGCTGGTTGAATTTGAGTGATCTGCTGAAAGGTGTTTTCATGTCTTTGTTTACATCACTTGTAGGTTTGTACATGTGAGTTCTGCAGGAGTCACCCGACCAGATAGGCCTGGTCTTGATCTCAGTAAGCAACCTCCTGCTGTTCGCTTGAACAAGGACTTGGGTTTCATCCTGACATTCAAATTGAAGGTTGTTTTTTTAATATGTAAAATACTGATTCTAGATGCCAAGATGACAAATGATAGTAAGTTAATCCATGAATTTTGAATCAAGTATGATAAAAAAACAAGAAGTTTTTGTTTATAGCAACATCCAGATATGCACTGCACTGACAAACATCTGCCCCAAGACCAGGAGATAAATTATTGACTTCTGCAGTATCTATATGTTGCAGAGTGATCAACAATCAGGTTGATCATGATGTTGAGCAACTGCACTTGAAGATGATATGGGTATAGATTGGTATAGTTTCACTACTTAAAAGTGGGTGATCTTAACAATGGAGTTTTCATTTCATAAACTTCTAGAACGAGCATCTATAAAAAATTTGTCACCGTGATCAGATATGGTTTTTGCAAGTATTTTCTGGTGATCAATATAGACCTGTATACACATAGCAGGACAGAGGACGAATTGGGTCAAGTTGGTGGGATAAAAGCCATGAAAGAAATTTAAGGAATATGTAGTGAAGTAATAAATGATTCTAGTCATTACTGGAAAGTACTTAGATGGGGTGGGATATAGGATAATGGGGTGGGATATAGGATAATGAACTCTTGTAGCCTCCTGATACTGCTTAACCCAAATATCTGTAGACTGAGGCTTCACTGAGTTAAAAATATTTTTTGTAAATAAGATTTGCACTGAAAGTCAAGATCAAGATTCAAGTGTGTTACAATGGATAGATAGGCTATGAAGCCTGTTGTTGACACCTCATACCAACGAGTATCCACCGGGGTCATTGTCATCATTTTCTCAATTATCTTGCTTTAATTTGCATTATCTATATCATCTCTCTTGAATTTCATACATTGAGTCACCTTGTTGACAGGGAGAAGATTTGATACGTGAAAGTGGTATCCCATTTGCAATTGTAAGGCCTTGTGCTTTAACAGAAGAGCCTGCTGGAGCGGATCTAATTTTTGATCAAGGAGACAATATTACGGTATAGCTATAAGTGGAATTGATTATATTTCCATCCACATGCCTGTTTTTTCCTTTATTATCTTCAATAAGCATCACAGAATGTGGAAAGCATTATTGTGTTTGCTTTCTGCGGCTTAGTTCTAGAATGGTTGATCTGTAAGGCCTCTGTTATCTTTAACTTCCTTCACGTTTACAGGGTAAAATATCAAGAGAAGAGATTGCACGGATATGTGTTGCAGCTTTAGAAAGTGCCGATGCACGCAACAAGACTTTTGAGGTCAAATCCTTCTCTTTGACATTGTATGTGTCGAGTTGATAATATCGTTTACCATTTGAACAGTTGAGGACTACTGCTTTTAATTATCTACCAAAACTGCACGTTACCTAAAGGCAATGGGAATACTCTACCTCTCTCTCCTACTACTTTTTCCCAACTATTGTGCTTACGTGCAAATTTCTGTAGGTCTTCATGAGTTAAGATTGGTTTTTGGAATGAACAAATTCTAGAGAAACATAACCTGTTTGGAAGATTTTGGACATTAATTCTCTGTTTATGGTATGTGGAGGCTTAGGAACTATTATAGTTTATCAACTGCTCTTCTCAAAATTATACACCTATAGGTAGATAATGTGGCAAATTTTCTTCAGTTTGCTCTTTCATCTCCATGGAAAAGGAAAGATATGCTAAACCTGCATGATGCTGGGGTGAAAAACTCTCGACCATGCAACATTGAAAGCTGTTTTACATGTGTGCTTCAGTTATGAGCTATAATTTGTTTACCTAGATGGCAGATTCTAGATATTGCAAAACTGTTGTTGCAGGTCAAGAGTGCCATTCCATTTAGCGAGACGTTCACAGTGGACCCAGAAAACCCACCTCAGGAGAAGGACTACAATATCTATTTCAAAGATTTGAAGGATGGAATCACTGGGAAGGAATTACTAGAACCAAGTCCTGTTCCAGTGTAATTATGCCTACTTCCATGATTTTTGCCATGGTTTATAGGTAAGTTTTATTTCTATGGATTAGTGATGCCACACCAACATGTAGAATTCCATCTAAAAACAATAATTACGATGGAATTTGCAAGTCCAGATACTAAGAATGTTGAGCTCTCTAGGTCCATGATTGTCCTGATAAGTGTGTCTAATATGTACAGTAGTCCTTACATCTAAGTAGCTAACCAAATAAAATGTCGCTCCTGCCTACTGACTATCAACATCCATCAAGACAATTAGATTCTTGAACTGCCATCTGACATTTTTAGAACTTCATATAAAGGCTGTTCTTGAATTGGATCTGGAGATTTGAAGTGACCAAGATTTTTCTTGTGTTCAGACCTGATGTAGGTCACATGTGTGCCTGTTCTAAGCACTGTCGACATTGCTAACATGTAATGGAGAAAAAATTCTATTGAGAATATATTTGCAAAGAATTTCAAAAAAGAGATCTTTTTCCTTAATTCTCATTTCTTCCCTTCATGTCATTGCTTCACTTTTTTTTTTCCTCTTAATTATAGTATGTTCTAAAATCACTCAATTCTTGCAGAAGTTCAGTTGGAAGTAAAAACAGTGAAGTTTCTTGCCAGGCTACACAGAATTATAGATCAGAAAGGACATGGTCGAGGAAGAAAGTTGAAACTGTCAAATCCAGTGAGGATAGTAAAATGGAGAGAAAAAAATGATGAGAACAAATTGCACAAAATACAAATTCTCTTTCTATCTGCTTTCTCTCCAATAATAAAAAATAAAAAATCTATCTACCCTTCTTTTTCATCTTCTCTAATAGTATGATACTGTACTTTCGCACGCTTGATTTTGTCGCATTGCTTGGATTTGTAGCAATGGCAATGATAAATTTGTTATCAATCTTTAAATATTTAGGGGCAGTCATGTTTCAAGTCTCTAGTCAAATAATTTAATTTGATGCAGCAGCAACATATTAAGCTTCAGTAAGAGGACTAAGTTACAACTTTTTGTTTCGTTGAAAACTTAGAAAGCTCCTGAATCAAATAAGAAATTATATCCTCTTTTCGTCATAAATACATCTTATCAAATTTAGACTTTCAGCAGTTTTATACAAATTTCAAAATGGAAATTATTTAATAGCTCAAGAGTATTACCAGTAAGCATTAAGCAGTAAATCATCATATAAAATGAAATGATGAGTTGTTGCCCATCTCTCTACCTTCTAGCATAAAGTGCATCTTTACTATTTCTCTTGCTAAATCCTTGATGGTTTATATACGAGTCTATCTTCTTGTATCAAGTTCTTGATGTTTGCTTCAAGGTATAGAGGGCTTTATTAAACTAGTAGACAAAAATTTCACACCGTGCAACATTAAACTTCTTAAGTTGTTCAATGTAAATCTGTTTCATTAATTTTCTATTCAAGAAATCAAATTTTGCATCCAAATGATAAAGTTTCCATCCTAAACTTGCAATCAAAACAATGATTAGTTTGATGGAGTCAAGTGTTGCAATTGGAGCAAATGTATCTTAAAATCAATTCCCGAGCATAGCTTTTTACTACCAATCTTATTTTGAACATGTGCACATAATCATCAGGATTACGTTTGATTCTACAAACTCTCTTGACAATGATAGATTTCTTGTCTTCTAGTTTTTAAAACAAATTCCTACTGTCGCTCTTGTTTATCATCTCCATTTCTTCTTTTAGTACTGCTTCCCATTCAATTGACTGAGCAACTTCTTAAAAATTACTAGGTTCAACAATAGCAAAAATTCACCTCTCGTACACATATGTTAGAGACTTGACTTTCTAAATTGGTGCGCCTACGTTTGAATCAACATGAAGAGATGAATTGAATGCAGTAAAGGAGTTCTTCCTGAAAAAAACTATATTGAAAGAGTGGAACAAAACCTACATAAGCCTCATTCCAAAACAAAGCAATGCTAGATTAGAGGAATTCAAACCCATAGCTTGCTATAACATTCTATGCAACATAAAAATTCTTGCAAATAGACTGAAAATCGCTTGGGAAAATAATTAATCTAAATTAATCTAACTTAGAATGCATTCATCAAAAGGAGAATTATTTTACCAACATTCTCCTTTGTCAGGAACTCCTAAAAGGCTATAACACCAAGATAAAAGAGAAGAATTGCACCATCAAAATAGACTTGGCTAAGGCTTATGATTCAGTCAACTAGAGTTTCATCTCCAGCATTCTTAGCAGTAGGTCATCCACTCTTATTCAGGGAATGGGTTGAAGGATGTGTGACTACTGCATCTCTTGCTATCTTGGTGAATGGAAAACCTACCAAGCTGAAAAAGGCTAAGAGAGGATTAAGGCAAGGGGATCTCCTATCCCCTTACCTATTTGTATTGTACATAGAGGTCCTTTCAATCTTACTTGCAAGGAATATTGAAAAATGCTCAAAATTCCAATATCATTATAGGTGTAAAGGTACTAAATTTACTCACCTAGTTTTTGCAGATGACTTGTCACTAGTTTGTAAGGCTGAAAAGCACTATATCAACCTTCTCATGCAATCTATGGAGGAATTCAAAGTTATGTCCAGTTTGAGAAGCAATCCTAACAAAAGTTTCTTCTATCTATCAACTAATTCCAAAATAAAAGTTGCCTCGAAAGCATTGGATACAGAGTTAAAACAAGGCAAGTTTTTAATTAAATATCTTGGTGTGCCAATTTCTCAAAGAAGATTCACTGCTTCAAACTGTAAAACACTAATGGACTCACTAAATGGGAAAATAAATCATTAGTGTAACAAGCATCTCAACTATGAGGGAAGACTGCAACTAGTACAGACAAGTTTGAGTAACCTCGCAACCTACTAGATCAACTAGTTGTCACTCCGCAATAGTGCACTAAAGGAACTAGATAGAAAGCTGAGGGAATTTTTGTGGAATGGATCAAGTCAAAACTACAAGAAGTCAAAAGTCTGCTGGAGTAAAATATGCAAATCAAAGAATCAAGGTGGTTTGGGAATTTATTCAACAAGACTGCTCAATTGGGTCAGTTTAGCTAAGAACCTGTGGTGGTTATGCAATAAGAAAGATGATATATGGGTAAGATGGGTACATAATGTATTCATTAAAGAGAATACCTTATGGATTCTGAAGATTAAGCAGGACATGAAATAGAATCTTAAGCAAATACTAGGGATAAGACACTGGATGCAGGAGTTGGTTCTTCATAAGTTAAGGAATGATGAAACCATATTATTTTAGTTCAACAATTGGCATAACAAGGGACCTTTGTACAAAGTTGATGAGATCCATTAACTAAAGCTTGTAGTGAACCCAGGAACCAAGGTCGGTAAATTGATCATAAATAACCAATGGATTTGTACTTACCATAATAGTAGAAGTGTGGTTATCATAACGGATAATCTACCTATTTTCCAAGAAATAGAATATGATGAAATTCTGTAGATTACTGAGGGATCAATGACCTTCAATTCAAAATCCTTCAAATCATTTCCAAAAGGAGCCTAATAATAGAGTGAGGTGGAGAACTCTAGTATAGGATAATGATATTAACCCTTCACATGCATTCATCCTACGGTTGGGGCTAGTTAAGAGAACAAAATCAAGTTTGCAATTAATTCATTGTAGTGTGAACTATGTAACTCTATCCTGGACTCCTTAGACCATGTTATGGTTAATTGCATATATATAATTTGGAAAAGGTTATAGAGGGTATTAAACACAAGAAAATCAGTCATCTCTTGGAATGAGCTAATTGTTTGGATAAGAACTCTAAGAACAGATAACAAGGCAGTGAAAATCAGTTTGGCATCTATGGGGTATAACATTTGGCAAGAAAGGAATTGTATAATCTCAAAAAGGAGACTATAAGTAAGGATCTTTTATACTGTAAAATTTTCCTCCAATGCAGACTATCCTTAGTAACAAGAGGGCTAGCTATAAAAATTGCAATAGCTTTTTAAGGTATGGAGGAAGGCTACAACTACCGATCTCCATCTTGAGTAATGTAGCAACCTACCGACTCAGTTACCTAACCCTCCCCCAAGGCATTTTAAAAGAAATTGATAGGAAGCTAGAGGAATTCTGATAGAGGGGATCCAACAACCAGCACAGGATTCCTAAGGTGAGCTGGTCCAGGGTCTGCAATCCCAAGGAAACAGGAAGGTAAGGGATTACCTCTACCAAAATTATGAACAAAATCCTAATGGCCAATAGATTATGGTATATCTGTAAAGGAAAAGAAGACTTATAGGTCGAATGGATTCAAACGGTTAACTTAAAAGGAAGCAATATATGGAGCATACAATCTAATTAAAACATGTTATGGATGCCTAAGCAAATCCTAGCTACTAGACAATGGATGGAGGGATTAATAACTCACATAATAGGGGATGGAAATAGGACTTTTCTCCATAATATTAACTAACTCACTTGTGGTCCGCTATATAGACTAGAGGAATCAAATCACCTGAAGGTAGTAATTCCATCAAATACTAAGGTGAAAGAACTCATAGATCATGAATAACTTACCTCTATATCAACCTAACTCAGCAACGGTAAATATTATGTAGTAGACAACTGATAAATCAATGGAATTTTCTACAAAGGAGTTCAAGAAACTGCTTTAATAGGAGGCAAATTATAAAGTAAAATGACACAAACTGGTATGGGATCAAGATATTAGTCCAAGCCACTCATTTATACTATGGTTGGGAATAGTTAGAAGGTTAGGCATTAAGGATAAGATTCAATTTAGCATTCCCTTAAGAACCTGTGAACTGTGCCGGACTCACGTAGAGACTACGGATCATCTCATGACTAAATGCTCATACTTTAAGTTAATTGGGTATAAAATTATAGAGTTGCTAAATATCCAATAGATTCCTTCTAATTAGAAGGAAACAGTGCAAAGAGTTGCCAAGATTTGACTAAGCAATAAGGCTTACTACAAAGTGGTGACGATGAGTTTCGCAACACTAATTTACTTCTTATAGAAAGAAAGGAATATAAAAAATTTTCAAAATGAGACTAAGGCACAAGAACAAAACCTGCAAAACATAATGACCATAGCAGTTAAGATACTGGAGCAGAAAATCTCACAAGGAATGAAGGTCAGATGGCTAATCAATTATAAAAGCACAGGAAAGATAAACTCAGTTAGGTCCCTCTAGGTTCTTATCTTTACTAAAGGTGTAGAGGCAACAAATGCAAGGATCAATTAGAAATTAGAACCAATGTGAACTGAGTTAGTTGAATATTAGAACATGGTTTAGTTGTAGAATACTAGTTAGTTGGTATTCTACAACAATCATTTTTTATCTCTCACGATACTAATATAATCATCTTTAACATTTTAAAAAACTTGGTAACTTTTTTAACCTAAATGTTTTCAAAAGTATTTAAGCTTACACTAATGTCATAAAAAATTTTGTTTATGTAACAAAATGACGAAACCCAAGACTTCCATATAGGTAATGTCAAAATTAGATATACTAATATTTTTATTGTTATATATATGTCCTCTATTATCACTAGGCATTCCACTAACAATATGAACCCACTTGATTTTATCTGTCTATTCCAATCCAAAAATCATTACCCTTATATTCCTTGCTTCTCCTCTCCTTTAAAGACTACGGCAATTCTCCTACACTAGCATAATTGTTTTTTTACTTCAAAATTTCTATGAAGGTTGAACATATGCATGTGCAAAATTTTTAAGTAATGAGTGTTTTCCTAAAATTTGCAAAATATATGCTTTTGGAAGTAAAAGGATGATATAATAGTAGTTAATGAATTGAATTTTAAAGGGAAGAAAAGGGAACTTCAATGTCATTGCATAAAGCAAGTAAGATGATGCATTTCTTTGAGACTATAGATCAGGAAAATTAGTTTGGATTTTGCACTAATAGTGCGTTGATTTAGGTGGAGACATTTATACAACTATAAAACAAAAATTACAAGTTTCAAAAGGAGCATATGAGGTACAATTTGAGAAATGTAGTGAGGAGATTGCAAACAATGTATGATTATTCCTTTGGGCCTAATTGGGAACTACATATGAACCGTAGTAACAATATCAAAAGAGTTCCTAAAGATAACATTATATCATTGATTTCCACTACTAAAGTGAAATATTTATTTCCATTTATGAAGATAGAAGAAGTTGAATCAATTGAGTAATCAAAGGATGAAGAAAATAAGAAAAGTAGATGGTATAAAAAAGTTAAGAGAGATCCAAGAAAATTCAAGTGAATAAACAAAAACAAAGAGGAATCAATCACGTAAACATGTAACAATTTGTTGTAATATTTCTTGAAACATTAGCATTTTAATGAGTTATATACTTAATCATTATATAACCATTTACATGTAGGACATAATGTATCAATCCTTTCATAATCAAGAGAAAATTTACCGTAGACTTTAAAGAAAACATCTTAATATTAAAACAATATTTAAGAAACTTATAAAAAATATTGAATAAACTTTTTGTCAAAGAAAAGAGTTTTTAATCTTTGAAAAAACTTTGAGATTTAAAAAAATTAAGTTAGATTACTTTGAATATGAATAGATATTATTTGGCATTATATAAAAGTTGGATTAGTTCATTGACTGGACAATGTACATTTATTACACTATTTATTTACAAAATGCATTCTTCATTCGACTAGTCAAAAGGTTTTGACCAAATAGCCGATGGTGAGTTTAGAAAGCTATCGGAAGGAGAATTTTTGTTAGTTAGAGGTCTAACTAATCGATACCCTAGCTAAAAAATATATGCATAATTGAAGGTAGGTAATTAGCTAACTGGGAAGAAGATTCAGTATACTAGAGATTTGCTAAAAGCCTTGAGATGAGAGGTTAAAGAGTGTATTTAAGGAATTTACGTAATCAATAATTATTTCCCAGAATCACTACACATTGATTTTCTCTGTTTTCTTACTTTTTCATTATTTCAATAATTATTTTATAATTAATATTGATTAAATTGTCATAAGTATTTGTTAAAATAAATATTTTATTTATTGAATTTCAAAATAATTTTAAAAAATAAACATATACATTTTATCTTGTCTTATATGTCATCAGAAAATTACTATAAGTGATCAATTTGAGTATTATATATCTTAAATTGGTTACTTGTACAGAAATAAATGAATCAACGAACATAAACCTGACTAATTAAACATACATTTGAAAACGTTGGAATATGAGCTTACTTAATTATACATGACATTGCAAAAAGCGGCAAAGGGATCACTAATCGAGAAACGGATAGATTTCTGAATCTCCATGCCCGGAGATATAGCCGTTAAGTACATGAAATTATGTTATTCTTTTTCTTAAAGAACACTTTTATTAACCTATAAAATATAGTTTAATGAATCGTTGTAAAATAGATTAATTAACTACGGTGGGAGCAGCCAACTAACATTAAAAGATCAAACCGATTTGTTTAATTCGATTTAGAAATTTTAAAATTATCTTTTTCA
>JAOQML010000002.1:19345188-19358982 GCA_027568935.1 Erythroxylum urbanii
GGCGGTCGGGGTCCGAGGCCCGGCACTGTAGCGATCCGGCCCAAGTCCGGATGCTACACATTGACCAAGAGAGCTTTCTACAATTGAGGTTGGGGTTAAGTGAAAAGAAATACTTAAGCTTCAAATTGAATTTTTGTGCAATGTAAACACACAGATCCCCGTCTTGGATTACTTACACCATGCTACATGTCAATACTTTTTCCTCTGTGCAACCGACTGCATTTTATGATCATAAGTTAGCTGTTACAATCTTAGGATTATATTCAATTTGTATATTATTAATATTGAAGTGTGAGAACTTATAGTAACTAATACAGAGAATGAAGAGAAGAGCAAGAACAGTTTTGGTGGTAGTTACCATTTCTGTAAAAGTATGTCTGCTTTATTTTCTATAAATATAGAAGTTGGTTTATCTCCTTGATGATGATGAGAATAAACAAGTTTTAAGGGTTCTTATATACAGATAAAGAAATAGATAGATGTGAATGGTTGTATAAACAAGTATGTGGAGGAGACAAAATGAAACGGAAAACCCAACCGCCAGCTTCAGTACTTGGATAATGATTGTTAAATTGAAAAGTCAAACCAGGATCGAGTTTTCAGTACATGATTCTTTTTAGGTTGATTATTTACGCGTACATATGTTGATAAGTGCACGTTGATAAGTGCTCCAAAAAATAATAAAAGGTAGAATGGAGAAATAGCTATGAAATGTTAACTTCTTTGGAATTCACATCCATTAATTATATGTTCATAAAATATTTGGCAACAAGGGAATATTCTCACAGTTTGTTTGTAGCTACAACAACGAGATATAAGTTCTCGAGCATAACATCGTATAAATTGCATATCCTATATGAAGCCTCTATATTTTTAATTTCTTTTTTAAAATGTAAATAAATAATTAATAAGATATCAAGGTAACATGTACATTGAGAATATAGAGAAGTATATTGAGATGGTTACATAGTTACATCTACAATATTATAAAGCCAAAGCTAATCAATCATGGACAAAATATAGAGAAGCACTCGAGACCGTGAAAGGAAATGAGACCTAGGCATTAGGATTCTTAAGTCCTGTAAATCGAAAGGTTGGAGCATATATCAGGAGATAGATTCAATACAAACTCCTCCATAGCAGATCTTGTGGTTTATCCTCGTGGAATTTTCTTTTATAGTTCCATAATAGTTGTGAAGCATCCTTGAATTCCTCTCTTTCTACATGGAATTTATTAATGTACCAAAAGCTATTTTAAAGAGTTTTTGATCACACCATTGAATATGTTTGTCCATTTAGTGACCGAGATTCTTACATTGAATGAGTTAAGTAGTTGAAACCAAAGTTTGTTAAAGTAATTTTACTAGAAGAACAAATGATTTAGGCATTCATAGGAGTAGGAACTTAAGACACACTCTATATTATTCCCAGGAGTTCTCAATTTGATAAACCACAAAGATCTCAGCGTGTTTCTAAGACAAATCAGAAATATTTGGACTAAGTCTTAAGCTGCAATGCCTGGAGAAGAAGTTTGTTTATGTTAGAGTCTTTCTTTCAGTTGGAGTCCTATTATTCTACAAGTAGTCATATTCTTCTGCTAATTTCTGCTTCCATGATTTAGTTTCTATTTGTGCACAATAGTTATGGTCGTAAACCTAGGAAGAGTGGTTAGAAAATATATGTATTTAAGCTCTCTCAATGAATGAAAAAAAAGAAAAATTGTTCCAAACATTGTGGTCTGTTCTCACCCAAAGAGTACACTTTTATTTTTGTTTCAGGAGCTTTGGCTGGGACCTAACATTGGTATCAGAGCTCGGTTATAATGGCAACCAACAAAGAGAGGATTGCAGCCTTGAAGGCTAGACTAGATGGTGTTCAAGATGGAATGCAACGACTTGAGGACACTATCAACAAGCTATCTAAAATTTTGCTTTCAATTAGGGAAAGCTCTAACAATCACAACAATGGATGTGAAGGAATTGTCCAGCCACACCGAGAAGAGAACGACGACGACAGACAAATTTTTTCTTCCAAAATGGCAAAATTGGAATTCCCAAAATACTCTGGCACTGATCCAACATAATGGTTCAACTAGTTAGCTCAAATTTTCAAATTTTAAGGCACGACAGATAACCAAAAGGTCTCTCTAGCATCTTTCCACCTTGATGGAGAAGCTAATCAGTGGTGGCAATGGCTATGTTGCACTTACTAGGAGGAAGATCGATTGGTAACTTAGGAGTTATTTGAGGAGGAACAATGGGCTCGTTTTGGACTAACAAAGTGTGAAGATTTTGATGAAGCTCCATCCAAAGTTTGGCAAATAGGGTCCCCGCGTGATTACCAAAAAGAGTTCGAAAGGTTGGATAATTGGGTTCATGGTTGATCATAATAGGCGGTCATCAGATCATTTATAGGCGGGTCAGAAATTTTGGGAACAATCCGTATGTTTAAGCCTAAAACCTTGAAAGAGGCGACAAGTTTAGCTCATATGAGGGACAAGCAGCTACAATGCCAAAGATGAATTTCACAGCCACCACTACCTATACATACCCCACTGGCATCCAAAGCCTCACCTGTTAAAAGACTATTGTGGAAGGAGATGCAAAGAAGATGTGCACAAGGACTCTATTTTAAATGTAATGAAAAATTCACTCCTAGCCATAGATTCAAGGGTCCTCAACTTCTTCTATTAGAAGGTAACATTGATGAAGACTTAGAAGGAGACACTACAGAGGCCAAAATTGGCATTCCATCTGATCCTAAAATTTTAATGCATACCTTAACTGGCTAGACAGCCACGAAGACCATGCGTGTTACAGCTAAGATTGGGACTCATGACGTCGTGAGCCTTATTAACAGTGGCTCTATACATAATTTCATCAGCGATAAGGTGGCTGCTTTACTACATCTACCTGTGGTGCCCACTGTATGTTTCCATGTACGAGTTACAAATGGTCAAGCATTAAAATGCTAAGGGAGATTCGATAACATACACATTCTTCTACAAGGTTTTCCCTTTTCAATTATTCTTTACTCTTTACCACTAATTGGTTTAGACTTGGTTTAGACTTGGGGTTGGGTGTTCAATGGTTGGAACAACTAGGATCTGTTGTTTGTGATTGGAAGAAGATGACAATAGAGTTCCAATAGGCCAACAAACCTCGATTGTTACAGGGTTCCAGCACTCAAATCCTTTAGTAAGCATCACTAGAACCAATCTCAAAGGACATGAGGCACACCAGCTCTATTTTTGCAATCTACCTGCAATCTCTAAAAGCGACACACCAGACCATCCAACCAGACATGCAAGCCACCAGTTCGAGAAATCAATAATTTTATTCCCCCTCAAGAACGAACGGAACCAATAAATGTATGCCCCTACAGGTATGCCTATTTTCAAAACACTGAAATTGAAAAACAAGTTTTTGACATGCTAAAATTGGGGCTAATTCGACCTAGTACCAGTACCTTTCTTCGCCTGTTTTGCTTATTAAAAAAAGACGATACATGGCATTTTTGTACCGACTATCGAGCCCTTAATTCTGTTACCAACAAGGATCGATTCCCCATTCCAACTGTCGATGATATGCTTGATGAACTTCGTGGGACATCTTATTTTACCAAACTTGATCTACGGACTGGCTATCATCAGGTACAAGTCAATCCATCTGATATTCATAAAATTGCCTTTTGTACTTACAATGGTCATTATGAATATCTTGTTATGCCATTTGGTCTTTGTAATGCCCCATCCACTTTTCAGGCCATCATGAATTCCATATTTTTCCTTTACCTTTGACAATTCATTCAAGTCTTCTTTGATGATATTTTAATTTATAGCCCCAATTGGAACATGCATCTTGAACATATTAAGCAAGCTTTTGAAATTTTAAGGCATTATAGGTTTTTTTAAACCTTAAAAATGTGCCTTTAGCTAGCAAGAATTAGAATACTTGGGGCATATTGTCACTATTCATGACGTCAAAGTGGACCAAAATAAAAAATAGGCCATGCTTGATTGGCCTCATCCTACTAATGTATTAGAATTACGTGGATTCTTAGGCCTTATTGTTAGGGTTATGTAAATATAGTGCCCTGAAAAGCAAGTGTATTGACATATAACATAATTTTCTTCCAGCTACAATATTGTAATGAAAATATTTATTATTAATAAAACAAAAGAGTTTGGTTTTATTTGTTTGAGCATAATATAACTAGTCATAAGGTACTAAGGTTTTTTTGTAAGTAATATACATATACATTGAGATGTATGGGAAACATGTATATTATTAAAATTGAAATTAATTGATTCACAATCGAATAATCAAGTTAGTCACTTGATTGTGGTTTAGACTGTAGTGTTGCGATTTACCTCCGTGTAAGTAAAGGAGTTTACTTCAAGAGAATGATGAGTTTCAAATCATGATTGTAGTTGACTATCGGTAATGGAACTATTCAATGAATTCAGAATTGCGTATGTTGTTAAAGAATAAAGTAGGTCGTTACTTTAATCTTAAAACATACACCTTAGCATTCATTTATTACAAACCACAGTCTTGATGAGTGGTGAACTCATGTGTGTTTCGTTATAATTCTTGATATGATCGGAATGAATTTTTATAGGGTATCAATCCAGTGTCTGCATGTTGGAATTATTAATTGAAGCATGCATTAGGAAACATTCACTCAAATAAAGAGTTTATAGTGATATCATCACTTTTAAATATTTTAGGGAGATTGGTGATTAAATTGACGCTAGTAGTTTGATGGACTAACTACCTATCAAGTCTTAACACCAAGATTAGATCTTGTATATTAATCACCATGTAGAGTGAAATGGGAGATCTAGAAAGAAAAATCAACATAAGGGCAAAACAATAATTTTACCTTTTATTGTGCAAATGACTATAATATGGTTCATATTAGAGTTTGCAATTGGACATCGTATTAATAAATTGAAATACATTTTCTCATAATTTTAAGTAATTCAAGATTTTAGCCAATTGTCTTTAGTGGAATGACATTTAGTTAATAAATCAGAATTAATTCTAATGAGATTAAATTAATTTTGGGCTTATTGGAGCTTTAATTATTTGAGTCCAATTAGATTCCCACTTAGCTTCTAAGAAGGTTATCAAGGAAAGCAAGAAAAATAAATGGAGGTTACCAGAAAGAAAATGGGACAGACAAGAGAGAAATGACAGAATTGGATTTGGGCCAATAAGAATGGAACAATTTAATTAAGAGTTAATTAAATTAGGTCTTAAGCCCATAATTAAATGTTGGGCTTACACTAATCAATTGTTAATTATAAGCCCAAAGGAACTTTTAATATTGGGTTAAATTTTGATTTAATTAATTAGATTAATTAAATTAAAATCTAAATCATTAATCATTAAATGGTTTAAAGGTTAATAAAAGCATGAAATTATTATAGTGGAGTGGGCATTAAGGTAATGCTCTTCATTAAATAGTTTAATGGCTTTTAAAAGATCCATTTTCGGTGATAGCATTCTTAAGTAATGCTCATCATCGTTAAGTTGTTTAATGACTTTTAAAAGATAACGAAAAAATGAACATGAATGGAGTGTTGCGTTATTTTCTATCTCTCTTCACTATCTTCCAAGCCATAATGAGTGGTAATTGAAGTGACAAAGGTCTTTTAGCATTTTGATGCTAAATAAACGTATATGAATAAATGTGAGTTTTTAATGGAGACAATTCATTTAACTATGATTAAAGAATGAAGTGGTGTTTTTTTAAAGCTGTCCACTCTCTCCTATGCAACATTCTATTATGCTTTTTAATAAAAGCGTGAATGTAGACATATAGCTCCTTTAATTCATGAAATGAATGAAAGCTTTCCACTCACTCTCTCAAAGAACCGTGTACGTGTTTGAATGGGAGGTGGATAACTAATCTTTTAGCATTTGATGCTAAATAAAGTGGGTGGTCTTTTGCTCTCCTAATACTCTCTCCTAAAACTTTCGGATACAGCAAAAAGTTCTTTTTTTGTTTTTTTTTCAAGCTAGACAAATATCGAAAAAAAGAATCTCTCATTTTTTTCCTTGAGCTAGTTGAACATACAAAGAAAAATCTCCAATAATTTTCTTCTCCTTTCCCACCAAAGGATCTTGATAACCAAGCTACCTATGATGAACAAGTGGTAGATAGGATTGGTTAAGGACACAGCAGCAAGGAGTCGAAGTTGTAACTAGGAGTCGGTAATATTCTGATCTTGTTCTTATTATATTTATTTTCCTTATAACGTATCATGTATGGATTATAGCATGTTGATTTGGTGTTTACGATTCCACTATATTGTAATTTCGGAAAAAGTTTTTGAAATATACTGTTTAGCCAAATCAAGCATATTTTTGTTTTCGATCTGTCACTTAACCTTATTGGAAGTTTTTTTGCAACTATGGCATCTTGGCCCGCCCACTCATTAATCTCTTAAAGAAAGGCCAATTTAGGTTGACTGCAGAAGGTGAGAACTCCTTCAAGCTCCTTCAGCAAGCTATAACTACCACCCCCACCTTTGCCATGACAAATTTCTAGCGACCATTCACTATCGAATCTGATGTTACCAGGGATGGGATTGGTACTGTGCTCACCTAACAAGGGAAGCCTATTGCCTTCATGAGTCGAGCCTTGGAAGTCTCCAAATTATACTGGTCTATATATACCAAGGAGATGTTTGCCGTCATTCACACCATACGAACTTGGCACCCTTATCTTCTCAGGCATAAATTCTACATCCAGACTAACCAACAAAGCCTCAAGTACTTAATTGAGCAGTACGTGGTAACACCAGAGCAACAGAAATGGGTTGCAACGCTACTTGGCTATGATTATGAGACACTATATAAACCTGGTCGTGAAAACTCAACCATCGATGCCCTGTCCCACGTGCCAGGCTCCCTAATCTTTAATACTTTATTTGTTTCACAGGCTCATATCTAGGAGGAAATCAAAATCGCAGCTGTAGACGATGCTTACATGGCTCGCATTAGCAAGCTTGCAGCTTCTAAGCATGGTCTTCCCCACACCAACTGTTATGGGCTGATCTTCTACAAAAATCAGGTGGTGGTACCTTCTAAGTCTCATATCCTGAATCAGTTACTACATGAGTTCTATGACTCTCCTTTTGGTGGCCATTCCAGAGTTTTAAGCATATATAAACGTATCACTCAATAGTTTTATTGGCCATCAATATATCGTATGGTGAATGAGTACGTCTCCTCTTGTGATGTTTGTCAACGAGCTAAGACATCCACATTATCCCCTGCTGGTCTCTTATAGCTGCTGCCCATTCCTTGTCAAGTATGGGATGACTTCAACATGGATTTCATCGAAGGACTACCTCCATCGCAAGGCAAGAACACAATCCTTGTGATAAATCGCTTTAGCAAATCAGCTTATTTCTTGACCTTAATTCACCGTTTTTTTTCCAAGATGGTAGCAGAAAAATTTATTGATGATGTTGTAAAATTACATGGCATGCCCCGCTCAATTATCAATGATCGTGATCCAATTTAATTTCATAAGCAACTTTTGGCATGAATTCTTTCAATTGTCCAGCACACAATTAAAGATGAGCTCCACTTATCATCCTCAAACTGATGGACAGACCGTAGTCATCAACCGCTGTGTCAAACAATATTTGCACTATCTGGTTTACGAAGAACCATGTAAATGGTACTCCCTCCTTCCCTGGGTAGAGTTTTGGTACAATATGGCCTACCATGCTTCAACTGGCATGTCACCTTTTCAAACTTTGTATAGTTTCCCTCCCCCCATGATTTCATATTATCAGTTGGGCTCTTATCTAGTAAATGAGGTCGACCAAAACTTGGTCACACGCAATGATCTTCTCAATCAACTCAAATGCAACTTACCTCAAGCTTCCAATCAGATGAAACAAATCGTTGGTTCAACATAGCACCCCACTTCCACTGACCACGTATCCATACATCCCGAGGACAATTGGACACACAATCAGTGAAAGCAGTGCGCTAAAGCAATCAAACAGAACTTATTGCAACATTTTTTCTCAAACATCACACGCATTTTTCGAAAAGCCAATAATCATTAATGGCCCATTTTATTTATAGCACTTTCAAACACAATTGTTACAAACAATATACACATTGCAGAATTTCAATAATCATTTAGGGCCTTTTCAAATTTGAAACATTTTCAGTCATAAAGTCATTACTCATCATAATTATTCATATACAATGTTACAATACTTGCGAAATACATTTTTTAAGACAAAAATAACAGAGAAACATATGCAGACGCCAATTGATCCTGACCTTTATCCTTACTCAAAAGTAGTGGTTAGACTCCAGTTGATTTAACTGGGTGTCTCCTCTGAGCCTGGAAAATATGTTTCAAATTGGGGTGAGTTTTGCGAACTCAGATGAGTGGACCATCCTCGATGGCTCACTCAATCATTTAACACATCAATTTATGTAATCATGTAATTCACATCATTTCACTAATCAACATATTGAATCACATATACTTCATATTCCCTTAATTCATATTTGACATTAGAAATCATTCAAACTATTTATTTCAATCATTTAAATCATACATATCAAATGTATATGCAATGCTCATGAGATTCACTTTCAATTGTTATTATTTTGACCGAGTGCCTATAACTGTCCCGTATCTATTGTGGATACCGATCTCATTAATAACTGTCCCTTATCTATTGGAGATACAGGACTCATTTTACATAGTGAGCCAGAGGCTCTTACCACATTTTGAGCTTTAAGCTCTTTTTCAATTTCTGAGCTTTAAGCTCTTTTTCGGTGGCTACTCCGATCACAATAGCCTTTATCTTTCATGTGTTCATGTAATGAAATGTTCTACATTCACATATTTTCAAACAATCACTAGTGCTCAATTTTCCACATCCACATTCACATATATTCATCGGATTAATGTCCAACATTCAACAATAATGTTGAGAATCACTTATTTCAGTCCAATTCACATACAATGAGCACTTCCTACATTCTCACATTTATCAAACTCCTCAAACTATTTATGTCTGAAATTGCATCAATCATATTCATGTTCAGTAGTAATTCAATACAGAAATTTAAAATAGAATAAACAATAAAAGTGAGACCATCTAGGTCGATTCATAGTACGCTCTAGATTAGTGTTTGCTTCCATGATTCGGAAACATCTGGATGCAAATGTTGAATCCTGTATATCAATTTCATACAACACACATAGTGCACACACATTATTAATTGCACAATCACATAAACATTTCATTATACACATATGTGTATGTGTAAGGTATAATGCATGCTCATATTGACAAACCCGGGTATATTTCCTTTATTCACATCTCATAATCAATTATGAACATGTTTTAATCATTTCTTTAATATCTAATTCACTTTACTTGCTTTACTCATCTCATTCATCATTTGCTAGGTTCACTTAAGATCTCATTCAAGTCTAATTACCTCAAATAGAAGCACCCTAGCATTGATTGGTTCAAACTTCACTCAAAAGACCACCCTTTTTTTCTTTTCAGGTCTAGCAACGATCGTGGTGTCCCTGCCACGATTGGGACAGAAACTTTTTCTAGCCAAGCCACGATCGTGATAGAACCTTATTTTATCAGGCTGTGATCGTGCTATAAGGGCCACGATTGTGCCCTACACTTTTCTTCCTTCGTCCACACGAATTTATCACTTATAACAACATCAATTCTACTCCAAATTTTCCCAAATTTCATATGCATTAATACAATTTCATTCCATGATAATTACATTACCCATTTATTGCATTAAACTCTCTAATCTTGTACTCATTTGGTTCAACATTTCAAACTCAATCTAATCATTCTTGAAATCCAATCTCCTTACATACTATGTCTTATTCATAATGCAATCAAATAATTCATTCATTATGTTATGTCCTCATTTAACACTCTAAACATTTCACATTTAGATGCATTACCTTCAAACATCCTTTTCTTTAAAGGTATAAAATCAAGATCAATCAAAACTGATCACATCACATTTAGATGCATTACCTTCAAACATCCTTTTCTTTAAAGGTATAACATCAAGATCAATCAAAACTTATCACATATTTAACTAACTTTTCCAACATCACTTATATTCCTTTTAAGTCCCAATTAAGTCCAAAAACACCATAATTACATTCCTCTTCCTTAATTGGTTCAAACATTGCATAATCACAACATTACCATGAAAAATCACTACCACGATGTGACAGAAACAAATTTCCCAATATTCCTGCAATTTTCTAGTTTTTCTCATGATAGAATTTTAGGTCAATTTTGTATGACCATTTTGACCTAGACGAAGAGGTTTTTAGGCAACACGTTCTTCTAATCAAATGTTCCTCTTGTCTTAAGTTTCTAATGACATCAAATTCATGCATTTTAGATCAGTATCATGCAAGTTATATTCAAAATACTACATAATGCTCTTATACCTCGATGGAACACCATTCTCAACTTCAAGCCAAGTTTCATGACTCTTAAGAACAAATTTCAAATTCGATTCCTTCATATGAATTGTATTAATATGTCTTTATTTTAATATAAATTAAAAATCATCCCATTTGGATGTCTACAATTTAATATATGTCCAAAATATAGATATATATTCAGTAAAAACACTCTATCTAGCATATTTCAGCACACCTTTAACTTCATTTTCATCCTAGTTCATCTCTTTTGCTTAGTCTATCATTTCTAGCTCATGTCCTCATTATTTCCTCTTCATTACTAATTCCACTTCAACTCAATATCATACACAACAATTCATGATCTATGTTTGATCATTAACCCAAAAACAGAACATATAACATTCATTTATAACTCAATTTTTGCACTTCTTTCAACCCCACGTTATGACTCATTCTAACTCTAAATCATCTCTACATCAATCTATGAATCATTAATCATCATAAACACAAAATTAGTACCTCCATATGCTCATTTCTTCACTCACGATTTACATATATACATTACCATTTTATGATCATATGCCCTCTAACCATCATTATACATGCTTCATTCATCAAATCAAGAAGAGTAAAACTTTTAACTTGTTTACTTCAAGATCTTCAAAAATCACCATGAACCCTAGTTTCCAAAGCATCACACGATCATCTTTCATGGAAGCATGGGTTAGGCCCTTTTCTTAATAGCAAGATGAAGAAGACAAGGATTTTGAAGTAACTAGTGATGAAAAATAATAGCAAGGATCAACATGGAGTGTGAGAGAAGAGAGTGTCGCTGATGATGGAGAAGAAGAAAGAAGAAAATACGAAGAAGAAGAAGAGAAAGAGAGCATTTAACAAGTGAAAGACCAAATGAGAGTTGGTCTTTCATTTCAAAAAATCGTGGGATATAAGTGGTGTGGCAAGTGACAAATATCACTTGTCACATGTCACTTTCTCATGGTTCCATTTGTCCCTCCTTTAATAACTAGTTTATTTGATTCCAATTTCTATTCCAATTGACTCCCAATTTTCGATTACATATGTATTAAATACCAATGTTATTCATAAAAGTTTCTACTACCATCTGACACTTATTTCTACCACTATTTTCATCAATTGTCTCGCCACTTGGCATTTTTTCTAGTCCAAAAATACCCTTAATTTTGGAAAATTCTCAAATTTCACCAAAAATTCTAAATCACTAATTTAATTCACTAGATCAAATTTTAAAGTAAAATAATCACTATCCATATAATAATCACATTAAAACAATCATTTATACCCAAAAAATGTCAAATGAGTATATGAACAAATTATTATAATGTATGCAATGATTAAATTCACGTGTATGTATACTAATATTATGCATGAGTATGAAATGCATTTTTCTAATCTCTCAATAATATTTCTCGTGTACGGTATTCCCAAGTTTTAACTGTTAATATGGGAACGGGATGTTACATTCAAATAAACGGGACATCGAATTCAATAAAGGTGACCATGCTTTTGTTAAACTACAGCGTTATCTCCAGCAAATAGTGTTCAAAAAAGCATCTCAAAAACTTGCTCACCAGTTTTAAAGGCCCTTTCCAATTGAGAAATGCATTGGTAAGGTAGCATATTAACTCCAACTGCCTGCAGGGTCTCGTATCCATCCAGTATTTCATGTTTCTTTGTTAAAAACAAAGATTGGTGATTCAAGTGTAAGTTGTTCTACTTTTTCCACTCTCACCAATGATGGTGCCCTCATTATAGAACCTACAGAAATCATAAACACTTGTTGGCTTAAAAAAGGGGGCAAATTTTTTTGAAGAGCGCTTGGTCAAATGTAAACACCTTCCCATTAAAGATGCTACGTGGGAGAATGCAGCAGAGTTACAAGATCAGTTCCCTGACTTGAACCTTGAGGATAAAGTTCCAGCAAAAGTGGGGGGTATTGATAAACCACAAAGATCTCAGCGTGTTTCTAGGCCAAATCAAAAATATTTGGACTAAGTCTTAAGCTGCAATGCCTGGAGAATAAGTTTGTTTGTGTTAGAGTCTTTTTTTAGTTGGAGTCCTATTATTCTACAAGTTGTCCTATTCTTCTACTAGTTTGTTATTTATGCTTCCATGATTTAGTTTCTATTTGTTCACAATAGTTGTGGCTGTAAGTCTAAGAAGAGTGGTTAGACAATATATTTATTTAAGCTCTTTCAATGAATAGGGAAAAAAGAAAAATTCTTCCAAACATTGTGTTCTGTTCTCACCCGAAGAGTACACTTTTATTTCTTTCAGGAGCTTTAGCTGGGACCTAACACAATCTTTCTTTTGTTTTTAGTTTGCCTGATGCAGCAATCCATGGTTTAATAAATCATTAAATAATTGAATTAGAATACATGTTTTTATAGGTCATTTACATGCAATTATGAGATAGTAATAGAGATTCAAGTTTATTAGTTGATGATAAAATTTTATCTTTAACATATCTGAATTACTCTACATAATAATCATACCAAATCTTATAAATGTGAGAAGAAGACAAAACTTAAAATAGGGTTATAAATATAATTATGAGCTTATATGTCTTTTTGACTCAATTGTAAAATAAAAGATTGATTAATCATAAATCATATAAAAATTTCAATATTTCTCATACTTGAACAAAACTAATTCGGATCTAATAATTTCTTTGAGAACATTTGAAAATCAAATTACTTTGGTCAAATAATAAATTTAACAATTTTAAGCATAATTTTAAATGTTGTAACACCACGAATACAACCCAGCTAATCTGCCAATGGTATTTAGATTTTCTTGTTCCCTGATCATGGTTGGCTACAACATTTGCTCCATTTGGAGTGATAAAATCAACTGCCAATATATTATACTTATAGTATAAACAATTTTTGAAATTGTGAATATAATGTTTCCATTTTGTGAATGGTTAAAAGACAAAGATCATGTTAAGCATTCATCACAACTTGTCCAATAATATATGCACCATCTCTAATGTAACATCCCGGTCCCACCTAATGGGTCGGATCAGGGAAACGGGTCTATGAGAAGACCAATGAGAGAAGTAATGACAGACATGCCTCATGCTCATGCATTTGTGAAAATGTGACTAATTGCACATGAAAATAGTGGTACATGCATTCATGACAAATTCCCGGTATTAGTGTAAATAAACAGTGATTTTCAAAAATAGACCTTGCTTGTGTAAAAGTGAATTGGAGAGGGTTCTAGTGGTTTCCTAATTTAAGGGAATTATAGGAATTTTTCTGGAATTTTCTG
>JAOQML010000002.1:19385926-19396444 GCA_027568935.1 Erythroxylum urbanii
ATACTATACTAGACTCACTAGTAGATTTTGTTTTGGTCAAGTATGATATTGGTATCAGTCAATCTCGGGAATCATTTTAACTAATTTTTTAAAATTATAAAATAGTCATTGAATTTTATAAAATTGCAAAATAGTACCTCAATATATTTTGTTATATATTTTTTAATTTTACATCAAACCTATCTTAAAAAATCATAAAAATATAAAATTTAAATAATAACTTGCTCCTCATTTCTATTAACATTACTTTTCATATATTTCACATATAAATAAAAACTAAAATTAATATAAGATCGTTTAATTATCATACATATATAAAACCAAGAATAATCAAAGTAGTTAAAATATTACACTTTATATCATATAGTAAAGAATAACTACATCAAAACATCATTTATTAAAAATAATATAGGTTCATGACTCTATAAGTATTACAATAAGAGTTTATGCTGAGGAATGAAACAAAATAGATGTAAAATCTAAAATAAAAACACTTACATTAAAAAGTTATATATATATACACACATCTAATATAAGTGAAATTGCAAGAAAAGAAATAAAAATAAAAAACATCAAACTTTATTCATTGAAATATTCACCCAAATTGTACAATCCCCAATTTTCATTTGATACAAAATATTCATCATTGAGAGGAGTCTCATCATCATCATCATCATCATTCAAATTCATTGCATCAAATGACATGTCAATATTTTACCATCCAAGATTTTCTTCCAAGTCATTCTCATCCTTGAAACTTGGTTCCTCAGAAATCCAATTAACTAAAAGATCGATATGATCAAGGCAAATTGGACTTATAAAATTTGCTCCGTTAAGAGTCTTAGTAGATAAATAAAATTAAATTATTAAGAAATTACAAGAAATTATATTCAACTTAATTATGATAATAACATACCTTTCCCTAAACTTTAAAGTGTATCGAACAAAGACCAAATTGTTTAATCTTTTGTGTTTCAATGTATTTCTTTTTCTAAGAATAGATTGATTCAAATATTCTCCAATTCCTTTCACACTAAGTTGCACTCAGACATTGACTTAGAATTTGAATCGTAAACATTTGTAATTATAAAACACCACTTATAATTTTATTCCGCTACGCAACTGTAAGATAATGAAAGTATACCTATATACTTGTCTATTTGACAAAATGCAATTGATATCCTAAATTACAACATGCATCCTTGCATTCCTTTATTTATAAGCTAAGGAGATCTTACATTATTTTAAGTGCAATAATTTTTACGATATTTAGTGATTCAATAGCCTTTCAATCCCGTGGGGATGTTAGTGATGAATTAAATGGATTGAACCTCTCTTTGAAAGAGTTTTACAATGCTAGCTCAGGTAGTACAAGATGTCAAGAATGGTGGGGTTTCTGCTTTAGTGAATCAAATTGTAAGAAATGTCAAATACAGGGAATCTTCAGCTCATCAACCTGTTGAAGCATAGAAAAACAAAATAGACGTTTAATAACATAAAGGAAAACTTAAACATTTCCAGGATGTCATGTGGATGGTGTTCTCACACCATCTATGGATTTACTTAAAATTGGAGCTTCGTGTGGTCCTTAGCTTTATTAGGGTTCTTCTGTAGCAAAAGACCTACATTTTCAGTAGTTGAAACCTGGGCTATAGTTAGGTGGAGCAAGAAGGGCCTGGAGAAGACTATGCTTATGGGGGATGGGTCCTTTTTATTTAAATTTAGCTCTGAAACTTATTTGATGAGATAGTGGAGTAAGGTCCTTCTCATGTGGGAGGTTAACCTATATTTATAAAAAAAAAATGGAAGCTATTCATTGAATATGATAGAGGAAATATTGATAGCATCCCCATTTGGGTTAATTTTCATAATGTTCCTTTGGAATTTTAAACTATTGAAGGACTTAGCTTCCTAGGTAGGCCAATATGCATAGACACACAAACTGTAAGTATGAAGAGGATCTACTTTGCAAAAATGTGTGTTGAAATTAAGAAAAATGTTGAATTTCCTTATAGCATTCCTATTATGAAGCTAATAGAGGTAGGGGAATTGGTGAGAATGGATATACCTATCACTTACCCTTGGAAGCCTAGTGTTTTCAGAGAAGGGAAGTGATGAGATTGTGACTAATACTTAAAATGTGATAGGGGAAATTCATAATTCAAAAGAGTCAAAAAAATACCCTTGATTCTAGTGCTCAGGTTACTACTAAGTAGAAGGATATTAATGATTACAAAGTAAGTAGGGATGGGTTTGCTAAACAGGAGGAGAACAGTATGTTAAAGGAAGAGGAAAAGAAAATTACCCTTAGCTCAAGAAGAAAATTTGCTAGAAGGAAAGGAAAAAACAAACAGAAAGGGGATCAAGGCCCTGATAAATATGAAAGTACTACTTTGGAATGTTAGAGGGTTGAATGACCATCTAAAATGGCATACTATGAAAGAGATTATATTGGAAAAGAAGTCTTGTTTTGTAGGACTTCTTAAAACTAAAATAAAGAATCCTTATATACAAAATTGCCTCAAGATTTTGTGTGCTGAATGGAAAACCCTGTCTAATCATGCTTACCATTATAATGGAAGGATCATGTATGGTTATAATCTAGATGAAGTTAAAGTTTAGGTAACCTAAGAATCAGATCAAAATTTACATTTAAATTGCTAGCCTTATAGATTGCAGACTAAGTTTGAACTATCTATGATTTATGCCTCAAACTTTCTGTTTCAAAGAGCCAAACTTTGGGAAGATATTAAAGCCATACATAATGGAATAATTGATCCTTGGGTGATAACTGGGTACTTTAACATCATCTTATCTCCCATAGAAGTAGAAGGAGGTACAAATTATCATGTAGACATTTGTAGGGAGATCACAGATTTGGTGCAAAATGTTGGTCTGGTGGATCTAAGTTATACACGATTTTTCACCTAGACAAATAAACTGCAATGAGATTTGCTGATTAGAAAGAAGTTAGACAGAATGATGGTGGATCAGTATTGGCTTAAATAATGCCAACGTTTTTATTCTCATTTTGGTGATAACATTTCTTCTGATCATTTATGGATAGACATCCTAAGTTCTTATCCCTCCATCACATCAAAAGCTCATTTTAGAATTTTCAATGGTTTAACCCAAGGCTTCCAAGAACTGGTGGTTGCAAAATGGAGTAAAGAAGTGAAAGGATATAAAGCTTTTTAGCTTATAAAGAAACTTAAACTTGTTAAGGTTACAATCAAGGAGTCTGCCAAAGAACAGACTAACGGAATATTATAAGCTAAAAACAATCTAAGACGTGCTCAAGAGAATTACTATAAGCTTCCTTATAATAATGCTATGAGAATATTAGAAAGTTAAAGAATAAAGGAGTACTAAAAGGCTTTATGCTTACACAATTCTATTTTAAAACAGAAATCAAGGATCAATTTGTTAAGGGATGAAGATGCTAACACAAAATTCATCCACTCTTCCATCCTATCTAGAAGAAACAAAAACAAGATAACTGAGCTATAAGACAACTGTGGGGCTCTACATACGAATCAAAACAAGATATAGGAAGTAGCTCTAGATTTCTTCACTAATCTGATGGGATCTGAAGACAACAATATCCCTAGGGAATTCAACATCAGTGTATTCTTTGAGAGGCAAAAAACTAAGGAGATGAAGGAATACACGGTGTCACCCATAACATAATAGGAGATTAAAGAAGTTCTATCTGGTTTGCAACCCTCCAAAGCACTAAGACCTGATAGATATTATGCTTGTTTCTTTCAGGAGACTTGGGATATCACTAGTATACTATTTAATAAAGTTGTACAAGAATTTTTTGTTTCATACAATATGCTGAAGGAAATGAACTAGACCTTTATATGTCTTATTCCAAAGAAGCATAATCCCTCATTTATGATGGATTACAGGCTTATATCTTACTATAATACTATTTATAAAGCAATTGCAAATATTCTAGCAAACATCTTGCATTTGGCTCTGAAGGATGTCATTAATCCATCTCAAGGTGCATTCATTACTGAGGGATCAATAGGAGATATCATATTGCTCATATAGGAATTAATGAAAGACTACACCTTAAGAAGAGCCATCAAAAGTCCTATATTTAAAATTGATTTCTTTAAAGCCTTTGACACCATCAAATGGGAGTTTGTTGAATCTTGCTTTCTAGCTTTTAGATTCCTAGAGCAGTTTGTCAAAGGAATAATGGAATGCATCACAACAACTTCTTTTAGCATCCTAATAAATGATGCTCCTACCCAAATCTTTAGAATATTAGGGGAATGAGGCAAGGGGATCCTCTTTCCCCTCATTTATTCACACTGGCTATGGAAGCTTTATCCAGGATTCTCAACAAACTCATCTCCTATAATGGCATGTTCTAATACCATCATAGATGTAGAGAGTTGAGGATCACACATTTGATATTGGTTGAAGATCTTCTGTTATTATGTGGTGTTGAATTCCAATCCATTGACATAATCTTAGGTATTCTAGAGTTTTTCTCAGCTTTTTCTACATTGAAGGTTAATGATAACAAAAGTAATATGTTCATTTCTTCTGATGTGAGGAATCAATCTAAGTTAAGTGGGAGATCTGGCTACAAAATTCAAACTCCACTATACAAATATCTTGGCATTCCTATTACTATTGCTAAGCTAAAATTTAAAGACTGCATTCTAATGATTGAATCATACAAAGCAAGAATCAATGCTTGGCAAAATAGATTTTTATCCTTTATTGCTAGGTTCACTCTGAACACTTCTATCATAAATAGTCTACATGTGCATTAAAGTGCTCACTTAATTCTTACTAAGAGATTCATCAAGGAGATTAAGAGAAGTATCAAAGCTATTTTATGGTCTAGTAAGGCATGAAATGCAAAAAGGGTAAAGGTTAGATGGGAAGATATATACATCCTAAAGAAGATAGGGGGTTGGGAATTGTCCTTATCTCTCTTAAGCAAAAAGTCCTTTTAAATGAAACAATTTGGAGATTAAACATTGATAAAGGAGCATTATGGATCAAATGGATCAATAAATTTTACCTCAGAAACTAGAACATACAATAACTAGAAATAAACAAGGAACACTCTTAGTACTTCTTACATTTGTTGAAATTGAGAAACCTCTTATACCCTTGGATTAAGCACAAATTGGGGAATGATGAAAAAATTTGGCTCTAGTATGACAACTGGAATGATCTTAGTCCATTATTTATGAGAAATGATCTCTTTTAAGGATTGGAATTCCTTTAAATGCTAGAGTTTTTTTAGTCATACAACATGGAGTTTGGTATTGCAACTTTAGAGGCTCCTCTTTATTATCAAATTATTTACCTCAGGTTCATCGTTTGCATAGAGAAGGCATAATCATTTGGTTAGCCACTACCAAAGGGTATTTCACTAATGACTCTTACTACAAAATTTATAGAACTAACCTGGAAAATGTATCATAGTATGACATGCTATGTAAACAAACTTTAAACTCCAAAGCTTCTTTGATTAGTTAACTAGTTATAAAAAAAAACATAATCAGAACTAAAGATAGGTGGTTTAATTCTTATGATACTATATGTGTCTTATGAAAAGAAGAGGAGGAATATAGGGATCATCTATTTTTCCAGTGCAGGATATCTAAATTTATTTGGAATAAAGTGTTGCATCTTTTAATGAAGCATTTTCAAGCATATGAATGGACACAGAGTATTGGTATGGGTTATAAAAGGCTAAGGAACTAAAAAAAAATGAAGAGCTACTCAAAATTGTTTTCATTTGAACAACCTAATCAATATGGAGAGAAAGAAACAATAGATTATACAAACGAGGAACCACTAAAGAGAGATTAAAGAGATTATGATAACAAGGAATGCATAAAGCACGCTCACACCAGATATGAAGCTCAGATAAAATCTTTGATAACTTGTAACTTTGTTTTCAAGATTACTGTACTGAACTATAACTAGTTTGTAACAAGTATTACAATGTAAAGGTGTAATAACTTTGCTAATATTAATAAAATCTTTCATTTAATAAAATCTTTAATTAATCTTTTAAAAAAATAATTATTATGATAGTCAATATCATTTCCCTATTAAAGTAAGCTTTTTTTTTGTAAAATTTGGTCTAAAATAGACAATAGGATTAAAATTCCCCAATAGCAAATAATAAAGAGTATGTTGCCTTTCCCATCTTTTGTTGATGATAAAAAGATAAGTTGCATAAAAAGAAGACTTAATTGTCAAATTGACCTTGATTGCTTCATTCACCCACTCTATGGCATCATAAAAATAATTCATTGTTACCTTTTCATCACTGTTAACTAGATGAAGTATTATCACCAAATCCTCACAAACTCATACAAAAAATTGACATTGGGACCAAAATTCATGATCTTTAACTATAATTCTTTAAAACTTCGATCTAGTATTAGACCTAGCATACTGAGATGTAACCTTCTTATTACTTGTAAAATTTTATTTCAACTCCTTCTTCATTAGAACAAAATACTAAAGTGATGAGAAATTACTCACAAATCTTGTAATAGTTGGGATTAAAGGTGATGTGGAGCCTTGTGAGTGAGACATGATATGAAATGGAAAATGGAGACTTTGTTTAAAGAGTATCAACATAAGAAAGATAGAAGACAAATATTGAAGTGTGAAATTGATGTGGAATTTCCTTTTGAGGTTTTCAGGATGACATTGGGGATGTTGAAGGTGGTATTCCTACCTTACAAAAAGGGTACACTTGATGTGAGAAAAAGAAGAAGACACGTGACTAATTTTTTGCATCACAAACAACTCAAAGGGCTTAGCTTTCAGTCTGTAGTGCCTTAAAATCTAAAGAAGTAACTTATAATGTGGAGATGACAATGGCTAGATGGTGGTATGATTTAGGTATAACATTCAATACTACCTAGTCTTATTATTACCAGACTATGGTGGATTTTATTGCTTCTTACAGTTCAAGATATGAAGCTTCTTTAATTGATGACTATAGAGGTAAACTTCTAAGCAAGTTTGTTTATAAAATAAAATGTTATTTAAATAAAAGAAGAATAAATTGGGCTACTTATGAGTATTCAATCATATATGATGGCTAGATAAATAGAAAATAGGAGCCTATTATTAAAATTTTGATTTATTCTGTAAAGGTGGTAATGTTTTTAAAGTCTATTGATACATTTCGTCTTATTAGAAATGTTGATATTTTGTTTCAGATATTTGATTAACTTATAAATGAAGTTTAGCATAAAAAATATTACAACTGGAAGAAGAATGCAAAACATGCATAATTCTTTTTATTAGACTCCTTATTCTATATAGTGTATCGATCTGATGTTGAAAAATATACGAGATGCTATATATTTTCATATCATTGATACGATTATGTAGAAAGAAAAAAAAAGGACTAAGTTCATCTATATTATGTATGAGTCCTACATTTAATGAGAAAGGATTTCAACAATGGTAGAAATTTGTGTTGTCCTACTATTATAAGATTTGCAACTAATTTCTTATCACTTTAATGTTTTGTTCTGATAAAGAAGTAGTTAAGGAAAATGTTTATAAGTAATAAGTAGAATACATCTCAACATGCTAAGTCTAATGTTGAATTTGAGGTTTCTAGAATTATACTTAAAGATCATAAATTTTAGTCCTAATCTCAATTTGTCATATGAGTTTGTAAGCTTTTGGTGAGAGTACTTCTTTTAGATTATAGTGATGAGAAAGCAACAATAAGTTATTTTTATAATGCTATAGAGAGGGCAAAGGAAGCAATCAAGGTCATTCTAAAAAATAATTCTTTTTTAAACACACCTTATCTTGTAGTCATTAATGAGAGATGAGAAAGACAACTTTACTCTCATTGTTTGCTAGCTGGGGCATTTTAAAATCCTACTACCTATTTTAGACCAAGATTTATAAAGAAATATAAAGTTAATAAGAGAATAATATTAACTATGAGAATAATTGTTTCTCATGAGATAATGCAAGATCTCTTAAGCTTACGAATGAAGGTTTATAAGGATGCTTCTAGTGATTTTGGGATGCCTATTGGTATTTGTCAAAGAGACAAATTTAATCCAGGTATTTTTTTTCACTTTTGTTACTTGAAAGAAATTAATCATTACTTTGTTTTATTTAAAATATTATTTTTATTGTCTTACAATTGCTTAGTGGGATCAATTTGGAAGTGGTGTTTCAGAATTGCAAAGGTCTGCAATTCAAATTCTAAGTCAATATTTGAGGTAAATATATTATTATGGCAACATATATTTTGAATATATCACCAACATTAGTTTTAAATTAGAAGGTGCCAAATGACATTTTTCATAATAAATTACCAAATTATACTGCCTTAAATAATTTTCGCGTCTATATTATGTTACTAACATAACTAAAAGAAAAGTTTGAGAAAAGGGCCTTAAAATGCATATTTCTTAGTTTTTCAGTTAGAAAAAAGGCTTTTAAAGTCTATGATATAATGACCAAGAAAATTGTTATTTCAAGGCATATGGTCTTTCATGAAAATATTTTCCTATATACAACTGTTAATGAGAAACAAAATTTGCACTCTTTACTTAGAATACATGTTATTGAAGATACATCTTGCTTACTTGAACCTTAATGTTTCAATCCATCATAAAGTGACACTTCATCAAATGATAACACCATCAATCCTAATCTATCACCAGAACCAGTTTCGATACCTCAACCTACTTTTAATGTACAGAGCTAGAAACAAACTAAGATGGTTTAATAACTTTGCTTCTACTGTACCATAACTTACACATGAGTTCCTCTCTAGTGTATCTACTAGTTCTGTAGCTCTTGTAATAGGTAATCATCCACCTTCATCTTATTTTCTTCCTTTCATATTTATTTATTCATATATGATTTTCTCAGCACAATTTGTTAAATATTAAGGAGCCAAGTTCTTACGGACAAGCCAGTTTGAATGATCATTAGGTGGAAGCATGCAGTTGGAATTAAAGCTTTAAAGAATACTAATACATGGAAGCTTACAAATAATGATACACAGAAGCCTACAAAACTTCTAAAAGGAAACAAACCTATAGGATCAAAGTGGGTTTATAAATTCAAGCTTAAACTAGATGGTTATGTTGATAGGTTTAAAGCTCAATTTATAGCCAAGGGTTATAATTAGATTGAGGACATTGATTACTATGATAGTTTTTCATTATTTGTAAAACTTGTTACAATCAAAATTTTTCTTATGGTTGCTAGTATATGCAATTAACTATTACTTCAACTTGATATCAACAATGCCTTCTTAAATGGCTATATCAATGAGTAATTATACATGCTCTCTCCTAAAGGTTACCGTAAAACAAAGTTAGATCAATTTTATAAATTAATTTGATCCTTATATGAATTAAAATAGGCATCATGACAGTGGAACTAAGAGTTACTCCTAAGTTTTATGATTATAACTTTAAACAATCTATATGCTTTCTTGTAAAGAAGACTGACACTTATTTTCTAGCTTTATAGGTCTATATACATGATGTATTGATCACAAGTTCTAATGAAGTTGAAATCATCAAGTTCGAGCAACTTATGGACCAACATTTTACAATAAAAGGTCTTGGCTATACAAAGTATTTTCTTAAAATAGAAATTGCCCGTTCACCTTAAGGAGCTTACGTTAAACAAAGAAAATATTCTCTAGACATTGTTACATATGTTGGTCTCCAACATTCCTAAGTAGCTAAAGCTCCTATACCTAAAGGGCATAAATTTAAGCCTTCAGATGATTCTCTCCTATTTGATCTTAATCGTTATAAAAGATTAATCAATTGATTGTTCTATTAACTCGTTGTGACCTTACTTATATTATGTAACATCTTTCATATTTTGTTAATGCTCTATATAATTAGGATACAACATTGCATGTTTTACATTAGTTGAAAAGATCACTATGTATAAGCTTATTTTACAACATTCAAGATACATTTGAGCTTACAACATTTTGTAATGCTTATTAGGCATCTTGTTTAGACACCACAAAATCATTGATGAGTTATTGTGTTTATTTGGGGAATTCCTCGATTTTATGGAAAACAAAGAAGCTGACTACCATTTCAAGATCTTCAATAGAAGTTGAAGCATGATGTCTAATTTGTGTGAGCTATAATGGATATCTTACATTCTTCAAGATTTTCGGATTTCTTATCCTTTTCCTATTTCTCTTCAGTGTGACAATCAAGCAGCAATTCATATAATTGCTGTAACATCCCATCACCATAAAGTATGGAATTTTTTAATAATGGAATAGGGAAGTTATGATTTTTAGAAGTTGTGTCACTATTTAGGATGGGATTTATAGGATAGATTTGTTTGAAGTGAATTTTGATCCCTATAAAGTGGAATTTGTCTGTAAGTCCTTTATAGGGATTGTAGGTCTTTTTGTTATCTTTCCATTGATACCAAGTTTGTAAAATTTGGAGGTCTGAGTGAAAAGTTATGTGTTTTGGAAGAAGGATA
>JAOQML010000002.1:19398787-19412758 GCA_027568935.1 Erythroxylum urbanii
CTTCCACCCATTGGGTGTCATGTACTCCTCCTAGAGGATATGTCGGGAGTTTGCTTCCCCAGACACGTTGTGTAATCAGTTTCTTTTTCCCTCTTATATATAAAAAAAAAGATCATTTCTTCGTATCAAATGCTCAAGTATGGATGTTTGGAATAACATAAGAACCCTTCGCTCACGTGTCATGACGTTGAATGTTGGGCTCCGGAAACGAGGTCAACAATTTTACTGATAATTTATTGATAAATATTATATAATAGATTTTTAAAATTTTATCTAATATTTAAGTGTTATAAGTAATAAAAATATAATTAAATTTATATTAACTGTCATAAGTTTTATTTTTATTTTTAAAAATAAAAACTAAAAATAGAAAAAGCGAAAATTACGACGGCAGCCAAACTGTCACTGAAATACTTGTTTAAAATTTGCGAATCAAAATTGGGTAACTTATACCCGTTTTGGAAACGGATCTATCTTCCATTGGTGTCAGTTTCTAGCTGGTCATGGCAGAGCCGAGACGATTGAGGGGTCACAAAGCCACGGCCACCTGTTGCATCGCCTCTCGTGACCATCCCGGCCTCGTCGCCACCGCCGGCGAGGTTATCAATTCTTCTTTCTTTAATTAATCCATACTAAGTTACTAGTTACTACATAATTTTCTTTCTAGATAACCCATTCACAGCTCGATTGAAATCATCAAATTGATTTCATTTGTTTGTTTACTGATTCAAAAACCAAGCAGGACGGCTGCGTTTGCTGGTTTGACTTGCGATGCAAAGACGCGCAGCTTATCATGGAGGTGGGGGAGCAGCCTGTGTCGTCCTTGTGTTTCAAGCCAGGTTTTCTGTGATAATAGTTTAATAAACAGCGTAGTATTCAGTTATTTTCATAAACCTTTATGCTTGATGCATCCAGCGTTGAATAATAATAGATAGATCAGTGTATTAAGTGCTAAAAGTGAAATTCTTGTGATCAGTTTGGTGCTCAGTGCTATCGTTGAATTGTTTCAGGGAATGAAAACATCGTCTATGTTTCCTCCGGAAGTGAAGTCAAGTGCTTTGATGTGCACATGGTAAGCTTTGTTTCATTTTGTCGATGACTGCGTTTGTTTGGATGGTATTTCCTTATCAATTCTTGTTTCCATCTTATTTGTAACTGTCTCTCTGGTATTTGAAGCCAGCCTACTCATGGAGTGGATTGAAGAACTACAACTATAATAAGGAAGAAATAAATCAGGTAAAATTTTGTGCTCTCCCAAATAGACTGTGTAAGCCCTTCTTGAATTTTTATGGGCTCAGTTTCATATGCTTCTCCATCAGTCGAAGCTTTTCTACTGTCGGTTATGTTGGTATTTTCCAAGTCTTCTGGTGAAGTGTATTGTGGTTATTTCCTAATTCTTCAAATGATGCTGGTTGTTCTGCTATAACTAATGTTGGTCTGCCATATGGATGATATTTTCTTGTTTCTAATATTTTGCAAGAATCACTGGGGACACATTTCATTTCCATACAATATGGTTATGTGAAAGGCACTAACATTGTTTTCTTTTCCTGTTCTTTAGAATTGAGATTTAGTCAAGGAATAAGTGGAAGTGACTTAACATCTGTTAAGGAATATAAATGTGGAATGAAAGGATCATATTCTCAAGAAAAAAGATTCATGTTAAGTTTCTTTTTCTTATGCAGATTGCTTGCAGCTCTAAGGCAGCTTTTCTAGGTTCTACAGATGATAGTGGGGAAATTAAGGTATTTTATGCCATATCTTTCTCCGAAATTTTGCTTTTACTTTTTGATTGACCAAATATTTATTACCTGAAAATATAACTCATTTATTTCAATCTGGACATTAAGCTTGAGTGAATAAAGTGATCTTGTGGTTGGCTGGTGGAATGAATTTTGGGTTTATTATTGTCTTGACTATAACTTTAGAAACAAGTTCTCATGCTACCAGGGCGTCTTCTGTCTCTCATTTAATTGCCACAGTTGAACATTATGAAATAAATGTTTTTAGTTGTTATGTAAAAATTAAGGACTGCATGTACCTTAATAATTGTTCAAAGTTTATGCCATTCCTTTTTACCTTTTTATTCACCATGCTACACTATAAACTTTCACTCTTTTCCTTGCTCAAATCTTTTGCTTTTACACACTAAGTCACACATACACAGTATTAAATTGTGGCTCATATTTCAATAGAGAGTAAAATTATCATTGAGATATTTCATAAGTTAAGGTGGGCTTCATAAATGGAGTGTTGAAGTACAGTCAAATTACAGTCTAAAGGTTTCCATATTAGAGTAAGAGGAGCATATTTATAATTGTTGTTTTTCTTTCTTATTTCAAGTAGTGAGAGAAAATGACTCTGTGGACGATGACACACTTTCAAACCACCCCAAATATCATGTTCTTATTTCTCTTCAATATGTGTGTTCATGTTTATTTTCCAACACAGAACCATCTTATAGATATTTTTCCTTTGCGTATCACTATTTCAACTGTTTGGCAGTTGATAATGGTATTTATGTGTTGCAGATTATTGACATTCACCAGCATTGCCTTTATAAAACGCTGAGAGCTGGCCATACAAGTGTATCCTTGGTTACAAACCCATAATTTGTCAGCTTTCCTTTCTTCTTTTAAAAAATATAATTTTGGTGAAAATGTGCTTTTTGCCGCATTTTTGTTTCTTTTCACAATCTTGGATTTTTGTTGTC
Source organism: Erythroxylum urbanii (assembly GCA_027568935.1). Taxonomy (NCBI): domain Eukaryota; kingdom Viridiplantae; phylum Streptophyta; class Magnoliopsida; order Malpighiales; family Erythroxylaceae; genus Erythroxylum; species Erythroxylum urbanii. The sequence goes on from JAOQML010000002.1 coordinate 19,401,501, forward strand.
ATCTTGACATAAACTTTATGGAGGATATTTAATTCTCAAAATTTATTGGATTTTATTTATTTTTGGAAATAAAAATGTTAACTGTAGTTATGAATGTGTGTTTGTCTCTCTACAAATTCCACCTGTTATCATCGTCTCAAAATTCAAAGTTCCTTTTTGGTTTATCTGAACTTCAGGAGTCAAATTTTCCACTATTTGTGCCTTGTTTATTGCCTGCTGTGGAGCTATTAAGGTTGTAGTTCATAACTCTCTTTTTCTTTCTCTTGTTTGCACTTATTTGCTTTATTAAATTTTTGAGACCTTTTGTCATACTTAACCATAAAGTAGATATGTAGCAGTCTACAATTTATTCCTTGGAAACCTTGGGAAGGTACTCAAAAATTGTTGCATTTGTAATTCCTTTGACTTAAATCTTCTCTCTATGTATCTCTCATAGACTCAGATAAACTGGAGAAATTTCAAATGCCTCAAAATATTAGTATCTAAATGTTGACATAACTCTAGCTTCTATCCAAACTTGTACCTAAATATACTTCATTATTACTATTGATTTTGGCAGTCATTACTGGAGGTCTTGACTCAAAACTTGTCCTCTGGGACTTCTCTAAAGGGCGAGTCCTCAAAATTTTGGATTTTGGTAAGTTTGTCTTTTAATTTGCAATTCAAGAGTCCTGAAGTATTGATTTCTTATAAATTTGCTTAGTTAAATTTTGGTAGCTTGCACAGGCCAACAGCTGAAGTTTACCGAAATTATGTAATCTATTGTTCTTCTAGTTTTATCTGTAAAAGTGGTTCACCAACACCCAAGGCCAATTATAGCTGGTTTGGAAAACCTCTTCTAACTGTCTTTTTGCGACTTTAAATGTTACAAATGGTCAATTTTGATGTGTAAAAAATAATCAGTTTATCTGTAGAACTGATTCACCAACAATCAAGGACAAATATAGCTGGTTTGAAAAACCTCTTGTAACTATTTTTTCAACTCTAAATGTTGGAATCGTATATTTTGATACATAGAAAACAATCAATGTGAAAATGCTGTAAGAAAGGAAATATCACAATATTTCTTTTACGTGTGTCAAGGTGATAGGGAAGTAATATAAAAGTAACATTTGGGAAAATAGTTAAGCAATCATCTGCCCGTTGACCTACTAAGATTGTCCTTATCTGCCTTCATTACAGGTTTGCTTGAAACAAATTGTAGTAGCACACAGTGTTTGAATCCTGCTTTCGTCCATGCCATAACAATTCCAGATGTTGATATGTTGGAGAAGTCACAAAAAGTATGTGTTGTAGCTAGAGGCGATGGGATTGTTGATGTAATTGATATTGAATCAGAACTTGCTGCTGTTAGGTCAAAAAGTTCCACAAGAGTACGGAAAGGATCTCAATCAACATCCAAAAGCTGTAGTTCAGCTGCGGGAGATGAAAGTCAGAATCAAAATGGAAGAAATAGTTTTCATCTGGATTTCTCTTTGGGTGGTCATACTGCTGCTGTATCTTGTGTTGCATTTTCGTTATTTGGGGAAAGGGGGAAGTATCTAATTTCAGGTGGGAATGACAAGTCACTGAAGATTTGGGATTGTTCACGATATCCTGATGGAGGGCAGACTGGAAGCACAAACGATGTTTTACGTCACAACATCAATTTAAGCAGAAAGGTAAAATTGGAATGTGAAAAGTTTGGTTTCTGTATCTTTGTTGCTTTTCCATCAGTTGTTGAAACCTTTTCATCTTGGACTTATGATGCAGATCAATTGGCTTTGTACAACTCCAAGTGAGTCAGAGAACCTAGTGGTGTGTGATACAACGAAAGTTGTGAAGGTCTATTCCGTCTCATAGATTAAAGCTGCCATATCTCACGCAGAAGAAGGCCTTCTGGAAAAGTTGGTTCTAGATGAAGAAGAACTAGATGGTGGCCGTAGTTGGGAATACCAGCTGGACGTTTCAGAAACATGAAACATGCTTGGGATGTTATGTACTGTTTCTCTATTATAGGTTATAGGTTGAGGGGTCATAAGTTATATGTTGCCGTTTCTTTTTGTTTTAAGCGGGAACATGCCACATCCTTCCTGCGCAATCATCAATTTGGTGATTATAACTGTCGCATAATCGCGTCGAGGATGAACCTTTTACCTTTTTCTTCACTCTAATGCTAATATAGGCAAAATTTTGGGTGATAGACCATGGCATGAATTTGTATCACTCTCTGCCCTAGTTGTTACGTTTCAGAAAAGAAACCAATCTCTTACTCGATCTTAAATTATTATTAACCGAAAAAATATTGTTAGTTAAGAATTGCTCTTGGTCTATCCTAATTCACTAACAGCAGTTGTGCTAGAAGAAGCTATGGGTAGAAGGTTTTCATCTGACATTCAAGCTTTTATGAAAGGAATTATTGGAGAACTAAAAATTTTGTGTCGATCTTTGATTCATTTTGAAAAGAATCTCCATTTTCAGCAATCAGCAATCAAAGAGTAAAGCACCACACTCCTCACACACACACACACACACACACACACACACACACACACACACACACACACACATAAAAATCAAAAACAAAAACTAAATCACCACACTATATATATATATATATATATATACATATATATATATGGATGAAAGTAATTTTTCTATAACTCATTCCCAATCTTATAACCAAGTTTAGACTAATTAACCTAACTTTACTTATGAATAAGATAATCAATATAATTACTTCTATGATAGTTTATAGGATGCATGACAATTCTAGCATAGACCAAAAGCTTCTTATCACGACTCAAGTACATCTCTGTAAGGCTTGCTTAATATTATGACTGTTAATAATATTCAATTTTAATAGAATATACAACAGTTTTAACAGGGTGTATGGTAGTTTCAACAGGATTTATAACAGTTTCAACAAGGAGTACAACGATTCCACCAGGAGGAAAGACAATTTTGATCTAGCTTTTAAGAATGGGAGAGCTATCAAAACTCAGGTACATCCTTGGAAGAATTAGTTAACATTGTTGTTGATAATGCTTTGCAATTTAAGCAGGATGTGAAACGGTTCTAGCAAGAAGCAATATCTAGATAGGGAGATAACAATCACCTGGAACCACAAAGCAAAGAGAAGCAACCATCTCAACCCGAGGTGTACCCAAGGGATGTTAATGTGGAGACCTTACAGAGTGAAGAGGAGCTTCAGAATCTTGAGTGTACTACTTAAGGAATTGTTTGTATTGAAGAAGTGGAAGAGGAGCTCGAAGTAGAAAATGATATATCTTTTAGCTCGAAAGTAAGTACTGAGTCCATAGTTGTAGTAGCCCATTCTTATACTTAGGAATTTAACTGTTAGACTGAGTAATCATATGAGAATTCAAGAAGTGCATTTCATTTGCATACATCACATTTGCATAGACACGTGAATCATGATCTAGGGACATTGTAAAAATAGTACATGCACTCACTGATATATCCCAAGGTATGAAAGATCTTAAATGATTATGACATGCTTATGTGTTGATTATGTCTTGAATTTTGTTTGATGAATTACAATTAGTGATATGTGCATTTAGTCTAAGAAAAGTGTTAAAAGGGCAAAGATAAAATGATATATGGGAATTTATGCTGAACGAGCCTATGAGATGGTGACATATGACATCAGTAATAGAGTGACAATTGGCTTGAATAAAAGAGTGACAAATGGAGGTATAGTTGAGTGACATATGGTGTAGAGATTAAATGAAAAATGGACTAATAAGGGAGTGACAATTGGGAGTGTAGGAGAAAAACACATAACATGGCTCCTAGCTTGATACTTGGCATGACACATGTCTATCTTCTTCACTACACACCTTACCCACATTTCTTACTATTGTAAGATCACCATCTTTCATGTTTTGGTCTATTGTTTCACCTTCTTTCCTCCCACCTATGATACTTTTACACAATCCCTAAAACCCTTAGATTTTTGCTAACATTTCGTAACCCTCATCTTGTAAATTGAAACCCTTTAATCCCATCTAGTTTTTAATGAATGTTTTATGCTTGGGAGACTTGCTTAGCTTGTTGATTAAAGAAATATTGAGACAAACAAGTAAGTATTTGATTACCTTATTGAGTTATATGTGAGTAACATCCATAAAGATTGGTTAGGGATGAATTGAGATGAATTGCATGTAAGGTTGATGATGAAGTGTGCTAGAATATGTTAGATGGAGTGTTTGCACTGAACTTACATCTGTATTTTAGCCATATCTTGATCTGTAGATATCCAAATGAGATGATTTTTAATTTGGATTAAACTAGAGACATATGGATACAATATTCATGAGGAATTGAATTTGAATCCTATCCCTAAGGGTTTCAAAATTTTTCTTGAAGTTGAGTAGTAGGTGTTATCACCGTTTTAGAACATTCTTTAGTATTTTGGGTATAACTCGCAGAATACTGAACCAAAATGCATTAACTTTATGTCGTTAGAAACTTAAGTCATATAGGAACATTATTTTAGAATAATGTATTGCCTAAATACCTCATTTTTTATGTCATAATGGCCATACAAAACTAACCCGAAAACCTATCCTGAAAATAAAGTTGGAAATGAAATTGAAGGAAGTGGATGGTGAACTTTTTGTTCACTCATCCCATGATCATGGGAAAGGCCTTGAAGTGAAGAACATGTTGTTTTGTGTGATTATGGAATTAACTAAGGATAAGTTACATTATCTTGGTGCTTTTAGACTTGATTAAGGCTTAAAATGAACTTAGTTTGATGTTGAATCAATGGGTTAAGTGTTTAATGAGTTTAGGTTGATAATTGATATTATAACTTGAGGATTGGATTGTTTGATATTAATGTATATGAATTTGAGAAGTAGGAGTTGTTAATCATATAAAGATGTCCTTATGAATACAAATGTGATTCAAAGAATATGGGTAGAGAATTAGGCATGAGTGAATGAGAATTGGGAAATTTTGCAATTATAATGCTAGAAAAGGATTGGTGAATGTATGATTGATGAATTGAGAGTAACCAAACTTACTTAAAGCATAACCTAATTGCAAACAAGATATATACAAGATATGATGAATGAATGAGCAAGACTTGTGAATAAGAATACATACCCGGGATAGTCAATTGAGCATGCATTGAAAATAACACATATACATGTGTATGATTGAGTACTCATTTGATTAAACAAGTTAGTAATGTGTGTATTGTATGATATAGAAGCACAAATTGACCGATAACATCTAGACATTGCTGGGTGATCAAGGAAATAGCTAATTTGGAGCATACTGTGAGCAACCTAAATGTGTGATCTCAATTAGATATGTGCTTCTATTTGAATTGTTTTTTTGTTTAATCCTTTTATCTATATATGTTGAAATGATTTGGATATGATTGTGATATTGATGATTCTGAACAATTGATTGTCTGAGGAGTTCAATATTCAAGACTATATTGGGAGTGTTAATTACGTGTATGTCAATATGGGAAATAAATGCTCAACTGAATGTTGAATCCTAGACTTGGGTCCAATGAATGTGATAAATGACTGTGTACATTGGATGGAAGTGATTGCTAGCATATTATGCGAAATGATGTATGTTATGACATTGATATACATGATCAAATAAAGGAGTGGTGACCAAAGCAACCAAGTGAAAAAGGAGCTTAAAGCTCAGAAATTTGGGCACAAAGCCACAGGCTCAACAACTAGTGAGCTTGGTACCTAAAATAGGTACGAGACAACATCTGAAATGAGCCCGATATCTGTTACAAATACACTACAGTTAAATAGGTGCTCGGTCATAATAAAATTAAAAAGAAAGTGGAGTCATATGTGCATTTGCATATGTATATATATATCATGTGTGTGTTATGTGAATTGTTGTGAGAAATTTACCGAATTATGTTGAAATAGTAATATAAAATGTTTGTGTTTCCAATGTGTTTGTTAAAATGTGAGACATATATATTGTGATTTGGTAGACAATTAAATGATGTGATAATTAGGATTTGAGTTTAAATAATATGATGTGTTTGAGAACTTAAATTATATGTGTTTGTGATATTGTGTCCTAACTTAAGTGAACACGTTGATGATGGTTCACTCACTGAGTTCGCAAACTTATCAAAATTGCATCGTTGATTTTCAGGTACCGGGATAACCTAATCTCTAAGGCAATCTAGTAGCAACCTAGCATTGTCCATTTTGGAACCAAAAGTGGCTCAAAGGTCTGGTTAGTTGATACTAAAGCATTTAGATATAATATTTTGGTCCAGTACCTACTTTTATGTTGTACACATTGTATAGAGTTGCGAACTTTGACATGTTATGTATTGTATAAATAGAAGTTATGAGTGTAATAACAAAATGGATATTTATATTTATTAATCAAATGCAAAGAATTTAATGACAATGTATGCTTATGTTCATGAATGAAATGAGGGAAGCTAGTTTTTCTGAAATGTTTATGTTCTATATGATGTCACGATAAGTGATGTGACTGCTTTAACATATCGCTTCCGTGAGGTATGTGCTCACATGTTCTTTGAAATGTCAGGTATGTGCTCTATGGAAGTGAGATGTTACAATAGTATTTTTAAGACTAAGTCTTTACCTTTACCTAGCAGGTTAGAGAAAAGAACAAAGAACAAAAAGGTGAGAGACATTTGGGATGTTTCTAGAGGATATGGACTCAGTAGAGATTAAGAGTCCGAGGATAGGGAAAATGCTGAATGTGAATGATTATCAACCAAGGCCTTATCTTGTACAACCTTATGTGGAGATAGCTCAAACTGTGATACCCGAGGATCATAATTTTGTCACGTAAGGAAAGTATGGAGTCGAGCTAGCAACACTAAACAAAGGCGCTTCTTAGGAAGCAACCTAATGATAGTTAATTTCTTTTCCTTTACATATTCACATTTATTTCTTATATGCATGTGTGTTTTTAGTCCTTTGTTTTTACTTGTTTTTAAGTTTTCAATCAAAGAGAGAGAGAGAGATAAAGGAAACAATCAAACATTTTCTCTTTTTTATTACTTCTAGGATTATATAATAAAGATTAAAGTGTGAATTGACTAGAAAAATCTATGGCAACTTTAACATATGCTTTTGTTTTTGTGATTACTTAAAATGCATTATCTTTAGAAGAGTAGTGACTAGTGGTAGACATAAGCTAGTGAGATTTTAAGCCTTATTGGACTAACACATTCATATCAGTTTCATTGTCTTTTGTTTATGTGTGTCCTTCATGACATGTACATCTTGACTTTACTTTGATTTTCCATTCAAGACTACATTTTTATCACATGCATTAACATGAAAATGATTAGGTATTCTTTGTTTGAACAAGCTATATTAGCAAAATAGCCCACCTATTTCTATGAATTTTTCTTTGTTAAGCCCCCTTGAGCTTTATTTACCTTTTCTTTTTGTGCTAACCACTTTACATGCTTTAAACCTAATAAAATGTCCTACCCAAGCCTTAAAGCTAGTAGAGCATTTGTTGATTGTTATTGATTGTGGATGTACAAGAATATAAGTGTGGGGGGCGCGCATATGTGTGAGATGGTTATAATTATTGAGATGTTATTTTATGTGTTATCCATGAAATTCCCATGTTGATGTAGCTTCTTTCAAAAAAAAGCAAAAGGAAAAAAGAAAATAAAAAGAAAAAAATGTTTAAATAAAAGTATCAAGGTAGAAATGCATATGAATAAAAGTATCAAGGCGGAAATGCATATGTGTTGCAAAGTTATTTATAAGTAATCTTTCCTCCTAAAGTTGTATTGAATGAGTTACTAGGGTATGTTGGATATGAGGTGGATGTTGCTTTCAATGGTCACTCCCTATAGTTACAAAGTCTTGTTTATGATCAACTTTTGTGAGTGATATATGTTTGATGTGGCTTATAGTGTGAGAGCTTAAATTTGAGCTAAGAAATATGGTTTTTACATTCATTATACTTGATGTACAAAATTGTGAGTGAATGTTAGTTTTGGCACTTGATGATATATTGAGTGTTTTTCTTGTTTGACTAGCTTTGATGACTTTTACACTACATTATCCAAATACATCTCACCTTAACCATTGCCCACATTACAAACTTGAAAAGTCGTTTAATTTATGATTATACATGTGACCCTTAGTGGTGGAGAAATGAAATGATTTGCAAAGTTATGGAATGTCACAATTATGAATGGTATTTGAGTGTGTCTATAAATATATCTTATTTAAACACATTTTGTCTAAGTCTACCATTGGATTGCTCAGATTCTGAAGGTGATGCTTGTTGATTGATCATGTGTAGAAGCATAGAATGTTAAGTTCTTATTATGGTTTTTTGAAGTCATTTATCTTTGTTTATGACTATCTATTCTCAGAAAATATAAGAAATAAGTAAATGTTTTTGGGTTTATAGTCTTAATTTTGATGTTTTTCCCAAGGACGATCAAAAACTAAGTGTGGAGGAAATTGATATGTGCTTAATTGATTATGAATTTATTCCATAACGCTTAGTGATTATTGCTATGAAAATGTTTAGGATACTTTAGTTCATATTTGATTTTAGGCACAATTCAGAAGCAGAGGAGCTAAAGTGAGTGAAAATATTATATTTGGGTAGTTTTTCAAAGAATCACACTCACTTGTCTTCATGGAACAAGAAGAAAAAGATTAAAGCAAGAAGAAGACAAGAAACTACAAAAAGGAATGAAGAATAGCATATGCTATGACAACACTCTCATGGGCATGAGAGTGTTGTGTCATGGGCATCACATACCTTGTCATGACATATGACACCAAGTCACACCCATGACCAGTTGACAGCTCACCCAAAAAACTTACTTTTTGGTATAAAAACATTGTTTTGTCGGTAGAAACATTATGTCTGAAGACCCGAAAGAGAGGTTGTGGGAGAATGAAGAGGGGCAAACCTCTCATCCTTTGGAGACCCAAAGAGAGCTAAACATTACAACGTCGGTTTAGAGGTGACATCGATGTCAATGACCCAGTTAAGCATTTCTCTCATTGTTTGTTATTCTTTCTCTTAGGGATTGATTGTGTTATCCTATGTTTAATGTTTGGGTGTTATATGAGAATGATTAAATGCTCTATTTTATTATTTTTATGTAAGAACTCATTGCTAGAATTTCAATATAATTTGTAATTGATATGTTAAGATTCGTTTGTGACGACTAATGGTTTTCAATCATTAGGGATAACATAACTTAGGTTAAATAACCTGTGTTTCTGTGGTTGTTGTCGTGATTAATTTGTTTTCCTAATTCGTAATGTGACTGTCCAATTAAATCAAAAGATCATATCCTAGGTTATTCGATGGTTAGGTTTAATTAACAAGCGTCTCTTAATTAAACACGATTTAAGAGAAAATCAAGGTTAACAGAGCTTGTTGTTAATATACAATTTATAGTTACTAAGAGAGGTATAAGAACAACAAGTCAATGAAATTGTCTAATTGAGTGTACGCTGAGATTGAACCAAAGAATTATGTCCTAAATAAATTCATCATTTTCATCCCCCCATAACCTAAACACCAGTTAATTTCATTTCAAAAGTTTTACACAAACTCTCTGTGGGATTAACCTAAACTCACCACTACTATAGTAATAGGTCTAGTTTATTTTGTATAGCATTACGATGTGCTACATCAAAGAAGCATGATTGAAGATATGTTTCAATAAAGATATATGATTTTGGATCGAATCCTTTGTTAACACTTTTTTCAATGGAGCAACCAAAGTGCTTCAAATTTAAGCCACACAAAAATTCAAGCCACAGTAAAATCCCTTTATTATTGACTCAAGCAACATGTTCTTAAAGTTTACTTCTTAGAAAGATGATTTACTTAGATTTTTTATAAGAAAATAAGAAAATCATTAAGACTAGCTCAAGACAGGCTGAAATCAAATACACAAAGCATTAAGCATTCTATAGCCAAAACAGGAAGGAAAGTTTGTCTTTAAAACAACGACATGCTTATGCTATACTGATAATGCTTAGTTGTATAAATAGTTACAACTTTTGAATACAACAATAACCTATTGCATCCTTCATCTTGAGAGCTAATTAGGGCCCATTAACCTATCTATGTTTCTTATAACTATAACTTATGTAATCTTGTTTAAGAGTTTATGACAAATGATGGCCGGGTAAGTTTAATCACCCCTAAATATCCTATTGTTTCATTCAAGCCATATAATATGCATTAAAGCTCTAAAAGCAATTCTAGACATTATTAGATTACCTTTGGTAGAACAATTGATCTTGAACACCCACGATATTTTATTTTTCCATGAAGTGTGAGGGCAGGAGATGTTGCAAGGTGTAATAATGTAGTTTCAGAGGAGGCTGGAGAATATTGGCAATTGAAGAACAAATGTTCCATGTCTTCTAGTTGCTTCTGTAAAAGAGTGCAAAAAAGTTTTAGTTAATGGAACTTTAAAGCATCCTTTGTTCCCAATTTGCCTTTAATTAGAAGCCACAACATGAAAGCTGAGCTAAGGATGATATTAGCATTCTAAACTAACTTATTCCACTCCATCAAATTTTGAGAGCTTGTAAACAACTTCCTATAAGAGCTATTGGACCAAGCAATGGACTTATTGTTCAACCAGAGGATTGGATGCTTTTTAGAGGTGTTTGAAAGGTATGCAAGCAGGTTACTTTTGAGAAGGTCAAAATCGCTTTGAGCATGTTCAAGCCATTTCTAAGAGTTATTTTCTATTATTAGTTTCACCTTGATTGTAATTGGGATGCTAGCTTTTATTCTGTCAAAAGCTTTAATCTTGTGAAAGGGAACCTATGTCATGCTATTGGTTAAACTACTATATTGATTTTGTCAAAACAGTAAAAGAAAAGTTGATGAAATTGATAAATATTTGTCTGAGTTAGTGAAGATGAAGACTAAGTTTCACGAGGGTTTTTCTAATGAAAAAGAATAAAAATTTCATCTTTTAATTTTAAATCAATTATATAATGTGCTAATGTCACATCGATACTGTTACTTATGAGATTAATGACAAACTACTTTTACTATAAATTGAAAATTCAAACATTTTATTACAACTTTTGAGCATCATTAGTTTTAGGCTTAATGACGATTTAAAATTTTAAGTATTTTATTACTAATTTTGATCTTTCTTTTAGAGTTATAAAATTAGACAAACTACATAATTTTTATTGTAATTTTTAATATATATTTAATTAAATGTATTTTTAGTATAAATTGTATTC
>JAOQML010000002.1:19412858-19431256 GCA_027568935.1 Erythroxylum urbanii
TTAAATGTATTTTTAGTATAAATTGTATTCTGAATATTTAATTTTATTTTTAAAAATATTATTTCTCATAATTAAAAGAATTAAAATTACCAAAATTAAGAATAACAATAGAAATTACAAAAAAAGGAATCATCTTTAAAAAATAATAATATATAACATGATAACGACCAAAATTTTCGGAGGACATCAACGTATGAATGAACATAATTACATGTGATTGGATCCTATTTTGTCGAGTAGAAGATCTAGAAAAGCTTGGGAATAATTCTAGGAAAGGAAATAGCACTGTTTAGGTGTATCGACGGACCAATTAATTACGATTAATGCTTATCACCAAAAACCAACTTCAAGATGGAAATGGACAAGGACAACTACCTTAAACATGAGCAAGAAACTGAGAAAGAGTGTAACATAATACTCAATCTTCTGGATTTCCATGAATGTCCTGACCCATATTCATTGTTATTATTATTATACATACATATACGAACTTGCATGCAAAGCTTGGTTAGTTGTAGATGTACATTGCCTAACCGAAACCTTCCTTCAAGTTCCCGCAAAGTTTTACAGCTCCTCTCAACCAGAGGAAAAAGAAAGACTTACGGGTTGCTTCTCCCTCAGTTTCTGTCTCTATTCCTTTCTCTCTCTCTCTCTTTCTGCAAAAACAGATGACACCAACACCTCAACCTCTATGCCCCACCAACCACCATCTCTTCACAATTACTAAAATGCTAGAATTACCACCCTCTCAGGGACTACTCAACTCCCTCGCTTTGGTTAGGGTCTATCATATAAAAACAACACCAGAAACAAGGGTTGAACAATTCACTTGAACGGATTGAAGCATAGGAAGGTGAAGAAGATGATGGAATCGGGGGTCCCTATATGCAACACCTGCGGCGAGCAGGTTGGGGTCAATGCAAACGGTGATCTATTTGTGGCTTGCCACGAGTGCAGCTTTCCCATGTGTAAGTCTTGCTTCGAATATGAGATCAAGGAGGGTAGGAAAGCTTGCTTCCGGTGTGGCTCTCCTTATGACGGTACGTCATCTCTGCACTCGAGTTCAACTCCATTAACTTTTGTTTTGGCATTCAGTTGGTTGTCCCATAAATATACGTGTTGATGCATTTAGTTTGACAACTTGTTCTAATTAGGCTTTACTTGTTAACTTCAACTCTTTTTTCAACTCTTTCGGACCGATGAACTGGAACTGGATAAGATTTCTTTCTTCAACAAACATCTAAATTGTTGATTTATTTCCTGAGGACTTCCATCTGACTCCAAGTTGAATTTCTGCAATCTTATAGCTGATCTGTATAATCTTATAGGGTTTCACTCGATTAGTACTTCATAGAATTTTAACAACTGAAGATTAGCATTCATTATTTACAAAGAACAAAAGCAGGACTTATTTATAGGTACTGTTATTGACTTTGGTTAGGTTCTTTCTAATCAACTGAGTACTTTAGATGGCTTCAGAACATTGCAAGAATTTTGGTAGACCATATTTGTTACGCTGCTTACTTTTCTTTTTGCTCAATACTGTTGTTGTCTTTTTTAGCCAAATTGTAAAGTGCGTGGTGTATTCTACAAGTGTTAGTGTACTATTTCATCCCTCATACCCACCTCACTTATTTGTGTCCGTGGATCTGACACAAGAGATTGCTCATCACTTCACATAATATCTGAATTAACTTGAATCCTGTATTTTTAAGCAACATAAAACCTTGGAAAGAATCTGAAAGTACTTTGATCTTGGTCAACATCATCTTTTTCATATGAGAATTGATTTGTTTTTAAACTTGTCATCCGCCAAATAAAATAATCTAAGACTATATATGATCCAGAGAACTTGTTGGAAGACAGTGGAACAACGGCACCAGGCAACCATTCGACAATAGAATCTCACATTAACAATTCTGAGGTATGACTATATTGAGTTTTGAGCATCAATAACTAGAATAGGAGGGTAGTACCCATGATTTTCCATCCAAAATCAAAATTTTGTTAGTGTTATTCCCCATCCTTTTTTAAGAGCCACTGAACATGCTTATTAATGAAGTTAAAACATTTGGCATTTTGATAGCTTTCACTAACCTATCTTGGTGCTGTCCAGAATGTTGGAATTCATGCTAGACATGTCAGTACTGTGTCCACTGTAGATAGTGGTGAGTAACTCTAATTCTCAATCGAAAATTTTTCGTCGCTATCATAAGTTTTTGAGAAAAAGATTTTAAACTGGCTCATCTGATGTTTTCATGAAGAAATGAATGACGAATCTGGGAATCCAATTTGGAAGAATCGGGTAGAAAGTTGGAAGGAGAAGAAGAACAAGAAGAAAAAGCCTCCAACTAAGACTGAAAACGAACCAGCTGAAATTCCACCTCAGCAGCATATGGAGGAGAATCAGTAAGTGTAAGGAAAACTTTGGGGATAAGGATTCTGTCTATGCACGGAGGGGATACTCTTACATTGCCAATCCTTAAAGTCCTTGTAACTTGCTTGTTAGAGCTCTTGGAAACACTAAACCCCGTTGGTTTGCCCTTGTAATTTGGCTCATTCAACCATCATTTTCTTTGTTGTCATCATAGCTGGGTTACGAATTCCAAAGATAGGGTTTTGCTGCATTAGAATTAAACTGCATTATACACATATCATAAGGTTTGAAGAATATGGATTATAATGGGATACAATCACATTGACAAGGCTACATTCAATGTTGGGTTTTGCAGGAATTCTTCCGAGGCTTCACAGCCATTGTCAATAGTCATGCCACTGTCACGCAACAAACTAACTCCATACAGAGCAGTGATAATTATGAGGTTGATTATTCTGGGACTGTTCTTCCATTACAGAATAACAAATCCAGTTGACAGTGCTTTTGGCCTGTGGCTTACTTCTGTCATATGCGAGATCTGGTTTGCGGTTTCTTGGGTGTTGGATCAGTTCCCTAAGTGGTCTCCTGTCAATAGACATACTTATATTGACAGATTATCTGCAAGGTATATGATACCTACGTCTTTTTGCTTTATGTCAAGAACAGTAAGCTCATTTATTTATTTACTTGGTATTCGATTCTCTGTCTCCAAAAATTAAAAAAAATGATTTCTACTCAATTACGTTCCAGATATGAAAGAGATGGCGAGCCTTCTCAGCTTGCTGCCGTGGATTTTTTTGTGAGTACTGTGGATCCGCTGAAAGAACCACCGCTGATCACTGCCAATACTGTGCTTTCCATCCTTGCTCTAGATTACCCCGTGGACAAAGTCTCATGCTATGTATCTGATGATGGTGCTGCCATGCTTACGTTTGAGTCTTTAGTTGAAACAGCTGATTTTGCAAGAAAATGGGTCCCATTCTGCAAAAAATACTCAATTGAACCAAGGGCACCCGAGTTTTACTTTTCACAGAAGATTGATTACTTGAAAGATAAGGTGCAGCCTTCTTTTGTCAAAGAACGTAGAGCAATGAAAGTAAGTGCAAAGATTGGTTATTTCCAACTGTATAATTTAAAGATTCCATACTTGCATAATTCTTTATTGTTTTTTTCTTTTTTACAGAGGGATTATGAAGAGTATAAAGTTCGAATTAATGCGTTAGTAGCAAAGGCTCAGAAAACACCTGAGGAAGGATGGACAATGCAAGATGGAACACCTTGGCCTGGAAATAACACACGTGATCATCCTGGCATGATCCAGGTTTTTCTTAATGTCTATGTTTACTAATTTATGTAACATTTGTTCAAGTATAAACAGAATCAACAACTCCTGTTATGTTCATGATCAGTTTATCATTCCTGATAGGGAACAAAAGAGAGTGAAAAATATTAGCTTCTAAGATCGAGTTCTCTTTGCAGGTTTTCCTTGGAAATACTGGGGCCCGTGACATAGAGGGTAATGAACTTCCTAGGTTGGTTTATGTTTCCAGAGAAAAGAGACCTGGCTACCAACACCACAAGAAGGCTGGTGCAGAAAATGCCTTGGTGTGTATGAATAGTTTAAGCTCATCTTTGTTTCATGACATTAATACTAACAAGTGATAAATTTATGCAGGTGAGAGTTTCGGCAATCCTCACAAATGCTCCATTCATCCTTAATCTTGATTGTGACCACTATGTAAACAATAGCAAGGCAGCTCGAGAGGCCATGTGCTTCCTCATGGATCCACAAGTTGGTCGAGATGTATGCTATGTGCAGTTTCCACAGAGGTTTGATGGCATAGACAAGAGTGATCGATATGCCAATCGCAATACTGTTTTCTTTGATGTAAGATTAGAGCAAATTTTCCTTTCTTATTCTTGTTTCTGAAACTTTTTTGAGGTTTGAAAAACTGTTGCAATTCTATTTGTAGGTCAATATGAAGGGACTAGATGGAATACAGGGACCAGTTTATGTAGGAACAGGTTGTGTCTTCAATAGGCAGGCACTCTATGGCTACGGCCCTCCATCTATGCCTAGCTTACCCAGGGATTCCTCAAACTGCTCATGGTGTGGATGCTGCTCCTGTTGCCGCCCGACAAAGAAAGAACCAGCAAAAGATCCAGCTGAGGTTTACCGAGAAGCAAAGCGGGATGACCTTAATGCTGCCATCTTCAATCTTACAGAGATTGATAGTAAGTACGATTTCTGAGTAGTACTGAATTTGGATGATTATCTCACTGAAGATCTAAAGGATTCTATTGCTTTTAACTCTCTGCAGACTATGATGAGTATGAAAGATCAATGCTGATCTCCCAGAAGAGCTTTGAGAAAACTTTTGGCTTGTCTTCAGTCTTCATTGAGTCAACATTAATGGAGAATGGAGGAGTACCAGATTCTGCCAACCCGTCAACGCTTATCAAGGAAGCAATTCATGTCATAGGCTGCAGCTATGAAGAGAAAACTGAATGGGGAAAAGAGGTGATAAGGAAAAGGCTTTGGCCAATGGCCTTTAGTCTCCCTTCCTGTCCTTCATGTTCCATTATTACTGCCATATTTGAGGACTGCTGCATAAACCTCTATTTCATCTTGAAATATGGCAGTTCCTTTAAACTTGAACTTATCTTACCTATTTTCGTCTGTGAATCTAAAATTTATCATCTTCCTCTCAGATTGGTTGGATATATGGGTCAGTCACTGAGGACATTCTAACTGGCTTCAAGATGCACTGTCGAGGATGGAGATCACTATACTGCATGCCCTTAAGGCCAGCATTCAAAGGGTCCGCCCCCATTAATCTTTCTGATAGACTACATCAGGTTCTCCGATGGGCTCTTGGTTCTGTAGAAATTTTCCTAAGCAGACACTGTCCTCTCTGGTATGGATATGGAGGAGGCCGTCTAAAGTGGCTCCAAAGGCTATCATACATAAACACCATTGTCTACCCTTTTACTTCACTCCCTCTCGTTGCCTACTGTACAATCCCTGCGATTTGTCTTCTCACGGGAAAATTCATCATACCAACAGTAACTTCTTTACCCCTTTTTATCACCAATCCCCCCCTTTTTTTTTCTCATGCTCATGTCGTAACTTGGTACATGATGGCAGCTCTCAAACTTGGCAAGCATACTGTTCCTTGGCCTCTTCATCTCCATTATCGTGACTGCTGTGCTCGAGATACGATGGAGTGGTGTGAGCATTGAAGAGTTCTGGCGTAATGAACAGTTCTGGGTGATTGGAGGTGTTTCAGCTCATCTATTTGCTGTCTTCCAAGGTCTGCTGAAAATGTTGGCGGGCCTCGACACCAACTTCACCGTCACAGCCAAAGCAGCTGATGACGCGGAGTTTGGAGAACTCTACATTATCAAATGGACAACACTTTTGATCCCTCCGACAACCCTTATCATCATCAACATCGTAGGTGTTGTCGCTGGATTCTCTGATGCGCTAAACAAAGGATACGAAGCATGGGGACCTCTCTTTGGAAAGATATTCTTCGCTATGTGGGTGATTCTTCATCTCTATCCATTCCTTAAAGGTCTTATGGGACGTCAAAATAGAACGCCAACCATTGTTGTCCTATGGTCTGTACTGTTGGCTTCTGTCTTCTCTCTTGTCTGGGTTAAGATAAATCCTTTTGTTGCCAAAGTTGATAACGCACTGCTTGCTGAAACATGCATTTCCATAGATTGCTGATTACGAGTCACCATACATCAAGAAAGTTTACAAATCAGTCGTCGTGAAGTTTGTGTTTGTGTTTGTGGAAGTTTTGAGCAGTTTGTGATGGAACCTGCATATTTTTATAGATTAAACGTTGGTTTACTTGTAAAAGTTAATGAATTGATGATGAGGGAGGCAAGGCGTGTTCCATGATTGCATATAGACTCAGAATCAAACATTAGAAATGAGTTGCTTTATTTTATTGTGAAGGATTATGTGCCATCTAAAATGATAAAAGACTACAAAGGATTAGCTAATAAAAACAAGCTTAAAAGATATTAGGATTTGTAACAACAAAAATGGACTACTCTTTAGAAACTGATGATGAAATTTACTTGAATAAAAACAAAATCGTCATTACTCTGACTCGATGAGCTCTCAAGGTTGACGCTTCGCATCTGTTAACTGCAAGTATTCCTTCTTCCATTTCTAAGCTCTCACTCAGAAACTGACACATTCCGCAACTTCAACTTGCTCAACAATGCCACCACTTGCACTCTCTTTCCTCCTTTGCACCACCGCCGAAGCAGCAACTGGGTCCTCTCCTACTTTCCCACCGTCACCCGCCCATTTCCACTCCGATCACCAGACCCCCTCTTCCGTACACTCCAACTTAGACCCAAAACAGCTTACAGCCCTCCAGTCTCTAGACGTCCCTGTGGGAGGATGATGCACTACCTCCTTCACTTCTTCCAGCCATTTAGTTTCAAGCTTACTGATTGAAGCTTTGCAACTGTCCAACGCAGTGACCACTTCAACAGCACTTCTCAGAGCTTCTTCACTTCAGCATTTTGGTTCGAATAGACAGAATTGTTGTGTAAAGTTACTGCCTCTCAAAATGTAAAAATAGTGTAGGTTTTTTTAGTTTGGATTGTAAGATTTGTTTTAATGTAAAGTTGGGTTGCACTCACTCTAAAATTCGAGAACCAATGTTTGGATATTGTGTTTCTTGCAATTGGCTTAACACTCAAAACTTTAATGAATTCAAGAAAGGAAAATAGAGAGTTTCGGACAAAAAATGGCACTGTTGTATTGAAGATGATGATAGTGTGAGCTTTATAAATTCAGCTCTTACATGTTTTAACACATATGGAAATCAAAGGCTAGAAATTGAAAACATGTTTGTGATCCAAGAGATAGGAGCTTAACACGTCTCCTTGTCCGTTGATCAGTAACAAAATAAAAAAAAAACATGTAAGACATCAACTGACATACATTAAATGCCACTGATTTAAAGCTACATGAAAACAAAATAGCTAATATGTAGGACCACTACATATGCTTGTAGCAAGAATTGGACAGCTTTAACTAACAGCCTCCACCTCAGCTTGATTTCATGCTTCTTTAACTCATTCTTCATTTCAACTTGTTCTTGAGCTTGGCAACTTTAACTTAATCCCCATTTTAGCTTCAAGTAGATTAATCTTGTCAGGTTTTTTCATAACCATCGACAGGCTGTGCAATTTTCTGCTGGTTTCTTCATCTTCTTCTTTAAGCTCCCTTCCTTAATCTTCAATTTTTAGAACTTCACTTCTTGGATGCATGATCTTCTGAATTATTCCCATAATCATTATTTCAAGTTTCCTGAGTTGTTTTGGAGGCTTCAGCTTGGTCTTCACCTTTCCTCTCTTCTTCATCTTAATTGCCAATGCAAGTCCTCTGTGAGCTTTAACATTTCTGGTTTCACAAAATAATTAAATCCAACAGCTCCTCCTTTGTTTTGTGGAACCTGCACTCTTATCATATTTCTTAAAGATTCAAATCTCCATTTTGGTAAAGCCTTGGTGAACAGATAAGCTAATTGAAAACTTGATCTGCAGATCGCCATCTTGATGTCCTTTTTCTCAATCAATTCCCTAACATAATGATACTTCACTTTCATACGCTTGGTTCTAATGTGATCAGATGGATTCTCAGCCATTGAAATTGAAGCACTAAAGTCATAATAAATTGTCACACATTTTTCTCTCAATTCACCTACATCCATCAGGATTTTCTTTAATCATTAAGCTTGTTTGGCAGCCATGTTTACTGCCACATATTCAGCCTCAGATGATGATTGTGCAACACTCCTCTGCTTCTTTGAATTCCAAGCAAATATCCCAGATCCTAGGCTGCAACAATAACTACTTCTACTCTTGCTTTCATTGATTCCCGCATAGCTAGCATCACTAAACACACATAATTCCACCTTTTCTCCTTTTCCAAAACAAATTCCACAATTAATTGTATGTTTAACATATCTAATTATCCTTTTAGCATAAATAGCATGTTGCCTTGAAGGATTTTGATTAAAGCCAGCCATTATATTCACAGCACACACAATATCAGGCCTTGATGCACTTAAATACTTTAATGATCCAGTTATGCTTTTGAAATAAGTTGCATCAAAGTCCTCACCTGATTTGGTTGGTTCCAACTTCAGTTGATGTTCCATGGGGGTTCCCATTCCACTGCTTTCTTTCAATCTGAACTTGTCAATCAATTCTTCTACATAATTTTTCTGGTGCATGAAGATTCCATCTCCCTTTTGATTTATCTCCAGACCCAAGAAGAAGCTCCTCTCTCCCAAGTCTATCATCTAAAATTCTGATTTCATTAACTCCTTGAACTCTTCTATCGATTTGTCTTGTGTTCCAATTATCAGCAGATCATCTACATACAAAGAACAAATCAGCCTTTCCCCATCTTTGATTTTTACATACAAAGTTGCTTCACTTTTGCTTCTTGAAAAACCATTTTTCACTAGATAGTTGTTGATCCTTGAATACCAGGCTCTTGGAGCCTGTTTCAGTCCATACAAAGCCTTCGCAAGCTTATAGACTTTTTGCTCTTGTCCATTTACCACATAACCTTCGGGTTGCTTCAAGTAAACTTCTTCATCTAGCATTCCAATTAAGAATGCACTCTTCACATCCATTTGGTGTACCCTCCATCCCTTGTTTGCAGCTAGAGCTAACAGCAATCTCATAATATCTAACCTAGCTACTGGTGCATATGTGTCAGTGTAATCTACTTCATACTCTTGTTTGTATCTCCTTACAACAAGTCTGGCTTTATATTTGTTGATTGTTCCATCCAGATTCAGTTTTCTCTTGTAAATCCATTTGGAGTCGACCACTTTGGTTTTTGGACTTGGCAGATCAACCAGCAACCAGGTTCCATTTTTTCAATAGCTCTTATCTCCTCATCCATTGAGCTTTGCCATACTCCTTTCTTGACTGCTTGTTTGTATGTCATTGGTTCACATTCTGCAGATTAAGCATATTCTGTGATTACTAGACGCTCAAGTGTCTCCTCTTTATCAGCTACATTGTCCCTGAAATCAGACAAGGGGTTAGTTACATCATAAATGGAGGCCAGATCCCTTTCCTTGTGTGCACTATCTGAACTGGATGACTCCTCTTGAGGTGGTGACCTCAATTCCTCTCCTCCTGGAACTGAGTCATCTTCAAAATCTGGTACAACCTCTTCCTGTAATCCATCACTTCCTGTGCTAGTCGAATCTTGTAGTTCCAGCTGAGTTAACTCCATTTAAATTCTTCTATCCACTGGGTGGATTGAATTATCTGCATCATGCATTTCTTGATCTGTGGTATCTCTCAAACTTCCTACACCACTAGACTCACCTATTGGTAAGTCAATTCCAACACTTCTTACTTTCTTTGCAGTAGGTTCTTCCCACTTCCAGCTTTCATTCTCATCAAACTTCACATCTCTAAATACCAACATCTTCTTAGTTTCAGGACTATAGATTCTATATCCCTTTGATTCAGTACTATACCCCATCATCACTCCCTTCACTACCTTCTCATCCAATTTTGTTCTTCTTGCTTCAGGAATGTGAATATAAGCAAAACAACTGATTAGCCTTAGATGATTTACCTTTGGTTTAACTCCAAACCAAACTTTAAATGGTGTTTTCTCCTTCAAAGCTCTAGTTTTCATTTTGTTTTGTAAGTAAACAGCAGTGAAACATGCTTCAGGCCAAAATCTTCTAGGTACTTGCATTCCAAACATCATTGCCTTTGCCATTTCCACAATTGTTCTATTTTTTCTTTTTGAAACTCCATTTTGCTGTGGAGAGTAAGCAACTGAAAATTGATGGAAAATGACTTCTTTCTCAAAGTAACTCGTCATCTCATTCAAAATGTACTCTCCTCCTCTGTCCTTTCTTAAACATCTCACTTTCTCCCCACATTGACTCTCAGCTTTTGACCTCCACACTTTAAACATGCCAAATACTAGATCTTTGCTCTTTATGAAGTAAATCCATGAGTACCTCGATACATCATCTATAAACTCAACATAATACCTACTTCCTCCAGCTGATGGTGTGTCCATAGGTTCACAAACATTAGTGTGCACTAATTGCAATTTTTTGTGGCCCTCCAATCATTTGTTGGAAAAGGTAAAACATGACTCTTTCCCTTTACACAAGGTTCACACACATTCTTCAACTTGCTGCTCAATTAAGGTAATCCAACAACCAATTCTTTTTTCTGCATTTCAATGATGTAATTAAGGTTTGCATGACCATACCTTTTATGCCACAATTGTGTTTACTCAATCACTGGAATTGCAGCAAAGGTTCCATCAACTTCTGTCATCCATATTTTAAAAACCCTATTCACCATTGGTACCTTGTGGACCAACTCTCCTTATGCATTGAAGATTTTGCACATCCCATCCTCAAAATATAATCTATAGTCCTTTTCCAGTAATTGTCCAACACTGATCAGATTTTGATCTAACTCAGTATACCTCTTCAAGTGTGGTACTTCCAGCCTTTGTAATCAACTCTACATTTCCCTTCCAAGTGACTGATATTGTTTCTCCATTGCCTATCTTCACCACAGTATTTAGATCAGCATTTGTCTCAACAAAAGCCTCCTTCCTCTTTGTCATGTTGTTAAAACAACCATTATCCACCAACCACTCACTGCCTTTCTCATCTTTTACTCCAGCTGCACAAATTCCAGCTATAAGAACATTTTCTATGATTTCTTGACAAATTTCTGCAATAAACACACTTTCTTCTGTAACAGGTTTTTCGAATGGTTTATTGGTCTTTGAAGATCCAAGTTGAGTGTTAGGGGTATTTAGGTGATTTTCAGGTTGTGGTTGTGATGTGGCATTGTTGGTAGAATAAGTAGTTTGTGGTAGTTGGCTTGGTGTTTGTGTTGGTAAGGATTAGTAAGGCATCTAATGTGGGTAGTGACAGTGTCATGTATGATTGACTAATTTGAGGTTAAGCAGCTTAAGGTTGAGTCATGTGAGGCTGTAGTGAATAATGCTATGGGGTTTGTGGTTTTCCAAAATTTGTAACATAGTTGGCTTGATACACTTGTGATTCAGGAGGGTTTTGATAAGGTTGTGACTGGGTTAGGAATTGGTTAGAGGGAATATTTTGTCTTAGAAATAGATGTATTAGTGGGGTTTTCCATAAATTAGACTTTGAGGATTTTTCTGTTCTGTCAACCACCTCTCATAGCACACTCTCTTTGAATGTCCCCTCTGTCTATAATGAATGTAGTCTACATTTTCATTCCAGAAGCACTCCTTAGCTGTATGATTGATTTTACCACAAAATCTGTAATTTGGAAACATGCCCCATCTTGTTGTTTTTGATCCACCTCGCATCTGATTGGCATTGTTTCATGAGAATTGGCTTGTATTTTGGAAGGTTGGGTAAGGCATTTGTGGAGGATATTATGTTTGAGGATACATTTGGGGCTGTTGATATTGCATTTGGTTTTTGTAGGGATGGTTCTGTGTGTAGGGACAGTTATGTGGATAAGTTATGGTCTGGAACTGATTTGGATTGTTCTGTAGGAGGTTTTGTGTTAGTTGGTGGGTCTGTGAATGCAACATGCTTGGTTCAGAATGGTTTTGGTTCAGGTTTTTGGTTTGAGTTTGAAGAGGTGGATTTTCTGGAATCTTGAAGCGTTCTACTTTCAGTGCATACTCCTCACCTTCTCTTCTAACCCCATGCCTCTCTTTATGCATTTCCAACACATTAAAAACTTGCTCCAATGTAACAGAATCATGATCATTACTAAACTATCACTCAACAGGAGCTATGCTAACTTCAAATCTCAGTGGTAATCTACTTAAAAATTTATCAACTAACCTTTTTGAACTTATATTCTCACCAAATTCCTTCAGTTGTTGCACCAAGCCCATGAATATTGCTTTTGTAGCAGCTGCATTCTCTTCATCCTTCATTGAGAAATTCTAAAACCTTCTCATAACAGCTTGTTTCTTCAGTCTCAAGGATTGGACAGATCCTACATGTTCTAACTTCAATATATCCCACAGCTTCTTTGCACTCTTGCACCCGGCATGTCTCAACAGTATGGTCTCACTCACCACAAATCTCAAAAAAATGAGTGCTTTAAAGTCTTTATCTCTATCCTGACTTAATCTCAACATTTGCTGTTCAGTTAAGTTTGTTGTTCCCTCATATTCAATTAATCCTTCATTCACTACATCCCAGCAATCACAGATCTTGAGGCAATCTTCAACTCTAAGAGCCCATTCCTTGTAGTTCTCACCAGTCAAAACAGGTATGTTTGCCTTAATGCTCTGCAAACTTATTGCTGGAATACTTGTTCCTGTCATGCTTTGATCTATTCTAGGTTGAATGAACCTTGGAGCTCTGATACCACTGTGGGAGGATGATGCACTACCTCCTTCACTTCTTCCAGCCATTTAGTTTCAAGCTTACTGATTGAAGCTTTGCAACTGTCCAACTCAGTGACCACTTCAACAGCACTTCTCAGAGATTCTTCACTTCAGCATTTTAGTTCGAATAGATAGAATTGTTGTGTAAAGTTACTGCCTCTCAAATGTAAAAATAGTGTAGGTTTTTTGGTTTTGATTGTAAGATTTGTTTTAATGTAAAGTTGGGTTGCACTCATACTAAAATTCTAGAACTAATGTCTGGATATTGTGTTTCTTGCAATTGGCTTAACACTCAAAACTTTAATGAATTCAAGAAAGGAAAACAGAGAATTTCGGACAAAAAATGGTACTGCTGTATTGAAGATGATGATAGTGTGAGCTTTATATATTCAGCTCTTACATGTTTTAATACATATGGAAATCAAAGGCTAGAAATTGAAAACATGTTTGTGATCCAAGAGACAGGAGCTTATCACGTCTCCTTGTCCGTTGATCAGCAATATAACAAAAACAAACATGCAAGACATCAACTGACATACATTAAATGCCACTGACTTGAAAACAAAATAACTGATATGTAGGACCACTACATATGCTTATAGTAAGAATTAGACAGCTTTAACTAATAGCCTCCACCTCAGCTTGATTTCATGCTTCTTTAACTCATTCTTCATTTCAACTTGTTCTTGAGCTTGACAACTTTAACTTAATCCCCACTTTAGCTTCAAGTAGATTAATCCTATCAGGTTTTTTATAGCCATCGGTAGGCTGTGCAATTTTCTGCTGGTTTCTTCATCTTCTTCTTTAAGCTCCCTTCCTTAATCTTTTTGTTAGATTTAATTGTTTTGTGAAACCATAAATGTTAAAGCTCGCATAGGACCTTGCATTGGCAATTAAGATGAAGAAGAGAGGAAAGGTGAAGACCAAGCTAAAGCCTCCAAAATAACGCAGGAAACTTGAAATAATGATTCTAGGAATAATTCAGAAGATCATGAATCCAAGAAGTGAAGTTATGAAAATTGAAGATTAAGGAAGGGAGGTTAATCCACCTCAGAAGACCCTTGTATTCAACGTTCTCCTTACATCACTACCGTCTGTGACGCGTCCTCTCCATTTTGCTTTCTCATCTCTCTCCACCTGTCTAACTACTCCATTGGCCTTTCCTTATCCTACATTGATCTCAAGTCTCTCTCCACCCTGCAGTCTCTCATCTTCACCAATTATCCTATGGCTCTTTTTCGCTTCCCTTCAAGTCTAGCTATATCTCTCCTTTCCTTCACTTGCATTCACTCTTTTAAGCACCTCACTGGTGTTCGGCTCTCTCACTTTGTCAACCTCACTGATTTTACTGTCACTATTATGCATAAATTGAAGCCTATCACCTTTTCCAATGCCAATGTCACTGATTACATTCCCGACATCTCGATTTCAATCTTACCCTTATGGATTTTTCCGGTAATGATCTTAAGGGAACTATTCTTGGTTCCTCTACAGTGCTTGAGAACTATGCGTTTCATGGTGCTCTGCCTTTTAGTCTGAGTTTTATGAAGAAGTCGATTGTTTTCAAGGTTGGTGCTAATAGCAACTTGTGCTATAATCATACACAATGTCATCAAAATTGAAACTTGGGATTGCTCCATGTGAAAAGCAAGGATTGTCAATGTCACCGCCACCATTAAAAAAAGTTTCATCAGGAGATGGAAGTGAGAGTGACTCATCGGAATATGATGACAACGAAGGAGACAATGCTAGTAGCAAATTGTTGAAAGGGATGAATTAAATAATGAATAATAAAACAAAAGTGATAATAAGACAAAAGTGGTTGCAAGCTTTCTTATTCATATAATGCGAAAAAAGCTCATGTATAAATAGGCATACATCACAAATTGAAAAAAAAAAGCTAAAATATCGCAATAAAGAAATAGACAGTGGGAATATGGCCCACATTTTGACTTATTCAATAAACCACCAACATCTTAAAAATGAAATAATTATTCATAAAGTAAAGGAAATAGTTTCTATATACTTTGAAGCATTACTTAATACTCCCCCTTGCTTGAAAGTTGTACACTTCCATTTGCATTCTGAAATCTTCAATTTTGCCAACAGAAACTGACTTACTTAGAATATCTACAACTTGCAGTATTTCAAAGTAATTTCGCCCTTTTCGACTAAATTACAAATAAAATAGTTTCGAATATCAATGTGCTTTGTTTTGCTATAAAAAGTTGCATCTTTTGTCATAGCAATAGCTGCCATGTTGTCACAAAAGATTTTTGTTGGACTCGTTTATGGTTATAAAAGATCTACTAACATTCTTTTAAACCAAATAACTTGACAAGTTGCTAAAGTTATTGCTGCATATTCAGCCTCAGATGAAGATAAGGTCATTGTATCTTGCTTCTTTGAGCTCTATGAAATAACACCTGAACCAAGAAAAAAACATATCCTGAAGTGCTTCTTCTATCATCAATACAATCTACCCAATTACTATCAGAAAAGCCAAATAATTTGAAACTTGATAACATATCCTAAAGTGCTTCTTCTATCATCAATACAATCTACCCAATTACTATCAGAAAAGCCAAATATTTTGAAACTTTGATACTTTAGAGTACCAAATCCAAAAATCAATAGTGCCTTCAACATAACACATGATCCTTTTTATACCTCCAAGATGATGCTTAGTGGGGTTATGCATAAATCTTGAAATTATACTTATAGAATGTGCTAGATCAGGCCATGTGTGAGATAAATAATTTAAGTCACCCACTATACTTTTATAATACTTTGCATTCGCAGGTCCAGTATCATCATTTGCTGTTAATTTTTCATTCACATTCATAGGAGAACAAGTTATTTTGCAGCCCAGCATATTGAACCTTTTGAGGAGATCCATTGCATTCTTCCTTTAGGAAATAAAAATACCTTGCAAACTTTGTTTAACTTCTAAACCAAGAAAATAATGCAATAATCCCAAGTTTAAAATGTCAAAATCTTGCATCATACGAGACTTTAAATAAGCAAGAATTGATTCACACACACACACACACACACACACACACACACACACACACACACACACACATATATATATATCATCAATATAAAGGCAGACCACTAAAAAGTCACGATCACGATGTTGTTTTAAATAAAGGGCAGGCTCATTATTACTCCTTTTAAAAGCATTTTCATGAAAATAGGAGTCAATTTTATGGTACCATGCATGTAGGACTTGTTTAACACCATATAAAGCCTTTTTTAACCTATAGACTTTTTTTTCCTCACCATTAACAACAAAGCCTTCTAGTTGAGAAACAAATACTTCCTCTTTCAATTCACCATTTAAAAAGGTTGATTTAATATCAAATTAAAATACAAGCCGTTTAAGTTGAGCACCTAAAGCTAGAAAGGTTCTCACCATTTCAAAGCCAACTAAGGGAGAGAATGTTTCATTAAAATCAATACCTTTCTATTGAGCATAGCTTTTAGCCACTAACCACATCTTATGCTTCTATACACTTCCATCAGCATTATACTTTGTTCTGTACACCCACTTGAGTCCAGTTGCATTCTTGCCTTGTGGAAGATGATCTAACTCCCAAGTATCATTCTTCTTGATGCAATTCATCTCTTCATTCATTTTATTTTGCCATACTTGCTGTTTTTTAGCATTTGCATAGAACATAGGATCCGAAACAAAGAGAGCCAAGTTATAAGAATCATAAATTTCTCTCAAATATCGAAACTTTCGAGGAGATATTTCACTTGAAGAGCTGGAAGGTGAATTTTTTGTGAAGTAGCAATTCTATCTGCACTGGATGGTGAGGAATGAGGAGTTTGTGAGCTGAGACCACTAGGTGAGGACAACTTTAAACCTGCTGGTTCTAGTTTTGAAGTTGTTGCATCAATACCAATTGACAAAGGAACAATTTTTTTATCTTCTTTGCTACTCGAGCTCCACCTAGCTTCTTTATTAAATATAATAGCTCTACTAATAATTATCTTGCCATTAATTGGATTATACATCCTATAAGCTTTGGATTGCACACTATAGCCAACAAAGATACATATTTCAGACTTTTCATCAAGTTTTTGACGAGATGATCTGACCAAAGCATAGGCTATACACCAAAAACTTTTAAGTGGCTTACCCAGGTCTTCACACCTCTCTATGCTTCCTATGGTGTAATGTTTGGTTCTGTTTTGTGGGAGACAAATTAGGAGATACACTGCTATTACTACTGCTTCTGCCCAAAACTGATTTGGAAGCTCTCTTTCCTTCATGATACTTCTAGTCATTTCTACTACAGTTTGATTCTTTCATTCAGCAATGTCATTTTGCTTAGGTGTATGTGGTGAAGTGAGCTCCCTCTGAATATCATTTTCCTAAAAAATGGAAAATTCATTAAAACAAAATTCACCTCCTTTATCTGTACACAAAACATTTATGCAACAATCAATTTGCTTCTCTACTAAAGATTTAAATTTCTTGAAATTTTCAAACACCTCATATTTCAATTTCAAAAAATAAACCAACTCATTTTGCTATAATCATCAGCAAACAACAAAAAATAACGACTCCTATTTTGAGACTCAGTATTCATTAGCCTACACAAATCTGCATACACTAGTTCAAGACATTGAGAAGCTCTCCAGGATTTCCTTACTGGAAATGATTTTTCACTTTGTTTTCCTAAAACAAAACCTTCACAAAAATCAATAGCATCAATGTTTGGCAACCAAAGAACCATATCCTTCTCATGCAAAAATTTCAACCCTTTAAGATGCAAATGACCATAACAGTAATGTCATAAATTAGAACCATTAATTCCTTTAGCAACAAAGGCATTCTCCTCAATAGAAGAAATATCGAGTGAGAACATTCTATTTTTAGCCATCCTGATTTTAACAAGGTTTTGACCAAACTTTTTGTCATGTATAACACAAAAACCATCATAAAAAATAGTTCTCAATCCACTCTCCATTAATTGACCCATACTTAACAGATTTTGATTCAAATTAGGCACATACGGAACATCATGGATTAGTTTCATTTTATCATGTTTAACATGAATAGCAACAATAACTCTACCTTACTTCGATGTATTGCGTTATCTCTAAGTCGAGCATTGGATTTTTGTGATAAATCCAGTTCCTTAAACAATGATCGAGAACCTATCATATGACTGGAACACCTACTATCGACAAACCAAATATCATCAAAAGGAATGTCAGTGTCCTAAGATTGTGCCATAAATAATGTTTCTACTTCTTCTGTCTTTGTAAAGCCAGCTTGCTTTTGTTCATCTCTTTGCTTTACCCAATAGTTTGCTTTTTTGTGCCTAAATTTTTTACAATGATGGAACTAAATTGAGCTTATCTGAAAATTTGATTGCTTTTGTTCATCAGATCGACTACGGCCTCTGCCATCACCACAACCTCTACCTCTACCTCTACCTGTAACATCCCGGTCCCACATAACGGGTCGGATCCAGGAAACGGGTCTACGAGAAGACCAATTAGAGAAGTTAGGACAGACATGCCTCATGCTCATGCATTTGTGAAAATGTG
>JAOQML010000002.1:19439348-19455871 GCA_027568935.1 Erythroxylum urbanii
GCCACCCTCGAGGGGCACGGACTCGGGTATCACCATCGATATCGGGTTCGGGTCCAGCGGGAGTGGGGTGTTACATTACCTCTGCCTTTGCCACAAAATCAGCCTCTATTGTTTCCTCTACCATTAGAATTTGAGGCTTTAGAAGACTCCTCCTTCAATTGAAATGCATGTTCTTAATGCTTATCTTGAAACTAATTCATCCTATCTTCGTGAGCTTGCAAAGAATTCATTAGTTCATCAAAAGAATATTTAGACATATCATGAGCGTCCTCAATTAAAGCTACAACAAAATTAAATTGAGGAGTAAGAGTTCTCAAAATTTTTGCAACTACTATTTCATCAATAATTTTTCCCCATACGACCTCATTATAATAACTATAGAACTAGGTCTAGACAAGTAATCCTATACAGAGTCACCTTTTTGCATATAGAGATTCTCAAACTCATGAAGAAGAGATTGGAGTTTCACAAAGATTAACTTGTCAGAGCCTTGAAACTCAATCTTCAAAATCTGCTATGCCTTTTTAGAAGTTGCTGCTGATGCGATTCTGGAGAAGAGGTTGTCCTGCAATGCTTGTTGAAGAAAAAAGAAAGCTTTGCATCATGCTTCTTATTTTCCTTCAATCGCTGCGCATATGTGTCTGGCTGCAAATCCATCATCAATCAAATCTCATAAATATTGAGATCAAAAGATGGTCTTCATCTTGATGGACCAAAACTCATATTTATCCCCATTAAAAATGGGAATCAAAGGCTGGGAGGTCGTTAAAACACTGAGGTTGTTGGTGAGACTCCATTAGTTACCATGAGTTACAATCAAAGGATGAGAGATGAGTGAGGTCATTGTTCAGCGGAAGCACTAGTTCACAATCAAGGCAAAATTCAGTTGTGATGCATTCAGGATGAATGCCCTATTCATGATCAAACCTAGGAGATGAAGAGAACAACCAAAGGAAATAAATTGCGGTGTTTTCTATCTTTTACACAAGCTCTGATACTAAAATTATTGGTGAAAGGGAAAGTTGTATCTAACTAATTGAATTAAATAATGAAGAATAAGACAAAAGTGGCTGCAACCTTTCTTATTTACATATATAATGTGAAAAGACTTATGTATAAATAGGCATACATCACAAACTAAAGAAACAAAAGATAACTAAAATATTGCAACAGAAAAATAGATAGTGGGAATATAGCCCATGTTCTGACTTATTTAACAAACTAATAATATCTTTAAAAAATGAAACAATTATTCCTAAAGTAAAGGAAACAGTTTCCACGTGCTTTGAAGTATTAGTCAACACAAATTTGGTATATTTGTTGTTATATCACCTTATCATTCTCATAAGGGACAGACGACCTACAATCATTTTTTGTATCACTTCCATCAATATC
Source organism: Erythroxylum urbanii (assembly GCA_027568935.1). Taxonomy (NCBI): domain Eukaryota; kingdom Viridiplantae; phylum Streptophyta; class Magnoliopsida; order Malpighiales; family Erythroxylaceae; genus Erythroxylum; species Erythroxylum urbanii. The sequence continues at coordinate 19,440,744 of JAOQML010000002.1, forward strand.
TGACCAGAGTTATAAAAACATAAGGAGCATATAATCATAGTGACTAAAAAAATTAAGGTTTAATTAACTACATCTGATTTAGTCAAATCCAATATTATTACTTTATATCTAAACATAAAAAAACTTGAAGAAGTATATTAAAATGTATATAACGGAAATATTGAGCAATCGATCATATATAAATATAAATGGTATTTTATATATTGATCTAATTAATACTAAAAAATAACTTGTAATTAAGCTCTTATTCTATGTTCCACATAAGATCATAGCCTGAAACTTCTTTATAGATTTAATGTTGAAGGATTAACCATATAAATATTGAGGATGGTTTGATTAGTTGCATGAATAAGAAAAAACTGAATGGTTAAGGTTTTTTCGAGTCCATAAGGTCACGAGTCTTAATGGGGTGAATCAAATTATTGGCTTATTTTTGTATTTCTCTAAACATTAGGTTTTCCATTCCCTCATAATGAAGCTAAAATTAACAAGCCAAACTTAAGCAGTTACATTAATATTCTTTCCTTGATTGCTAAAGCAATCAAGATGAAGGAGTTTGGTGGTTTCATGAGTCACAATAATTGCATACTACTACATAAATAGGATAATGACTAGATTAGCAAGACAGAGATCATTATTGGGAAATTGGAGCAGGTTTTGATCCTGCGTATAGTAAAATAATTGTGAAATTTTATTTCGTATTTGATTTCTCAAAGGTAAGTTCACTTAATTTCTATAATATGATTAACACATAAAATATAATAAAGTATGAATCTTAATTCGCATCTTATTGTGAGCTTGATCATTTTTTTATCGTTTCTCTCAAATCATTTCTAAAATTAGCTTATCTCAATCATTTTAATTTGATCTCTAATGATATCTACAGAATAAGTAGAGAGAACTCCATAACTATTATAGAGAGAATTAGACAAAGAATGCTAACTCATTTAGAGTCTTTGGATCTTGTTATTCAATTGATTGCTTTATTCATAGTCATAGTTTTGGTTCATTATTTTGGATTAATTTAGTTAATCCTTTCTTTAATTGAATCATTTTTCTTGTTAGATTAGATAGTAGAAACATAGTCAATATTAATATTTGTATTTCTCATAAGGATGATACTCATGTTCACTAGACTATAATATAAAAACAATAGATGCAATTTCTTAATTGGTCTTTAGTATGGTTTGGATTGTATGAACTTCAAAATTTTTAGAAGTAAAAGGTATGATGGAAATTAGAAAAGAAGTACATAGCATTTCAGTGGCATTTGAAGCTAGAGTCTTTCATCAGTTGTTACTCTTCTTTTTGTGCAAGTAAAATGAGAATCAAAGAAACTTTAAACTTCAACATATATTCTAGCTCTTGAAAAATTAAAGGAGAAGACCTTTAGCAAAAATCCCCTTATCTCTCTCTTCCTTAATTCTTTGGATTTGTCTATTTGTTTATTTTTTATTATTTGCTTTAATTAGAAAAAATGTCCCTCTTTAATAAATGAATATGCTTTATTAACACTTTTATATGTAATTTTGGGGAGGCATAAATTTAGAAAAATCATTCAGAGTTCAACATAATACTTTTTTATTTTTCAATAAAATACTATAGTAAATAGTCTGAATGATAATTAGGAAATAAATTGATTAAGGACAAATTTGTTTGGGGTCTATGCAAATCTTTTTGTTCTTTAATGAAGGAGTCAATTATGAGTTGATCAAGTATATAACTCATCAACTTTTCTCTCTTTTATTTCCTTATATGTAATTGATTCGGTTCCTAATATATTGGTAATGTATATAAACTTATAATTTATAATTAGACATACATAAATCAAATATATATCAAAATTATCATCTAGCAATATATTACGACTACTAAATATTATAAATGTCAAAGTAGTTTAACTAACAATTCTATATATAGTTATAATACACAACTTATTCATTTTGTGATTCAATTCTTAAATAGGATATATACTATAAAATTAGTATATGCTCTATATAAAATTCAATTATGTTCACTTTTGTAAATTAGTAATTGACATATTGTTTTTATTTAAAACTAATATTTTTCAAATATCAATCCGTAACTAAAAAATTCACAATAATTATTAATAAAGAATAATAGAACATTTTTTCATAATTATTTTATACTGATGGTTCTTTTATTAGATTATTAAACTATTTTCTTATATTCCATACGATACTTAAGTATTACTGATTGAGTTATTCTAAGTAGAATTAGAAATAAGTAAGATCGAAACATAATAATTTTCATATGAGATATTTTGGTAATATCATCTCTAAGGATTAATTATACAACTATCACAACAAAGACACTTACAAACTTATAAGTAATGTTTCATTCGAATTTTTTATTAGTCGGTCAGTTTAGTAAACTCATTCTTTACTGAACATTCACTCATTAGTTTAACTATCTATGTATTTTTAGTTTATAAGATCAACAAATTTCTTTGTAACAGAGAAATATATATGTATTAGTTTTACTATTATGTAAATATTATGTCTTTATGGAAATAGACTTAGGAACAATTAAAAAAACCTAAATCTAATTTGATTTCATAATTATAATTACATTATGATTTTAATTACACCATAGTTATTTTTAAATTAATATTTAATATAAAATGTAAAATATAATTAATAAGATAAATAAAGATAAAAATATATTTATTAAACAAGTAGATAATGTCGGTAGGTTATAGACAATAACTACAAGAAGGATGGGAATAAAAGCGAAAGAAGGAAAAGAGGCGTCGACAAAAAGCATAAATGCAAAATGACGCCCAGCTCTTAACGGCGGACTTAAAACTAACATATCCTCCCTCCAATTTTGTGAAGAAATCAACAATAACATCAACATCAACCCCCTAGAGGAAGGCTTACGAGCTCACTCATAACGTGTCAACCGTGAAACGTTGAGGGCCAGGAGTTGAATATGCCAAGAATAGAGGAAATGAAACTGCCTCCGCTGAAGGAACTAGTGCATCAAAGGTGCAGAAAGTTGAACTTGTGGAATCACTCAAGGTCCTGAAGCGACTTCACTTCTTTTTGAAGTGAAGGACACCGAGTTACCAGTAGAAGCATATTGTTGCTTTCCATAATATCTTCCATTTCATTTTCTTTCTTTTGCTTTCGCACTGGTTTTCAGGAAACTTCACATTCAATTTTGTCGTCATATATATTACCTAGGCTAAGCCAGACATATATATATAAACACATGTTATGCAAAAACGTTAACTTTCCCTACACAGTTTCACGATTGATACGTGATTTACTGACTCCCACAGAAATTGAAGTTAAGTGTATGGTGACACCAAGATTAATATCATGACATTATGTTAGTTGACCTGTAGGGAAACATTAAACATCATTTTGCCGGTTGTTTAAATAAAGTATGTCCTTGGCTGCTAAAAAGATCAGCTAGTATTATTCACACGATATTTGACATATTGGACGGGCAAATTCCAATAAACTACTTAAAATATCTACGGACGTTGGACACACGTTTAAAAACCATCGTACTATTAAATAAAAATTCATTTTCAAGTACTAGTGCGAGAAATAAATTCAATGATCTCTTCAAAAACCTTTTTCCAACAAATGAAAAGGACATTCCTCAAGTAATAACTCACAAAATTTTAACTAAATCAAGCTGGAAACATTTAAGATGGGCCACTTTGGGCCTTGTTAAGGATGACTCCCTCGTATTTGACCTGGAACCACTTCATTGCATCCTCCTTCGTTACTCTCTGCTGGATTCCAACTCGGGACTTGCACCTGCGGCGACGACCCACACGATAACCTGGGCGCTCTAGAACAACATAGAAATCCATACCATAGATACCAGTTGATGGGTCATATCTGGCAAGAGATTTAAATGTTAAAGGCAGTTCCATAATTTGATAGTCATAATAACAACTATCAAACACAAGTACGGCGACCCCTATAACAGCAAGAAAAACTTTGATGAAGATGAATATTATGGAATGCACAAAAATGTCACATAAACTGCATTTCCCAAGGATGATTATGATTAGGTCCCATCTCTAAACTTCTTGCGCTCCAGTATTATCTTAAAACCACCAAGAATCTGCACTTGAAACAAAACCAAGCACACTGCCATATGGTCGTGGAATCACTACAGTGGTAACAGAAGTCTTTAGCAACAGTTCTCAATATTACTTGGGGCCATCTCAACTCTAATAAACCAGTTGAGAAATCGAAGGCATGATACATAGGAGACTGTCAGCATAAGTTTATCAAACTTGAGAAGTTTGACAGACCAGTGCTTGACTAAGCAATAGTAAAAAAAAACAAACTATGACAAAGACAAACAACATTTTATACTCTTAACATCCATGCTTAGCAGTAGACTCTGTTGATTTGCATTTAACAACAGACGCAAAAATGTTTTTCGAAATTGTTAGTTGAACTAAAGCCAGAAACTGCCATTAAATCATTTGAACATTATCATTAAAAACACAATAACAAACTCCTATCAAAGCCAATCCATAAGAAATCGTAGTATACAACAAAGTGTGAAAGGACTCACTTGATGCCGAGATCAATGTGCTCCTGAATACCAAATCCAAAGCATCCAGTTTCACTGAAGTTCCTCCTCAAGAGCTCGTACTCTTTAACCTTCAACCCACTCTCCAGCAACTGCATAGCCTTCTCACCCCTCACAGTCACGTAACAAGCTATCTTCTCATTACGCCTAATACCAAAGGACCTCACAGTGTACCTAGCTGCTCAAATCCAAATAATAAACAAACCCATATAGAAACAATTTTAAATTGAAAATCACAATCATACCCTTGGAGAAGACTGGGGTCTGACCGCTGAGTTGCTCCAGCACCTAGTAGCAAAACCAAATCAGATCCAACACAAGCAAAACCAAGAAGGAAACAATTAAACAGATGAGGAAAGTCGAAACCTTGGCGGCACGAGTGAGACGATCCCCGCTTTCTCCGACGGAGATGTTGAGAACTAGCTTCTGGACTTTGATTTCTCTCATTGGGTTGGACAGCTTCTTCTCGGAAGCCTGAGGAAACATAAAGATACGTTCACATTTAGTACAAAGAAACATATACAATACAGGAGAGAGTTGAGAGACGGGGTAAAAACCATGGTCGCGGGATGGAAGGATGGAAAATTGGAGGGTTGTGTTGTCGAAATAGAGGTGGCCTCTGTATTTAAGAGAAATGATCTGTGTAAGGGTTAGGGTTTCGTATGACATTACGTTCCGTGGAAAGACAATATCGCCCTTTCTGGATTAGCAGGACCATCAACGTAATTTGCTTACTTCTTTTACCGAATCAACCGTATGATTTTGATAATTTTACGTTATAAGAGTACGATTCAGAATAAAGAAGATACCTGTCGATGAAATGTAATTATCAATGAAAATATGTAAAAAAGAGGCATCTTTGTTGAATTACTCACTCACTCACTCACAGGGACTAATTAGCTGTAAGTTTCACAACTCGTTCGGCACAAAAATTTACATTAAATTCTTACAACAAAAACGAATATAGTATAAGAAAGTAAGAATCGTTTATATGAAAATTTCTAACTTGTTAACTGTTACGTATCAAACTGATTAATAAAATAAGGATCATGATAATATGAAAGTTTGTCATAAAAACTAACAAATTGAATTTGACAAATAATAAAAGTGAATTATCGGTGAAACTAATATTAGTTTATAATTGCATCCATTATTAGGGCTATGATTGATTGTCCATACCAAAGAAATCATTTATCAAATCAATCATATATTTGTTATGATGCTTAATACATATTTTTCCTTACAATTAGTTAATTAGAAACAAATAATTCAATTAATCCTTATTATTTTTTATTGAAAAAGTGAATATTATATTAACAAAAAATAGTGTTACAAAGCAAAAGATGTTTAAAGGTATACTCGCATTCAAAAACAACAAATGAGAACTACCAACAATCAGATATTATACATTAGTTAGAAAATTAAGAGGAGTGAAGATAATTTGCTAGTAGGTGCAAGGTTGTTTAGGAAGATTAGCTCCCTGAATCCATTAGTGACTTCTTTGATTACTGTTCTTACAGTTTTGTTCTTAGCCTAAAGTTTTCTCAAATTTCTTTCCTTCCAGAAGATTGTGTATCAAGTGACCTCGGGAGTCTTCATTCTAAGTAAGTTGATAATGAGCTTGCTTGACAATTGATGAATAGGCTGGTCCTTCTAGAAAAAAATATCAGAGCAGGGTTATACCAGGAATTAATAGGCAATGAGGTCTTAGGAATGGATGATAACAGACCCATAGATAATCCTACAGTGATGATTACATAGGAACAAACTTTAGGCAACAATGTAACCTATACGAAATCTTCAAAAAAGGGTCCTACGAATAACCCACAAATTGAGGAAAAATCATTTACCTAGAGAGAAGCTGTAGGCTTCACTTGATAGGGATGGAAATACACCTATAGGCTCCAAGGTTAACAGTGTGGATGAAGAACAGAAGAAGACACAAGTAGAGACTAACTAATGCTCAAGAATCATGCGTCTTCCATTCACAACCTGAGGTACATATAGGCCAGCTTGTAACTACATTGACAATTAGAAATTTTGGTAACCTTACTGAATCCAACCCAAAGGAGCAAGTGAAAGCAATGCATTTGAGAAGTGGGAAGGAGTTGGCAGAACTAGTTCAGAAGGAAGTGAAAGATCAGGTTGAGATAAGTCAAAAGAAAGGCAAACAGAAGGTAATAGAAGAGGAGGAACCCCACTACATTCCACCTCCACCATACATACCCAAGTTACCATTTCCATAAAGATTAAGGCAGAACCTTGTAGAGAGCCAATTTGCAAAATTTTTAGAAAAGCTTATGCATTTGAGTTTTTTACTCCTATAAGTGCTTGAACATATGCCCAAGTATGTGGAATTCTTAAAGGAGCTACTTTCCTACAAGCAAGCTTGGGATTCGAAGTAGACAGTAACCTTAACAGCCAACTATCATTCAATGATCACGAACAACATGCCATCAAAATTAAAAGATCAAGGGAATTTCACTATTCTTTGCATTGTTAATGATGTGGAATTTTATAAATATTTGTGTAATCTTAGTGCAAGTATTAATCTTATACTATTGTCTACATTTAGTAAATTAAAGCTAGACGAAACAAAGCTAACCTCAATGACAATTCAATTAGCAGATCAGTCGATAAAGAAACTATTTTGGGGTTGTGGAAGATGTTCTAATAAAGGTTGACAAATTTGTTATTCCTATTGACTTTGTAATTCTTGATATTGCAAAAGACAGATAGTATCCACATTTTGAGATGTCAATTCATAAACACTAGGTGGGCACTCATTAATGTTAATGATGGGATCTTAATTATTTGTATTGGTGATGAAAAGGTTGAATTCAACATGAATAGGAAATTAAAAAGCAAGGTTGAGTGAAACATTTGTATGCAAGTTGATGTGGTGGAACTGTTAGCTGCAGTTTTTGCATGTGACAAGTTTCGTTCTTACTTACTAGGTTCGAAGGTTGTTATGTTTACAAATTACGTAGCATTGAGGTATCTTTTTCCAAGAAGGATGTAAAGCCCCGATTGATCCTATGGATCCTACTCCTATAAGAATTTGATATTGAGATCAAAGATATAAAAGGAACATAAAATATGGTAGTTGATCACCTGTTAAGGTTAGAAGGAGGGGAGTTGCACCCACAAGCAGAAATCAATGAATCCGATAAGACGTTATTCTCAATAAATAAATCAAGTATTTCATAGTTCGTAAACATCTAAACTATGTCACAAGTAGTATCCTTCTGCCTCATTTTTCTTACTAATAGAGAAAGAGATTTTTCCATGATTATGCACAATATATGTAGGAAGAACCAATTTTGTACAAGAACTATCCTAATGGATTAATTAAGCAAAGTGTTCCAGATAATGAATTTCATACTGCTTTAACTCATTTTCATAGTTCTTTGTATACATTACGGGGACCATAAGAGTGTTAGAGTGTGGATTTTTTTGGCCAACATTGTTAAAGTATGCATAGGACTTTGTAAAAAGTTGTAATAGATGTTAGAGAGTTGGGAACATTTCGAAAAGAGATGAGATGCCACTGTTGATAATCCTGGAAGTTGAAATCTTTGATGTTTAGAGGCTAGAATTTAAGGGTTCATTTCCATCCTCGTTTGGAAATATTTATATCATAGTGGATGTTGACTACATATCATAATGGGCTAAGGTTATGGCAACTCCAAAAAATGATGGCTGAGTAGTTCAAAGATTTATCAAGCAAATATTTAACAAGTTCGGAGTGCCAAAGGTCATAATTAGTGACCTAGCTACACATTTTTGTAACAAACCATTTGACGCTCTGTTGAAAGGATATTAGGTACAACACCGAGTTGAAATGTCTTACCACCCTCAGACGAGTAGGCAAGTAGAAGTGGTGAATAGAAAGCTGAAAAATATCTTGGAGAAGCCTATTAATTGTTTAAGAAATGATTAGGCAACAATGCTAGATGATGCATTTCGAACCTACCAAACAACCTTTAAGACAACCATTGACACCAAACCCTACTGATTAGTTTATGATAAGGTTTTTCATTTACCAGTGGATTTAGAGAATAAGGCGTATTGGGCAATCAAAGCATTGAACTTTGACTTAAAGGCAGAAAGGTGAGAGAAGGTTGTTGTAGCTAAATGAATTGAAGGAGCTGAGATTGCACGCCTACGAGAATGCCAAACTATATAAGGAATGAACCAAGAAATGGCATGATGCTTATCTGAAAGAAAGAGTTTGAGGTCGAAGATATGGTTTTATTGTTTAACTCTCACCTTCAATTATTTCCTAGTAAGTTAAAATCAAGATGGAGTGGCTCGTGTCATGTCACTAAAGTTTTCTTACATAGTGCATTGGAGTTGACCAATGACAAAGATAGGACATTCAAGATCAATGGTCATTAGTGTAAGCCTTATTTCAGAGGACATTAACCCCAGGATCGGGAAGTGCTTTCCCTCTTCCCCCTTAAGTAGTCCAAGCATGATGAAGAAGTCCTGCTAGTGACTTTAAACCTAGCACTAGTTTATATATACATTTATTCTCTTTATACTGGTGTGTTTTACTTAATTAACATTTTCTGAGTTTTTCTTTGCTTGTTGCAGAAAAGAGAGATTAAGGCACGATTGGTGAAGAAGGTGAAGTAAATCACAAGTTAATATAGAAATTACTTATAATAGACAAAATACACAAGAAGGGGGTTGAATTGTGTAATCTTTTTGTGAATACAAAATTCTTAATATTTCTGATAAGAACTTCTCTAAATTGTTAAAAGAATATCACAAACGTTATCCGAAAATTGTTATAAGTTAAATCACAAATAACTTCTATATAATTGTTTAAGAACAAAATAGAATAAGTTGAGGGATAGAAGATAGACATTGCGATTTTATACTGGTTCACCCCAAACCGTGGGCTACGTGCAGTCCTCAGAATTTGTCTGAGTATTCACTATATTTCAACAAATTACAAGTATTCTTTCTTCACTTCCAGAGCCTCTTCAGGTCTCTTACACCAAGTATTCTTTCAGCTATCTTAGCCTTTTCAGGCTCTCAGTCTTTTCTTTCTCTCACTAGAAAGATATCGTGAGCTATTGTTACAGTAAGTTTAGCTCTCCAGTATCGCACTACAGAATTTTTATTTTCTAAGTATACACTTGAACGCTAAAAAATTGTAGGATCAAAGGTTTCTCAAAAAGTTGAAAAGTTAAAAGTTGTTCAAAAAGTTGAAAGGTGTTCAATCTTCGACTACGACCAGTATTTATAGTCTAAGTCTCCAACTGCTTCTTGATTCTTGATAGCTACTTCTTGAGTCTTGATAACCGCTATTTATTTGAGTTCTGTAACCAACTCCTACTAACTACCTACTCGACGTACTAGCTTATCTTCTACTTTGTATCGTCTATGTTTTGTTTCTTCTGTATCTCCACTTCGCCTGTGTTTTGTTTCTTCTATGTTTCCACTTCGTCTGTGTTTTCTTCTGTATCTCCACTTCATCTGTGTTTTCTTCTTCTGTATCTCCACTTCGTCTGTGTTTTCTTCTTCTGTATCTTCTACTTTGTCTGTTTTTTCTTCTGTATCTTTACTTTGTATGTGTTTTCTTCTTCTGTATATCTCCACTTCGTCTGTATTTTCTTCTGTATCTTTACTTCGTTTGTGTTTTGTTTCTTCTGTATCTCTATTTCGTCTGTGTTTTGTTTCTTTTGTGTTTTGTTTCTTCTATGTTCTCCACTTCGTCTGTGTTTTCTTCTTCTGTATCTTCTACTTTGTCTGTGTTTTCTTCTGTATCTTTACTTCGTCTGTGTTTTCTTCTGTATCTTTACTTCGTCTATGTTTTCTTCTTCTGTATCTCCACTTCGTTAGTGTTTTCTTCTGTATCTTTACTTCGTCTGTGTTTTGTTTCTTCTGTATCTCTACTTCGTCTGTGTTTTGTTTCTTCTGTGTTCTCCACTTCGTTTGTGTTTTTTTCTTCTGTATCTCTACTTCGTCTATGTTTTGCGCTCCTTCTGTATTTTGCTTCCTTCTGTGTTTTGCACTTCTGCACACTTAACACACTCATCAAACTAGTTTATTTATTTCTAACATTATTATTATTTGATTGTCATCAAAATTAATCATCGTAAAGTCCTCCTGACTTAACAATCTCCCCATTTTTGATGATAACAAATAATTATAATTTAGAAAGATAAAAGTAAATAAACTATTTTTATTCAAATAATGAATAAGAATTGGAATACACATATACTATCTTCTTTTCTTTTCATGTATCTGTTCTTCTTTTCTTTCTTCTGCTTCTGCTTCTGTTCTTCTCCCCTTATTCGTTTCTTCTTTCTTCTTCCTTCTACTCTTCTCCCCTATCTTCTGTTCTTCTCCCCCTATTTGTTATTAATCAAAAAGGTTTTCTCAGATGCTGTATCATTTCAAAAAACATTCGTTGCATGTTAGTCCTGATCAACTTGAGGTCTTCTTCTACTGTCACCCGAAGATAAGCTACTTCCTCATGTAGATCACAAACTGAGTCACCCAAATCATCAACCTTAGTATGAATTTCTTCCATCTCCTTCACTAAGGCTTCCTGACTCCACTTTTAAGAGTGACTAACTTCTTCCATAGCAATTGTAGGAACTTGTTGAGGATCACTTGATGGATAGAAGTTTATTTCAACATGTGTTTCTGAAGGCAAAACATCTAATTTAATGATTTTCAAACAGGAGGTTTGAACACTTGTTTTCCTTCTGGGAGATCAAGATCATCAGGTTTTGGTGGTTTTGGTATTGGTTTGCCAAGAAGGTGAAGGACATCTTTAATTGAAGGTATAGAACTCAAAGATATAAGGTGGATAATTAGGTTCACAAGAGTTTTTAAATTAAAACTGATACCTCTGACCATAATAGTTTTGAACTGTCCTTTAGTCACCCTTCCAACTACCTGAGAAGTTGCGTATGTGGAGAAGCGTCCACAGTAACTTCCTGATGCTTTCGAAATGTGGTGTGAAACATAGATGCCTCTTGGTTGCTCTGTATTGTATGCTCCATCTATGCTTCTCACAGCTTCTTGTATTTGATCATCTGTAAGATCACCTATTTTTCCTTCAGGGTACATCATTTGTTTCCCTTTTTCTGCATTGCGTACAATGTTTAAGGCTCTAGGTTGCACATTAGGTACAATCTTGATCAATGTTCTACCTGTAGCTGGGTAGATGGTATATCAATCCTTTGTCATCTTCAACGGATATGGTTCTGATTTTTCATCTCTCAAGATCCCATATAATCTTCTCTCTTCATGATTCAGAAGATGTATGGACCGATTATTGACCAAGATAGCTTCAACTTGTACTTTGATTAGCCTTTTCATAGGTTCTTTTATTATGATTGAGCCTCTACTTCTAACAGGTACAATTTCTTCTATCACTTTCATTTTCAAGTCCTCTTTTCTGATAGGACCAAGAGAATCAACTGATTTTTCCTTCTGTTTAACACCGGTTGAAGTACTCTCTTTCTAACTGGTTTTCAACTTCTTTTTTCTTCTACCAGTCTAAAAGGTTGTTGTGGTCGGGGTCTCTTCGTCTCAAACTCCAACTTCCTCTTAATTTCGGTCTCTTTTGTTGATTTTGGCTGTTGTTGTTGTAAAATTGAGACCAACGACCTAGTAGCCTGTAGTGCTTTTCCTACCTTCTCAGAATCTTCACCAGGAATCAATTCTTTTCCTCTCTTTTACTCTTTTTGTCGAAGAGTTAGTAACCTTGATGATCTTCTTAATTTCTTAACTTGCTCAACATCAAGTGTCTCTCCTTTCCTTTTTAACGAAATTTGTTTCTCAGATAGATGCACCTGGCTTTTTTCTTTTTGTAGAATCGTCTTATCTTTAGCTACTACCTCAGACGATTTATTCCTCTTTTCTTCTGTAACCATTCATCTCGAGGGTTAAGGTTCCTTCCTCTCTGTGGAAGTAACATTTCCACTTACACTATGTATAACAGTCCACTCCCCCTCAGTCCTTGCTTTCTCCATAGAAGTTGTCTCCTCCTTTTCTTCAGTTTTCAATCCCATTCTACTTATAGTAGACGCATTAATAATGCTTTTGATATTTATTTTCATTTTGTTTCCTCTTTCAAGAAGAATTCTAGAATCTAGAAAGATTCTTGTTAACATCATATCATACAGTAAGGCATTAGAATCCCTCTTTGTTTTCATCATATACCCCAAAATCAGGTGTGGAAGATTTATTGGCTGATGGTTGAGTATATAGAACGGGCATTGTTTATCTATACTTGTCATAACATTCCTCGATCCTGTTTTTGGTGGAATACAGTGAAAGAGTGTAGAATGTAGAACCCTAGCCTTCGGGACAAGATTTGATGCCTTCTTATCCTTTAGGTCACTACATCCATATAGTTGTCAATTGACGTGTGCCTTCTTTACGAGACTTTCAATCATCTATTTAGTGTTATGAGACACCTCTGCTCTAACACATGGACATCCACTAACCTTCTTGATTAGCTCCAATGTCACAATAACCGACAATCTATCCACAATTGATACTACAGTATCGTCTACAACTTTCATATTCTTCCAAAACTCATAAACTTTATTCAGATAAACTGCTTCACAAATCTGAAAGAAGTTTTCCTATCCCACTGCATCGACTTCTGATTCAATTTCCATCTGATTCTTCTTCAAGGAGTCAAAATCAACAAGTCTTCTATAAATCATAGCTTGCTCCATTATGATCTTTAGACAATCGAAACTTTCTCAATGTAATGAGATTTGTCTCTGAAGATGAGAATGTAACTGAAAGGGCTTGAAATCAGGAGTAATGAACAATTTTTGTTTAAGAGCTTCTGTAAAAGTCAATTTCAGAAGATTTCAAAAGTATTCTAAAGTCGGTGATGTTCTGAACTTTTTGAGAAGAATTTTCTTTTATACTACCTTTTTAAAAGTTACCGTCTGTAACTTATAGTTATTGTGCTCTTAAGAACTTATGACTTTTTATCTTCCTTCTGTAAAAATCCTCTGGGTCATGACGTGTCAGACGATTTATCACTCAACACTACCATATTCAAGTTTCGTCTGATTTCTTTAAATCTTTCTTCATTCAAGGGCTTAGTGAATATATCTGCCCACTGATGATTCGTCTCAAAAAATTGTAGACTGACAATTTCCTTCTGTACATAGTCTCGCAGAAAATGATATCTAACTTTGATATGTTTTACCCTTGAGTGTTGTATTGGATTCTTCGACGGGTTGATAACACTTGTGTTGTTACAGAAGATTGAGATTTGTTCTTCTTTTATTGAATAATCTTCTAACTGATACTTAATCTATAAGGTCTGTGAGAGACATATATTCAGCTTCTGGAGTAGATAGAGCAATCGAACTTTGCCTCTTACTAGACCATGAAACTAGATTATGGCCAAGAAAGTGACAGCCTTCACTTGTACTCTTCCTATCAATCCTGTCTCTAACGTAATCAGCATCATAGTAGCCAATTAACCTGAAATATTTACCTTTCTTATACATTAAGCAAAGACCAATAGAACCTGATAGATATCTCAAGATTCTTTTAACAGTAATATAATGAGATTCTCTAGGATCTGCTTGAAATCTAGCACACAAACAAACATTAAACAAAATGTCAGGTCTGCTTGCTGTAAGGTAAAGCAAAGAATCAATAATTCCTCTACTAAAACCATTTTCAATCAAAAAAGAACTTAGACGATCATACCAAGCTCGAGGAGTTTGTTTCAAACCATATAAAACTTTGTGAAGTCTATAGACATAGTCTAGTTTCTTGGGATCTTCAAAACTAGGAGGTTGCTTCATATAAACCTCTTCATCTATAAAACCATTCAAAAAGGCACTTTTCACGTCCATTTGAAATAGCTTTATATCATGACAAACAGCATATGCAAGTAAAATCCTAATAGCTTCTAACCTAGCCACAGGAGTATAAGTTTCATTATAGTCTATTCCTTCTTGTTGATTATAGCCTTGAGGTACTAATCTAGCTTTGTTACGACTTACTCTACCTGACTCGTCTAGTTTATTCTTAAAAACCCATCTGGTTCCTATAATAGACTGTTTGGAGGGTCTAAGAACTAAAGACCAAACTTTACACCTAGTAAATTAGTTCAGCTCTTTTTGCATGGCTAAAATCCAAGCTTCATCCCGAAGAGCTTCATCAATTTTCTTAGGCTCTATTTCAGAAATAAAAGCTACATTTGCTTCTCTTTTGAATTTAAACATAGTTCTCACACCGTCTAAAGTTTCTCCTATAAGCAGATCTTCTGGATGAGAAGATTTATATCTCCAGTCCTTTTTTAGACTAAAACTTTCAGGAACTTCTTCTACTTTCTCTACAAGAACATCTAATGGTAACACATCTTCATTATCAACTAAGGGTACTGCTAGGGTTTCATTATCAGTATCATTACTTCTATCTGGTTGAGAATCATCATCAAATTTGACGTGAATAGATTCTTCAACAGATTTAGAAGCAAGATTATAAACCCTAAAAGCTTTAGAAGATAATGAATATCCTAGAAA
>JAOQML010000002.1:19461526-19485289 GCA_027568935.1 Erythroxylum urbanii
GTGGAAGCGCTTCATAAGGCACTCAAGTCACAACGCCTTTATCTGAGCATGCATTTTATGAAATGCAACAATTTCTGTATACCTCATATATCACGATCTTATAAGGATGTTTAGACAGAATTTTAGAGTCATCGGACCTAAGTCCGGCATTCAACTGACGTTGAGAATTCATGCTCTCATTCACATTCAAGTAGCAGTTCAATATTTCACTCATACAACACATTCATCAGACCTTCTATCCAGTAACCCACACAAACAATCACATTCATACAATCATTCAAAAATTAATCAATACCAAAATTCACACAAAACAAACAATGAAATGAGACCATCTAGGTCTACTCACAGTACGCTCCAGATTAGAAATTGCTTCCAAGATCTGGAAATGTCTGAATGTGTAAATTTATACTGCACATCAAAATTATGTAATACACACATTGCACACAGACATTAATAACTTTGCACAATTATAAGCATTCATTTATGCATATGTGTGTATATAGAATATGTATAATGCATGTTCATGACAATCCCGAGTATCTTTCCATTATTCTTGTTGCATTATCAGTCTTTTGTCAACACTCACCTAACTAAAATTTGTCCTTAGGGTTTATACCTCAAATAAACACTTTGAATCTAATTTCATAACCCAATGAATCATTTTAGATGTTTCTCCAAACACTGACTTTTGAGTCTACTATTTTTGATCATTTAGACAATAAAAATGAAGTAATTTGGGAAAAATTTCTTTTGATAATTGTCCTTCTATCTCATAAGTTTCTAATGACACTAAAATCCTTCAATTTGGTTCAGTAGTGTAAAAGTTATTCTCCAAATATTTTCAGACTGCTTTTATTCTGAGACAGTGCCCTATACTCAAACTCCACCCAGAATTTGAAATTCTTACAATCCGATTCAGAATTTTATTTCTTCAGATGATTTATAGCCCTATTTCTCTAGTTTACTCTAAATAAAAAATCATCCCAATTGGATAACTACAGATCAAGATATCATCAAAATACCAAAGCATGTCTTGTGCTAGAAAGTTCGCCTGAAATCTTTCAAGTTTGCCATGGCAACCCAAAAAAGTTGGCCGCGGGAAACTTCATCCTTCAAGTTGGCCACGGCAAACCAACGAAAGTTGGCCGTGGCGAACTTTGACATAAGCATACGTAGAACATGTTTCATTTTTCAGATTTTCAAACTTCCTAACATTTACATGTAACTCATCTTATACCTAGATTATCTTTTCCATTTCATTTCCTCATCATCCTCTACCCAATTCAACTCAATAAATCACTCACAAACGAAGCATATTTTTCATCACCCATGACACATACATAAACATTGCATAACCAAATCATCAAATCTCAATTTACTCATCATTCTAGCTTCATTTAACCATACTCATGATATTTAAAGCATCACTTACTTGATTTAACTAAAGCTTCTTCAAGAGTCTCCAAGAAACCCTAAGTTCCAAAAATCACACGATCATCTTCATTTATGAAGGACAGATTAGGTTGTTCTTGTGACAAAATGAAGAGATAACAAGGATCTTGACGTGGTAGTGTAGGATTTTGACAAAAAACAACATGAAGGGGTTAGGTTGTGAGAAGGAGAGTGTCGTGGCTTTGAGAGAAGAGAAGAAGAATGAAGAAACCAAGTAGCAAGGAAAATGAAAGACAAAAGTGAGAGATGATCTTTCATATGTAATGACATGGTTGAGTTTTAAAATCAGTGTAACAATTGCTTGGTGGGTGTCATGACACATGTCATGACACTCATCGCATAAAATCAAATTAACACCTTGTAATACCATTTAATGACTAGTCCAATCAAATCCAATTTCAACTCCAACTGCCTCCAAATTTTAATTGACACTTATCAATAAATCCCAAAATCATTTATAAAAATTTCCATTGCCATTTGACGGTAAATTCTACAACCATTTATCATTTGTTTTGCTACTTGGCATTTTTCCTAGTCCAAAAATTACCCCAAATTTTCAGAAAATTTCCCAAAATTCTCCAAATAATTCTAAATCACTAAATACACTCTCCAAATCAAATTTTAACATATAAAAACCACAATTCCCAATATAATCACATTTACAAATCAATTATACCCGGAATTCGTCAATGAATGCATGTATAAATATTTTCATGTGTAACAAATTCAATATTCACGTGTATGTGCATATCCTATAATGCATGAGCACGAAATGCATTTTCTAATCTCTCAATTTTATTTCTCATTTACGATATTCCCGACTCTAACTCTTAATATGGGAATGAGATGTTACAGAATGAACTTAACCTTTATAATTTGATTCTCTAAACCAAAATCGTTGTCTTATTTTTGTGACATTTTGAAGTGTGTTTGCAAGCCTTTAAATTATGAATTTTTGCAATTTCAATCTCTCATTATTTGATTTACTCAAACAAAAGTCAATTTGAATTACAAGGTGACTAACCAATGGCAATGATACCTTGCTATACTATTTTATACAAGTCATATAATTACGATATAGTAACTTCAATTAATTTTAAAACTTTGAGCTAAACACGGAGCTATCACTTAGCCATGTAGGTTTTTACCATAAGTTCATTAAGGATTTCTTGAAGATAGCCTCTCCTTTATACAAGTTGTTACAATAAGATGTCCTTTTTGAGATTGATGACAAGTGCAATGAGATGTTAGATTAACTTAAGGAGCTTTTAACATCTCCACCAATGATTCAGCCTTTGGATTAGAGACTTCCCTTTAAAATCACGTGTGATGCAGGTGATTATGTAATAGAGGCTATTTTAAGACAAAGAGTGGGAAGAGTTGCACATGTCATCTACTATGCTTCAAATTCTTTAAATTTGGCCCAACTAAATTATTTTAAAACCAAAAAAGATCTTTCATTTGTTGTATTTTCTTTAGAAAATTTTTTATCATACTTATTAAGTGTTTTAAATTATTATTTACTCTTATAATACAAGCACTAACTCAAAAAAAGGAAGCAAAGCCAATGTTAATCAAATAGATCCTCCTCCTTTAAGATTTTGATTTAGAAATAAGAGATAAGAAGGGGACAGAGAATATGGTTGTTGATCACCTTAAATGCTTGGTCCGAAAAGAAGAGAATGTTTCCCTTAAGAGAAACATTTCTAGATGAACAATTTTTTTTTGTCAATTTGAAACCTCCATGGTATGCAGATATTGTGAATTTTCTAGTTATTAATGATTACCTATATGTTTATCAAAGGCTTGAAGGAATAAGTTAAAAACTGAAGTCAAGTACTATATATGAGATGGCCCCTATCTTTGAAGGCATTGTGTAGATCAAGTCATAAGAAGGTATGTCCCCAAGAGTGAGATGCTTTTTATTTTAACCTTATATTATTCTTATGCTTATAAAGGGCACTTTGGAGTAAAAAGGACTACCTATAAAGTTTTGGATAGTGGTTTCTATTGACCTTATTGTTCAATAATGGAAATTTCTTTTGCAAGTTATGCGATAAGTACTAATGATCAAATAACGTGTCTCATAGAAATCAAATGCCATAAACCTCCATCCTTTTTTTTAAGTCTTTGATGTTTGGGGCATTGATTTCATAGGAGTGTTTCCTTTGTCTTTTAGCTTTCATTGTATCTTATTTGGAGTTGATTATTTTTCCAAATAGGTAGAAGATAAAGTCAACAAAACTAATGATGCTAAAGTTGTTGCAGTTTTTTCGAGTCTAATACCTTTTCTAGGATTGGGATGTTGAGAGCTATTATAAGTGACACGGGAAAATACTTTTGCAGCAAGATAATAGAAGCTTTATTCAAGAAATGCCCTATCAAACACAAAGTTTCCACCTCCTACGATCCCTAAATGAGTGTCCAAAGTGAGGTGTCCAATAAAGAAATCAAGTCAATCCTAGAGAAAACAGTTTAACCTAATAAGAACGATTGGAGCTTGAGGTTGGAAGATGCACTGTGGGCATATAGAATATCCTATAAAATACAAATTGTTATGTCCTTATATAGATTGGTGTTTAGGAAGTCTTGTTATGTTCCTGTGCAGCTATAACACGAGGAATATTAGGCTAAAAGTGTTGCAACATGAATCTTGATGAGATAATAGTGCATAAAAGACTACATTTGCAAGAGCTTAAAGAGATGCAGAACGACTCATATGACAATGCAATGATATAAAAGGAAAAGACTAAAGCTTTCCATGACAAGATGATCTTGAGAAAAAGCTTTGTTATTGGACAAAAAGTGCTTCTTTATCATTTTTAGAGTTAAATTATTCCTAAGTAAGTTATACTCTTATTTGGTCAGTTCATTTTTGGTTTTTAGTGATTTTTCACATGATGTAGTAGAAATATAGAGGCTAAAAACCATAAAAAAATTTAAGCTGAATGTTCATCACTAAAGTCATTCTACGAAGGATTCCTAGTGGAGAATATGGAAGCATTGATACTTAAACACCCAGATGACATTACATGAGGAGGAAAACATGAAGTCAAGCCAACAAGGATAAATAAAGGAACTACTTGGGAGGTAACCCAAGAGGAGTTTGTTCCTTTTCCTTTACATTTTTTCATTTTTTAATGCTCCATTTCTTACATTTAATGTTACATTGACATAACAAACAAGATCCCCACCCCCTTATATAAAACTTATATTGGGTGTGTTTTAAAGTTTATTTCTTATGTGTACTTAAACTCTTTTTGCTTGTTTTTTTTAAGAAAAACTCTCTTTTTCTATTGCTTCTAGGATGATAAAGTTATAATTAGAGAGTAAAATTAAGAAAAAAATTCATGGAAAAATTTTCATGTCTCTTTACTTTTATGATTAAACAAATGTACATTTCCTTTAGAAGAGTAGTAAATAGTGGGTAGACATAAGCTAGTAAGATTTTGAGCATTTAGACTGGCACATCCATATCAGTCTCATTGTCTTTTATTTATGTGTGACCTTTACGACATATACATCCTAACTTTTCCTTGAATTTGTATTGGAGACCACATTTTTATCACATGCATTAATATGGAAATGATATAGGCATTCTTTATTTCGTAAGCTACATTAGTCAAATAGCTAGCCAATGACATGATTTATCTTGTTGTTAAGCCTCTTGAGCTTTATTAGTCTTTTCGTTTCCCAAGCCTTAAACATATTGGAGCATTTACGATCTTTTCTGTTTGTGGATAAACAAGAGAATAAATGTGTGGTGCACACATATTCGGGTTAATTATAGTTGATGACATGTGATTTTTATGTCTTATCAATGAATTCTATCATTGATGTAGTTTATTTCAATTTTTCTTTATTAACAAGAGAAAAGAAAAGAAAAGGAGAAAATAAGAAAATAAGTTATCAAGGAGGAAAATCATTCTTTTTGAAAAGTAATTCATGTTCATCTTTCCTCCTAAATTTGTATAGAATGGGTGACTTGATTTTAATATAATTAAGGGAGAAGTTATTGTAAAGGGTTGCTCCTTATAGTTATAGTTTATTATTTATAATGGTTTTTATAGGTAGTTTATTCGATTTCTTTTTGCTTCAATTGGTTTATGGTGTAAAAGCTTGAATCTAAGTTATGAAACAAAGTTTTTTCATCATCATAACTGATGATACACAGATTTGATTGAATGTTAATTTTTGCACTCAATACTCTATTAAGTGTTTTTCATGCCTTACTAATTTTTATGACTTTTGGACTACATGATCCAAATACTTCTCACCTTAACCTTTGGCCCATTATAACTTTGAAAATTCATTTGATTTGTGTTATGTGAGTGAATATTTAATGGTGGAGAACTAAAATGATATGCAAATTTATGGAATTTCTTCATCATGAAAGGTGTTTGAATGTACCCCTGGATTTATCTTATTTTTTAAACAAAACTTGTCAAATTCTACCTTTAGATTGCTCAATTTTTTGAGGGATTGGTTATTGAATGATCATGATTAAAAACATTAAATATTCAATTCTTGCTAAGGTTTTGAAAGTTATTCCTCTTTTCTTATGACTATCTATCTATTCTTAGGAAATACGGTTAAAAAGTAAGTGTTTTTATTTTGATTTTGATTTTGTTTTTATTTTTGATTTTTAGTTTCTTCGATGAAGGCCAAAAGTTAAGTGTGGGGGAGCTTGATAAGTGCTTGACTGTTAACATATGTATTCCCTAATGCGTAGTGATTAATGTTACGTTGAACTTAAGATACTTATTTTGGTTTATATTTTTCTTTAGGTATAAATTATAGGAATAAGAACCAAAATGAGCTAAATTTGAATCCTTGGTGTCATTCTATTGATGTTCAATCTTATATGCCTTCTTGGAGCAAAAGGGAGATGAATTAAAGTAAAGATGGGATAAAAATGGAAGAATTAGAGCTATTGTGACTTACAAGGTTGTGTATTTAAACGTGTATGAAATCAAAGCCGTTGTTTCAAGCAACCATAAGATTACCTTATGGAGACTTACATAACCATGTAGATGACTATATAGTTGTGTTTGTTGGTTAAATATCTCTGAGTTCGTGTAACTCTATAATTTTTCTGAATTAATATGCACAGTCACTTACACACCTATGTAGTTGACCATGTATAACAACGTAACCCTAGTTTTGCACTATAAAAGGGCATGAAGAGATTAGAGACAAAAGGAGACATATTCTCTTCCCTTTTAAAAGCTATAAGAAGTTAAATTTCATCTTTCTAATTCAAGGGGGATATCAAGGCTGACGAATATGTTTAGGCATTGATTAATCTAGTGATGTTGTTTTTAACTCTTTTTTAGGATTGCCTATGTTATTCTATGTTTAATGTTTTGGATTTATATATGAATGATTACGATTTGCCTACTAGATTATTCATGTATGGATTCATTGATAAAATCTAGACTACAATATGTAATCATTGTATAACTGATTCACTTCTAGTAAACTAATGGTCAAGCTTTATTAGGGATAATATAGTGTAGCTTAAATGATCCCAGCTTATGTGGTTATTGCTTAGATTGACCAAATTTCCTTCTCTATGATATGGTTTTCACACTAAATTTAGAGAGCTTATTCTAGATTGTTTGATAACTAGACCTAATTAAAGAGCTTGTTTGAATTAGATACATCCTAAGGGAAAATTAGGATTAACAGAGATTATTTTTAATCTACGCTTAATAGTTTCAAAGAAAGGTACATGAACAATATAACGATTGATTGTACACATTTGTGTGAAGGTCTAGATTGAACTGTAAACTGGATTTGAAACTCATTGATTAATTATATAAATTTTATACTAATTGATTTGATTTTTCTTCAGTAGCTTAGTTTTACTTTATTTTGTTCATTGAATTCATCCAAACACCTCCCTCAATCCTAAACACTGGTTTATTTATTAAAAAATTTAAACACACACTCTCTATAGATACGATCCTTTATTATCACTACTATAAATTTAGTTATGTAAAGTTAGGATTTATTTTCTAGTGTTTCAATGCATTGACTATGAACCGATATAACTTTTTTATGGAATCGGTAATCTATTTATCACTATACTTCTTGTCAATGATAAATGAACTTTTCTTAGGTTATTAATAAGCATTTTGTTAAAAGGAAAAGCTTTGGTACTAGTAAACATATACAATAATTACGTAGGAAGCAACCTCTAAATAAACCAATCCAATTATATTTAGCTTAGTAAGTTACAATTTCAAGAAATAATAAAAATTAATTATTTGATCGATTAGGCTTTTACTTTGCAAAGTAATTTAACTATACTAAGGTTATGGATGTTGTTACCAACGAGTAATTTACTTTAAATTTAATTGAATAGTCTTAAAAAGGATGAATTAATTGTTGTTACCATATATGTAACTGAAGTATAGTTTGAGTTTGAGTTTTGCGAAATAAATTGCTTATTATTCCATATTAATTGTGAATTGATGGTGACTTTATATCAATGAAAATTTATCACCTATACATAATCAATTGGTGTGGTATATTCATATTATAATATATGAACAGTAAAATCTATCATTCATATTAAGACTATAACTCATATGGAAAAAAACTGATTTCTGAATGGAATAAAATATACAATATTTACATTAAAAAGTATGTTATTAGAGGAAAATAAATATACTTTAAATGTTGAATCAAAATCAACTAGGCAAAACATAAAGCATTGGGTTAAACTTTTGAAATTTGAATAAAGTTTGAGCATCAAATGAATTTTGTTCTATTGATTTTGACATAAGTGATAAGTCAAAATTATGAGTAGTTTTAGTAGGAATTTGAAACTATGGCCTCACTGATTAACTGAAAGTATTTATGACCACGTGTTTATTATCACATCAAAAGGATACGATGACATTTCAAACAAGCTTATCATATTCCACAAATATTTTCAAAAATATTTCATGTTAGTTTATTTTGGTATGTTTTATTAGTTACTTATTGGATTATATTTTTTACTCGTTTTTTGTTGACTTTATATATAAGGTTCAATTGTTTATATTAAGTTCAAATGTGAAAGATAGTTTAATTAGTTTGAGGTTTAACTACAAGTTACCATAAGTATATAGAAATTCGGGTTGTTGATGAATAAGGTGACTAAACAAATAATGGTCATACTTTTTAATTGGGTTATTGAATCTTATTAGAATTAAAAATTCACTTACGTTGATAAACATTATAATTCATTTACTTGAGGATAAACAAAAATTTAAGTTTATGAGAATTTAATGTACATGCAACATACATATATTTTTCTTAGTATTTCGTTACGTTGTCTTATCTAAATTACCTTGATTTTATTGAATTTATTTAATGTTTTAGTTAATTTTGGATTTATTGGTTTGAGGATGATTTTGGCTAAGGATTAAAGAGTATTACAAGTAAATAAAATAAAATATGTCTTTGACTAAATACGGTCTCAAATGTAAGAATGTTGAACACAACCTGACATATGATTACATGTTAAGGTGTGTTCCTCTCTATAATTATAGGATAGAAGATGCGAGCTCCTACACTGTCAGGTCAAAGCCTATATCACAAAATAGAAAAGTTACGATGAAGCACATAGTTTAAAACATGGACAAGTTAGTGCTCATATTCCTTTCTAGAAAGAGACTCTTAGTGCAATATGAAACACAGTCTAAGACATAATTGTGCTTATGATAAAATAATCAATCTAAAGAGTGGCAAAAACCATAGTTCAAAGAGTAATCATAATTCTTTTATTTCTTTTTCATTTTTATAAAGTTTGATAATAGGAATTAACAATTATAGGAGAGAGAGAAAATTCTAAGACAACACTTTGTAATCATCTTCAATAAAGGAAGAGATTTGGAATCACTCTAATGAAGTAGAAAAAATAATGACTTCAACTCTTCTATTTACTTTTATTATTTCAAGGATGATGTGTAACTAAGTAATTTTATGTTTATATAAGAGAAAACTTAGTGTTATCTCATATAAATTGATTTCAGTATTTTATAAAAGAGTTCTATTATAACATTTTTTATCTTATTAGTGATTAGATAAAAAAAAGGCTTAAATAGGATATTAATTTATATGCAAATATTTGAACGAACCTATTTGTAGATCAATCTACCCATACACATTAGAGATTAAACGGGGTGTTAGAAATAGACTTACATGATTCTCTTAGTATTAGAATAAAACCTTTTATAAAGTTTCATAAATCTTGATGCATTCTTAGATATATTAATCATATAAACATATTAGTTAATTAATATAGGGATAGTTGGTTATACATTGAAGGATGAAAATTCATTAACTTAGGAAACTTCACTAGTCTAAGTCATATAATCTCCAAAATAACTTAACCAAAAGTGTAAGATGATGCTAAAGAGAGTTATTATCTAGATGTTATATTCTATATAATTTATTATCGTTGATTACTTTTTAATGTTTTTTTGCCAGTGGCATCTTGATTTGCTTTGGTATGAGCTTAAGATTAATTACAATCTATTTTGTTGACTAGATAATAGGAGTTAAATGTAGTACTTACTTAATCCTTATGAAAGATACTCTACTCTTCACTACTATCACAAAATAATAGGTGCATATACATGGAGTTAAATATTAGGATAAATGAGAAAATAACAAAAAAAAGCACTTAACTTAGATATGAAAGTCTGAAGATAAAAAAATCTACAAGGTTTATATACAATGGATCAAATTATTACTTAACTTGGTCATAGAGTAATGTGACTACATTATAAGTATGCTTGAATTGACCATACATAAAGACAACTTAGGATAAATTAAAGGCTCATTAAGGCACTTGTCATTTAAAAGATGCAAATGTGGTGATCAGTTGCAATAATATAAGGTAAGGAGCTAAAGAAACTTGAGCAATACCTTAAAAAATATGAGCACTTCTTCAAGTTGTGAAAAAGTAGTTTAGTGATATAGAAATAGAGTGAGAGATATTTTAAAATCATATTCTTTATTACATTAGAAGAGTTAGTGGGCTAAGTGGCGCCACTTCCCATTAATTAGACGAACTTAGTGAAAGAAGTAAAAATTCACAAATAACATAATGGGTTAATGGTGAAGGAAGGCAATTTACTCCTTAGATCACTAAGTTGTTACGGGTCAATATAAAAATATAACACAATTTTCATTTAAGAATTATTATATTCAATTTAAGAATTTTGCAAAAATTTTTATTATGAACTTCCAATAAGAAAATATTGAGAGATTGTTTTATAAAAAAATTAAGTAAAAAGTATTTCAAATTCTTTTATATTATTTAGAATGAGAATAGTTTAATAAAATATTAATTTTATCATACTTTTCTTTACTTTACTTTTTAGTTGAATTGTATAAACATGTTAATTTTAATTTTAATCAAAACATTAAAACATACACAAGTGTGAGTGCTTGTAAAATGTTCAAAAATTAGAAGAGTTGTTGGTCAATAATTGAAAAAAGAAGACATACTTAAATCTTGACGAATTCAATTTCAATTTTACCATATTATGAAAAAAGTTCCCGTGACATAAGACATAATAACATTGGTGGAAATATGATGAGAGCACTTAAAAAGAGATGTCAGTTCTGTCTTATCCTATTTAATACTATATAGTTACCATAGATTAGGGAACTACCCTAACAAAGGTTTTAACTATCTTATTCCTACTCTTTTAGTTTCTATAATGTAGTTCATTTAAACAAACACATACCTTACATGTAGAAGGAGTGGTGGTTGTAAAGACTTTTAAGTACGTCTATTTTGTGTTGCAAGACTACTTGGTCCCAACTCCTAAGAACTTAGGAGTGGCAAAATATGCCCAACCTGGGTGTTCAACGAGCCAGACCCTATCAAATCGAGCCTCAGGCTAGGTAAGTCACAAACTAGGCCCTGAGCCTGGGCTATTGAGCCTCAACCTCAAGTCTACGACCTCGATCCGGGCTTTAAACTCAAGCCAATAAGCCTAAGCCCAGCTTGAGGCCCAATAGGCTCAAACAAACAAAATGACGTCATTTTGTTTTTAAGCAAATTGATATCATTTTGTTTTAAACAAAACAGTTACATAATAAGCAAAATGATATTGTTTTGCTTCAAACTTTAAGAATAGAAGAAGAAATGAAGAAGAAGGGACACGTCGCATGTCTAGAAATTAATTAAAAGCAAAACAATGTCATTTTGCTTGAGTAATAATGGTTACACAGAAAGTGAAAATGACGTCATTTTGCTTTTAATTGATTTCCAAACACGAGATATGCCTTCTCCCTTCTTCTTCATTTCTTCTTTTGTTTTTAAAGTCAAAACTCTGTTCTGTTCTTTAATCTTCACTCGTCTCCCCGTGTTTTGTCTCTCCTACCAGTGTACGCTCTCCTAACTCCCTCGTCGGCCATCTCACGTCCATTACCCCACCAGTCGCCACTCGCCAGCATCACTAACTAAACAATATATTAATAAGTAGTGTCTCTCTCTACTCAAATTTGGTTTATTACTCATATTTGATTGTTTGAAGAGTATCTTATTGAGTATTTGTTATTTGAGGTTTGATGATTTAGCTAATTTGTGATCGTGATTTTTACTAATAGTAATATGGCATAATGCATGTTAAGTATTTGATGAAATGCCCCTGTAAAGTTGTTTTAATTATCTATGAAGGTCCCAACAAGTTGGTGACTTATCTCCTTTTTTCATCCTGCTAATGAGTTGAAAATAGGGAGTCTCAAGGTTTAGAAGTTTGAATGAGAGAATTTACGGTTTTGGTTTTTGTGACATAAAACTATCTCCTTAACTACCACTGTCAACATCTTTTGTTATTGCCTATACCACTCTCCTATTAAAGCTCCAACTCTGCCTCTTTCCTATCCATTGCCTCATCCTAGCATTAGGGTCAAGTTAGAAAGTGAGGAAGAGATAAAGTTGAGAAGGTAAACGCAACACATTATTACTAAATATCCTATAACTAAAAATATAAGATAGGTGTGAGAAGTATCTATTACTAATTCTAATTCACTATATCATCTCAAAGCAATGGCCTAAGTTGTTCCTTTGTTTTTGCAACCTATAATAACTTATTAGTAGTTTTCTTATCACAAATAAGTTTGACATATTTCCCATTAAGGAGGTCAATAAACTAATACTAAAGGAGATATATAGTTTATCTATCATTATGAATCCCAATCTAACTAATTAAATAAATCCAGTTAATGAAAAATGCCTAAAGTTATCCCTGCTCAGAACATAAAATTGGATTTTAAGTGATGCTAGTTGATCTTTCGGGAGTAATTGTGTATAGAATTTTAACTATTGATTTTAATGAGGCTATTACTTATTTTGATTGTTTCTAATCTCAAGCATTTGTATGTCGATTATTTCTAACCTCAAGCATTTAAATGTTGGTTGTTTCAGATGGATGATCATATTCCTTCAGTAGAGAGTTGTAATTTAGTACCGGAGATAGAAGTGGAAACTTCTATTCCTATACCAAGTGAAGATAGAAGTACAACTCAAACTTAATTAAACAGTGAAATTTGGAATCACTTTAATAAAACTAGATCGATGGACGGGATAGAAAAAGCATAATATAAATATTGTCAAAAGTTGTTAATTGGTAGTTCAAAAGGTGGAACATCTCTTTAAAGAGACACATGGATTCATATAGTAAAAGGAAAATGGTATTAGGAGCTTAATAATTTTTGTCCCTTAATCTTATAAAAGGGAAGAATGAATTGACCGCAATAACTTATGATAGCAATAGGTCAAAGTATTTGATGGCTTCTATGATTATTAGAGATGAACAACACCGTCTATGGTTGAAAGTAAAAGATTCATGATGTTTTCTAATTCACCAACCGACTTCCAAGGTTCCAAGTCAGAATACAGTGAAGAAGGATATCTTAAAAATTTACGAGGATAATAAGAGAGAGATTTTAAAAGCATTATTGAGTATTAAAGGACAGATTGCCATAATAACAAACATATGGACAGCCGATAACTAAAAGAAGGGTTATATGTTAATGTCGACAAATTATGTTGACTATTATTAGACGTTACGCTTTAAACTTTTGAGGTAATTTATATTCTTTAATATTATTGTCATTTACTTTTTCATTATGTTATGAATGTATGATTGATGTTGATAATATTTGTACATGATAGGTTCATTTATGTGCCGACACCAAATATAAGTGAAAAGTTGGCAATCATGTTGAAAGACTGTCTGATGGATTTTAAAATTGACAGTAAAGTATTGTAGTAACCCGATTTCCATATTAAGGGTTAGAGCATTGGTTGTCATTAGAATTCATGAATTTGCATTTCATTCACATGCATATCATTAGCATATACACACATAAAATATGAACTAGAATGCATTACAAAGATAGCATATGCACTCAATTGATTTATTTCGGGGTATGAAAAGTTTAAAACGTTCATTATGTGAATTGTAACTTGTTTATGCCTTGAATTTTAGTATGATTGATTACAAGTAGTAAATTTGGAATTAATTGATATAATTGGAAAATTGAGGGATTATAATGTATATTTGGTATAGGAAAAATGTCAAGTGATAAGATAAATCGATACATGAAATTTAGAATGATTAAGCCTATAATTAAGTGACATTTGGCATTGATCATTGTGATACAAATAGACTAGTAAGTTGATGACAAATGGCATTGATTAATGGACAAATGGCTGCTGTACTTAAATGACATGTGACCTAGCTTTAATAGTAACATATGGTAGCACCTATACTTGATAAATGTTGAACATGCCTTTAGACATGTGGCCATTTCATTAGATGACACCTAACACCTTAGGTGTAACATTTAGTAGGAGTAAACTTGGTTCAGCTCATTTCTTGTTCTTTCTTCTCTCACTCACATCACCGAAACTCTCTTCTTTCACCGCTTGAACTTGCTTATGGATATGCCTAATTTTTGCAAAAATAATCCATGTTTTAGCCTCACAAAGTTGAGTAAAAGATCAGCTTGAAATTACCTTACTAAACCTAGTCGAAATCCATCTAAATTTTACCTTGAATGTATGATGTTTCTGCTTGCTTGGAGTACTGGATTGGCTGGATCTTTTGAGCTGGAATTGGATTTAAACATGTAAGTAAATGATTAGAGTTTATAGCATGTTATGATAGAGAATTGATGACGATGAATTAGGATGAATTACATATAATGTTAATGATTAAAGTGTGCTGGAATATGTTAGCTGTAGTGTTTTCACTGAACATGCATCTGTAGTTGGCTAGAGAACTTTGTGTGAAGTTATAATTATTTTATAATGCGACTGAATTTTTCTCGAGAACAAATTATCCAACTTTGCACTGTTGCTTTAAAACTATAAGTCACATAAAGGATGCTTTATCACTATGGATATTTGACTCCAATGAGGTTATTCGGATTATGGCAAGGCAAATGATGGAGAAGTTGAATTCTTATTGGTCTATGGTTGGATATATTATTACAGTGTTATATTTGTTGGACTCGAGATACAAGATGGACGAGGTTACTTTTATTTATGATGCATTGCATTCATGTTCAAGATCGTAGTAGTTTAGTCAGTTTAACTCTGGTACAGTTTCAGGTTCGATCTCATCTTCAAATCGAAGATTGCCACTTTCTCTTTCAACATTTTTGAAAGAGAAAAGAGTTAGGACTTTTATATTATGATGGAGTTAGATAAATATTTGACCCAAGATTATGTGCCCGAAGTTAAAGTTAAAGGTGAGCAGTTTGATATATTATTATGGTAAAAGAGTTGTGGAAATACTTTTTCGATCATGCAAATCAATACCTGAGACTTATTAGCTATTCCATAATCCACGATTGCTTCAAAGTTTGCTTTTAGCACTAATGGTCGGGTTATTACTCCTCATCGTGCTTGACTTCATCCTATACTGTGGAAGCCCTTATATGTGCCTAAGTTGGTTAAATGATGAAGATATTGATAGTAAATTCTTTCTATTTGATATATCAATTTTATCCATTTTTTATATTATCTTACATAATATTGTGCTTTTAATTTTACATTAATACAGTCATAGGTATTAATGCAGAGGTTACTAGTCGAACTAATCGACCAAGTGCAAGTTATTTTGGTCAAATATGTGAAGATGAAGGTATATTTAATTATTTATTAATTATTATCATGTCCTAAATATTCCTTTAATTTTAATATTACATTACTAAATATAATGTTTGTACATACAGATGATTTGATCTAAACTATTGACGGCCTTAGCAACAATGATTAGCTACTCTCTCAGTCTACCCCCTCTAGTCTCCAGTATCCAGTCTCAAATCTCCATCTGTCTGTCACAATATTATCTTAATTTTTGTAAATTGTACCACTTTTTGTAAAATGAATTGGATAATCATTTTTGTACAGTAAAGATTACTATAGTTAATGAATTTGGTTTTCTCATTTCTTTTTTTTAATAATTAATTAATTAAGTAAAATTGAAATTCATGATTAATTGAATTGAAATTCCTAAGTATAATTAACTTAATGACTTTTCCTAATGAATTTTCCTAGAAATTTCTAACCAATTGAAATTTCTAATCAATTTTCCTAATGAATTTTGCTAATCAAATTTTCTAGAAATTCCTATTATCACTATAAGTAAGTTATTATATATTCATTCATTATAAAATCCCAATTGAAATTCCTAATCAATTGAAATTCATAACTATAATTAACCATATCGATCACTTCAATTATAATATTTTTCCTTCATTTCGTACAATCATATCCTACATCATTAATTAATTTAATATCATCTTATTAATTTTATCACTGTATGTAAGTTATTATATTATTCATTCATCATAAAATCTCAAACCCTTTAGGAATAAAAAAATATAATTTACTACTTCCAATCAACCATTAAATCTACAATTTGAACATATAATTATATATTTATATTTTCATATGAATATCATTGTTTACTCTATTATGATTTTTCCATCATAATAATTGTAAAAATAAAATTTTATTCAACATCATTATTAATCGTAATTAGTGTACTATAATCCCTTAATCAAGATTACAAGTTACAATAACTTTAAATATTACCTAATA
Source organism: Erythroxylum urbanii (assembly GCA_027568935.1). Classification (NCBI taxonomy): domain Eukaryota; kingdom Viridiplantae; phylum Streptophyta; class Magnoliopsida; order Malpighiales; family Erythroxylaceae; genus Erythroxylum; species Erythroxylum urbanii. The sequence goes on from JAOQML010000002.1 coordinate 19,478,109, forward strand.
AGTAATAACTTGCTTGACAACGTGATTAACCTCAAACATTGGACATTTGAATTTTGTTTTTGTTGTTATAAAAATAATAATATAAAATATTATATTAAAGATAATGTAAAATATAAATACTGAATTTCATATAATTATCATTGTTTACTATATTAAGATTTTTCCATCATAATAATTGTAAAAAATAAAATTTTATTCAACATCATTATTAATCATAATTAGTGTGCTATAATCCCTTAATCATGATTACAAGTTACAATAACTTTAATCATTATTAACTTGCTTGACAATATGTTCCACGTGGTTAGGTCTAAGTCGGCCCGGCCCTTGCCATTCCTTATTGAGATGATGAATATAAAAAGTAATTCAATTATCTCTCGTGTTTTGCGGGAGAATAAAAGAGTAAATTCACATTTTAAAATTTTTACTGACTGCCATGTAAAACTTAATAGACATTGTGACACACATACTAGGGGTTTTACAAAATTGAATGTAATCTCTAATAATATATAAGTTAGTTATTATATTAGAAAATAATTCAATAACTGCTCTTTTCACGAAAGTTGGAAGACTACTCGAATGTCGTATGCTTATCAAACTAATTAATCATATTATAAGAAAATATCATATATTCATTCAACATCTAAAATAGATTGTACGCTAAAAAAAGAACATGATTGTTTTATTCCTTATATATTTAATCAAAACAGTAAATAAATATAAATAACTTATAATATACCTTAATTTTATAAATGTACTCATTTTAATGTTATTAGTAATTTATCTTAATTTTTAAAAATATTCATATTGAATATATATAAATTAAGAGTTCCTCTTATCAAAATATGATATAATTAATTTCCTCCGTTTCTCAATTCTTTGAAAGATGTAACCTGCTCCCAACTTAAAACTCTCAGTTTGCAATCAATTTCTTTTGCTTTAATTGCAGTCAACGATGAAAATGAATAAAATAAGCTGCAATTCACTGTAGCTTCTGCTACTTACAGTACACCTCATTGAACAGCCACCAGCATGCTTTGCAAGGGAGGTCTCAATCTTCTCTGAGTTGTGAATGTTTGAATATGTCTGCTGGCAAACGTTCACACTACTAGCGAATGGAGATAAATGGTGCTCCATTGTTTCTTCACGCAACTTACTAAAAAGAAATATATATTGCAAAGAGAATACAACCGTTCAGTGTTCATTTCCGTAATCTTGTCAAAACAAATATAACTTGGAAATGCTAGAGACAGTCAACGCCACCAAGCTGATCTGATCATTAAGGTCTTTATATGGGTTAAATCCTAACATTTTGATATGACAAATGCATACACCAAGCCATCCATCGACAGCATGCATGATGATGGTCGGAAACGACACAGGCACACAGCAACAATATTTTGCGTCAAAAGATTGAAGATAGATAAAAGAAAAAGAAAAGCAAAAGGGAGGAAAAACAATAATTCCCTACGGACAATCACAAATTAACCCCCACTCTTCTAGGAGAACTATGCAAGAAAAATAATAGTATAAAGGCATCATGTTTAACAGGAGAAGATCTAGACCAACACCGTAGTCGGGGGTAATCATTCTTCAGTAGACACAAGGATGTGAACAAAATGGAAGAATCTTGAAATTCAGCTGATCTCCAATCAAAACATATTTACTCGAAAAAACCATGGAAGTATGAACCCTATTATCAAGCATGCCATTAGGAAGTTACAAAAGGGTTGCCCTCTCCAACACCGTCCACCTTGGTCTGATAAATTGCCATTTCCCATAAACCTCCTGTGGTTCCATTCTTCCAAGAATCTACCATCACCAACACCAGTAATGTTTGTCGCCATCTCCCCACAAATTTCACATATCCTGCATGAGAAAAATCAGAAGTAAACACATCCAACCCATTAGGAGTACCTGCTGGCGTGAGCTTAAAGCAATTCAGAAAGTTTGGTTGCCACTCAATGATTTTAGCTAGACAGAAAGAAAACGATCAACAAGATCATGCACCAGGTAGTTGTTTCAAGTTGATGAGTTGAGGAATTTCCCTATTTAGGCTTCATAAAATATCTCAGAAGACAGATTCCAAGGAAGTATATATCAAAGAGAAAAGAAGGGAAGGGAAGAATTGGAGGCAGTAACAAGAGTGTGACCAGTATTGCAACTCAATATTACATTTTCATAATCATAAATGTCAAAGATCAAATGAAGCCGAGCAAATACTCAACCATAGATATAACCAAGCACGATACTTTAGTAGAATGAAATATACGCCATAATAACTTAAAAAGTAAAGGTGATATCTACATTGAAGTACTAAACTTGAGGCGGTTAAAAATTAAACTGAGGATTTCACATAAAGAGAACAAGAAGCTGTGACAGGAATCCGGGCCAAATTTTTATTTTCTAGGAATTCATTCCTTTATGGCGAAGATTATTCAAAACCACATGGATGAGAGAATTGGTCAGTAAAAAGGGGGAACTAGAAAAAGAATTTTAATGGTGTAAGGAAATTGGGAAGAGGGAGAAAACAAAAGAAAACCGTAAACAGAGAAATGAGAGAAATTAACAAAATGGGAATGCCGGTTTAAGGTATTAAGTTGAGACTAATCCTATAATAGTTGGAACAATGCAAAAAGCCTTCAACATTGAAATAGAAAGCATCTTCTTTAATGCAATTTGCGAAATATAGTTCATCCTTAAATACAAACGAAATGATGGATAATTATCAACAATCTGTACATCCAAGCGTATATCAGAGACATTTTTCAACACTCCTGGTTACAAACCATCAGTGGAGATGTGAACCGAACAAACGGTTTCAGCTGATTCTAGATTAAGTTTCTGGAGGTGGAAACTTAGGAGTTCCCCTCTGTCTAAATTTAAGCAAGACCCTTAAATGTGAATCAGAAAGTGGTCATCCATCATAGTTTCCAGGAAAAGGTAATCGAGTTTTCTCTCTTGCACAATCCATAGCACTAGATATCCATAGAACCACATAAATGTCAGATATCCATAGAACCACATAATGTCAGAGGCGGTGACAGAAAACAGTAGAGGGAAATTCTTCCTCTTATAATCAACTTGACTTTCTCTAAACTGATCATCTTGAAGTCATAATTAACTAGAATCACAAAGAATGAGCAAAAGGATTTCCCAGCATTTTGTCACACAAAAGACATAACTATAAAGAAGTTCAAAAACTAGCACCGTCCAAGACCTTGTTTGGATTTCTGAGATCGTTGACAGTAGGCTTAGAAAAGGATGAAATAGAAAAACATCAAATAAAAATTAGGCATCCAATATCCTAGTGTGCACAAAATGCAAAAATAGTTATTTCTGCATTTAAATTTTTGAAACAAGAAAAAGGTCACCTGTTTCCTTTTAGTTTAAACCAAGCTTCAGCGCAATGAGCATGTGCAACACCAAGCTCATCTTTGCATCCACAGCCGAGTTGAATTAAGTCCATGAAAGGGGCAGCAATATTTGCAGCACCAGTTTCCACGGCAAGTTCCGAATCCAAGTGGCAAATCCTACAGACTGTCTCTCCACCTGGATTATCCTTGGGGCTTCCTCTGCGAACAGCGCTACTACTCTTCATATCAATCACACATAAAGGTTTATCCACTTTGAGCGAGTTTGCCTTGGAATTATCTACCGTTACCTGGCTTGAACCAAACACATTATCCTTGATCTCTAAACGTCTGTCACTTATAACAGCATTTTCTGCTGAATCGATTGAAATAACCGTCTCAGGAACAACCCCATCAACCAATGTACTTAAATTCCCATCAAAGCCCTGCTCAATTTGTTCTATGGTTTTGACCCTTTGTTTCCTTCCTTGTGCCTTTTGTTCTATCTGTCTACATGTACAAATAACTTCATCAGAGTTGTCTCCCAGCTCCTTCCTTTCTTTACTATCACGCACCGACATAATCTCTCCTGAATCCACAATAACCACATCCTCAAGCCCAGTTCCATTAGTAGAATCATCTGAATTCCTACTAGTTCCTTCATTCGACAGTTGAGCAGTTCCTCTCCCACCACTTATCTCCTCCGTTTTCACCGCATAAATTGAACCCAGCCCACTATTGTTTGATTTCAGAAGCCCATTTTCCGATTTACCACTCCAAGCCTCTCCTGAGTTTGTCACTGCCACTGTTTCCGGTACAACCCCATCATCAGAAATGCTGAAGTTTCTACCAACGTTCTCACTTTTATCTTGATTAATTTGAGCTAAACTTGAACGGACTCCCTTACTCTTACCTGTTTCTTCATCTGTGAATCTTCCCATTATATATCTCCCCACCTCCAAAATCAACTAAAACGACTCTTGCGAATCAGCAAGCATGTTTATGCACAGCCCACTATTTATACAACGCCAGGCTCATCTCTTTCATTTGATAGATGACAAACAAATCATTTCAGCCAAAGAAAATGCCTTGTCAAAGCATAACTTGTTTTATCTATAAGCCAAAACCATCAGAAAAAATCGATTGATGGTAACTTGACCAGTGCTATTGATGCTATTAACTCAAGAAGGAGATAACTTGATGAAGAAAACTGGAAACCCAGATCCTTACCTACACCATTTGATAACTTAACCTGCCGTAGGAATGGTCCAGTTGTCAACACTCAACCAAAGCGTTTACTTGACATAATAAAAACGGAAGAAAGCACGGAGAATCAAAGATGGACAGAGAGACAGTTGACAGGTGGAATGATCGACATGTATACGGTTGAGGCTTCTTTCAAATTTAATTCCAATTCCACTACTGATTCCTTGTGTATGTGGTCGATTTTATATGAGCCGCCCAAGTGATGGAATGATTAATTAATGACAGAGTCACACACGATTACACATTTATTTGGTAATGTAATAAACTAGTCGGTACAAAAAATTACTAAGATATTTTTTTACTTCTTTACCATCTATTCATCGTGAAAAAGACTCCCTCTCGAACTCCTTTGTTTAAAATTGTATTTCTCAGCTCATTCTTCACTTTTCAATATCGACCTTTATCGTAAAAAATGGTGGACTATGATGTTGCTCTCCACCGTTTCTTTGTCTCTAAACGCTCGTGCATTTGATCATATTCTCGTATTCCTCTATTTACAAATGAAGGCTCGAGATGAATCAAAGATTCAAAGAGTTTTTTTATTTTTTGAAAATGAACATGGTGGTAATTATTGAACAATGAAATGTTACAAACAAGACAAAAGTCTTTAGGGGCTTACCCTTTTACAATGCTTGCAAACTAATGCGAGGAGTAAAGACAAAATGTAAATTTGTTAAAGAGAAGGCAAGCATGAGAAGTTCTAGATATTCAGAGAAGATAGGATGTTGGCATTACAATCCTTATTCAAGTTCTTCAGTAGTAGCATCTCCCAAAATTCTTGTTGAGTAATTTTATCTAATGTAAAACCCCCAATATTCATAAGTATACGGATTGTAACTTGTAGTATCAAAAGTGTCTATCTAACGAGGAAATAATTAAAACTAAATGAACCTAACTTTGTCTAAGAAGATAAAAGATTATTAAAATAAAATAATAACAGAAAATTAAAACATTTAAACCAAGCAAATAAACAAATAACAAATGAGCTACCACAAATATGTGAGGAGAATCAAGAATGAAGCTTAGGATTTATTCTATCGTTGTTTTGCTCTCTAACCGTTATTGATTCAATTATGTATTGATTCTAGATCTTCTAAGGGATTGACTACTCCTTCTCAAGATATAATCAATTATCCCAAATTGATTACGAAATTCTAGATTTGCAACCTCTCGATTCACAAAGTCTACCTAACGTTTAAGTGATCTATCGAATAATTACACAAGATCTCTCTTCGTATAATTACTAATTGGATATTTGGGAGACTTGTTAGGTCACTAATTCTCGTTACCCAGCCTATTCGGATTACTTTCGACTCACTTTCTTGATTTATTATCGAAGTATTAGTGTACACAAACATAATAACACCAAAAAATTGAATTGAAATCGACAACAATCAAGTCACAAAACAACTCAAAAACAAATCCTAATATGATAATTAAAGCATCCCAAACATGAATAACATATTCAAATCCAAGTTACATATCAAGTTTAAGGAAATAAACAAAGGAAAGAAAGAAAGAACTTGATTTGAACTTAACGTGAAATTTGGAATTTTTAGATTGCTCTTCTTGCTCCTCCTTTTTGCTCTCTCACTTTGGAAGATGGTGGCCATTCTTTTTTAGTGTTTTATGTTATTAAATAGTTCTTGAGGCTTCTAAGGTTCTTTTTAGGGTTTACCCACTTAATTTTGTTCCAAAAATAGCCCTAAAATGTTAAAATTACAAAAGGAGTCATGTGCGAAAAAAGCTAAAATTCGTTGGAATACTGTCTGTGCTCTTCGTCACAATTGTGGCAAGACAAGTCACAATCATGGCTTGCTTCCATTCCAAATCTTCTATTTTCTTCAATTTCCTGTTTCCATACAATCAAAAACTCTTGAAACACAAAATTAAGATCCAAATCATGCTCAAAACCGTACAAACACTTAGAATATAAACAAACACTAATAATAATATAATTCTAAGCCTATGTACATAATAATCATCTAAGAAATACTCAAAAACACACATAAACTTTAAGGATTTCAAATTTTAGGGAGTCCAATAATGAAGTTTTGTTTGCAAAAATTCTTGAGTTCCTTTCTCTCTATAGTGTACAAACACAATGTTGTGAGTTAAACAAATTGAACTCAATTGACATATTCTGGTGTATGAAACTAAAAAGAAATGTGACATGAATGTACATTTCCAAGTACTTTGGTTTACCAATGACAAGAATTGATGGATTATAATTAGTAACTTGGAACTAATTGTTACAATTGAGAAATTGATGAATTAATATGTACATCTAGTCTAGGAAAAATGTCAAGTGGTAAGACAAGTTGACATGTGAAAAATTACGATGACTAGACCTATGAAATAAGTAATAAATGGCAGTAGAATTGAGTGACAAATGGCATAGAAATTGAATGACAAATGAAACTAAAATAAATGTGACAGGAATGTGCATTTTCAATGTCTTGTACTTTGGTTTACCAATGACAACAATTGATGGATTATAATTAGTAACTTGGAATTAATTGTTACAATTGAGAGATTGATGAATTAATATGTACATCTAGT
>JAOQML010000002.1:19485389-19502112 GCA_027568935.1 Erythroxylum urbanii
ATGCACATATCTCACTATTCACTACTGCATGAGCATGAGATGTGGTAATTTACCACATCAGGACCCGTTTCTCTGGTGCGACCCGTTCTCTGGAAACGGGATGTTACACTTTATCTAAAGTAACCAATAATAACTTGTTAAAAAGGAGATCCATCAAGTATTTGGTATACTTCATTATCTATAAAAAGAACTTCAACAAAATGTATGTTAACATGTAATTATTTATGAAGTTCTTTTTTGTCTATCTCGAGCTTACTTTAGTATAGAATCTTTTGTTGGTACTCTTTAGCTACTACTTTCTTTGGCTCCTTATTCTTCTTTTCTTCTTTTTACTCATCCTCCTCTTCTTAAACAATAATATTCTCTCTTATTTCTCTTACTCTTTCTCTTTAACCTACAACTCCTTTCTACTCTTAAAAGTTATTGTATCTACTTGATCCTTTAGATTTGGCTCGATTTAACTAAGAAAAGCACCTTACTATCCTTCAAAGACTAGTTAAGCAAGATTTCTTATCCAAATCTCTAATTTTTGGATGAAGGCTTCCTGAATTTAAAGTGATATTTTAATATTTTAATATTGAAGTAATGATTTTTAATTTTAAGTAAAAAATATTGTCATAAACTCCAAAAGACGTTGCTTCCTATAATATCACTATTATTATAAAATTTGGGTGTAGCTTGATTATTCCATGTAAAGTTAGGATAGTGTTTCCACCCTAGACTATAAGTATCATAATAAAGGTTGTTTTAAGGCTATTTTCCCATAAATTTAGGTTTCTCATTTGGTTGCCACATATTCTAAGACACCTGAAATTTATGATTAGAGTGGCCACCACCACAATATCGTAGTGCATCATCAATATTTTATTAAGCTACCAAATATATATTACCATCCCTCTTGTTTTAAGATCCAAATGTTTCCATAAGCAACGGGTATATCATAATCCCTTGTAGAACATGGTTCTCCCTATCCAACCATTTTACTTCATATTGTAGCATCAAATACCCAAATATTAAAATTTCGTTACAAACATAAGATCAAGAAAATGAGTTATATAAATGATTAAGTGTAAAATAGAAAAAACATAGATTAATACAAATAAATAATAAAAATTATTGCATTATTAAAAATAAGATTTTTCTAATATTTTAGTGTCAAGTAATGGTATAAAAACTTAATATGATATAAATAAAACATATAATAATACTAAAAGAAACCACTATGGTAAGTGCACCTATCATTTTCTACTGTTTGGCTTAGTGAGCCCGAATTTTAATCCCATGAGATTGTGATTACTAATAGCAATCAGCTTTTTATCATCCAATCTAACAAAATGAATGATTAAATTAGAAAATCAAAATTAACAAAACTCAATTAACAAATAAGAGATTACCAGTTAGGGTAATAGATAAGAATTAAAAAATAGCAGATAAATAAGATTTAAATGAAAAATCTCTCAAGAAGATTTCCTATACTTGAATTTATTTTTATTTAATGTTTAATCCTAGTTACTTAGACTAATAGGCATTCTAAATTTATGACCACGTTCTTTATTAAGTTATATAACTCATATCCTTAAGTTGATTAATCAAAAGTTGCTTATAATCAAAACCTCTTAAGAACCTATTAATTCATTCAGTGAATTCCCATAATAGGTTTGACCATAATACAAGAGATTTATACGGTCCTAACTTTAAGGCTCCATGTAAATCTCATTAATCATGCTTTTATCTAATCATATATGAGTGATTTTCTATGTTTTCCGCTGCAATCCCTATATATTGGAATCTGGGGTTGAATTTTCTACATTCATTACTTGAACCCAACTTAATAAGAAAAGTAATTCTCAAGAAAACTACATTCTTGTATTAAATAAAAAAATCAAAATCAATAGATTCTAGAGTTCATTCCATATAGACCTATATCCTAATTTATTTAAAGAAAACCTATAATAACTAATAAAGAAAATAAGATAAAAGAATGAATTCTTATGACTATTAAATCTTAAAGCTTCTTAATTAAGTCTTGATAGGATCTTAAACTTTTCTTTAAGGTTGTTTCCTTCTTGATGTGTTCTCGAATTTCCTCAAGCCTTGTGACTTATTTCTAGTCCTCTCAAACATCTCTCTCATCGTCGTCCTGATTTCTTCTCTTCTATCTTAAGAAAGTCTAAAATTTTTACAAACACAGGACCAAAACGAGATGATGTTAATTCTATAATACTTCACAGCTATCAAAAAACTAATTTACATAAACTTTACTACAATATATTTGGTTTATTCTCTCTTTTTTACACTTGAGACTACTTATTTAGAACTGATTGACCTATTTCATGATAGTCAAAATTATAATAAACTGCAAGTGCACAACGTAGTTGTAGCAAGTACCGAAAAGTATAGGTCGATCTCATAAAGACAATGAGTACTAGTAGTTACTATTATTCTATTATCTACCCTAAAAATTGATCATAGTTTTTGAATTAAAGAAACATAAATTAAGAAAATAAAATAAACAAGAAACTGGATTAAAGTAGAGAATTGGTAAATCACTTAATTAATTACTTATATCAAATAATTAGTATCTAGGCTTCGAATCCCCCTAAACCCTTAACCTATTGAACTTTTTTCATGTAATTATATTGTTGATTAAGTATGCTAGTAGCTGACCCTGAGTCTACTAGTAACTAATCCTAAGGTTTCTATTCGAATTCCTAAGGTTAAATTTTATAGGATTGCATTATCGTATTATGAATCCCTCTATTAGGATTGACCCTAATCCAAAAGATTTATATATCCTATCTCTAGGATTGCAATCATCTCTTTCCAATTAGCATATATCTATTCAAACCTAGGATTTTTCAATCGCTACGTATAAAATAAAATTAACGTTTAATAAATTAGACTACTAGACAATAATAAAATAGATATTAGAACCGCAACAATCAAATAACTCAATTACATTCACAAAATAATCAACACATGTTTCGATATCAAAAAAGGTTCATCTAGCCTAAATACTAACAGAACAATTAGTTACTCATTAGCAAAAACAAAATCAGATGCATATATACAAGAAACTAAATTGAAAACAATTGAATCATAATTTTAAATCTCCCTGATTGTTCTTTATCAAGTATTATGATGATGTAGACATCCAATCTTGTGTTCTGAAGGATTTGTTGATAAAAACTCTGCGTCTCCCGCTCCTCAATCAAGCTCCAAATCACCTTTGTACTCTTCAAAATGATGCATACTGCTTCCCCCTTTTCCATTGCTTCCGAAAAGCATCTTTTATTTGGACTTTTAGGTTATTGGGTTATGCACGGTCTCTTGCATGGCCATGCATTAGATCATTTAAAGAAATGCATGCTTGTGTCAATTCTCTATTTTACGTCACGATTTCATCTGAATTCTTCTCCTTTAAGTCTATGAAGGCAATTATACTATGTAAATACACTTAGAGCAAATTAAGTACCAAATATACGATAAAAGTGTAAAATATAAAACAAAATACATCAAATATGGGTATTAAAATGTAGTCAAATATCCATCTATCAAGAACACATTTCTAAAGTTAAGTAATATGGTATTATGTAGGTGTCTTTATGTGACCAAACAGTTAAAGAAGCCAAATGCACCAGTTGATATACAATAATGAAGATAATCATATATTATTTCCATATTTATGATGTGTTCTTCTAAAATATCTCTAGAACTTCTTCAAAGTGAGTCCAATCTATAAGATTTCATTCCTTCTTCACTAGAGAGCTAAAATAAGACTTTAAATAAAATATAAACTAAATTAAGTACCAAATCATATAAAATACTCAACATATAAGTAAAATGCTCTCAAAATTAAGATTACAAAACAGTGTAATCAGTACTTATCAATGATCAAAGTTGTAAATATCTAAATATGTAAATCCTCACATGATGTGAACTAAATTAGAAATATACTTTAAAGAATCCATGAAAAATTTGTAATCAAAATCAAAAATTTTAAAATGGATCTATAAAGAATTATCTTATTGATTATAAAGAATTAATAATCAAATTAATAAACTATTTCAACGTTACATAAAAAAAAGTTCTTTGATAAGTTTAAAGGTTAAATATATGTATAAAGAATTGACACATTGATTATAAAGAATCAAGAACTAAATTCATAAAGTATTTGATGGCCACAAAGAGAGTATTCTTTGATAACTTTGAATTTCAATGAAGAATTGAAAAAAATTCAATAGCCCCAATAAATATCTCAATAAAATAAATCCAACTTAAAAGGAATAATCCTTAAATACAAACATCAAAAACAGGATTTTAAGTTGACACGGTTTAAACACAATTATAAGTCAGGCCATACTAGTTATAAAAAATTTTAACATTAGTGGGCACAAAATGGGACATATATGTGCCTAAGATCGTAGATCTATCTGTAACTTTGAAAAGTTGGACATGGTCTAGGACAATCCATTGATGAGATTGTAGATTATCCATATCTTTATAATGTTAGGCACCATCTGGGTCAGGCTTATATGTAAGGTCGTGCTTTTCTTAAAACTATAACTTCTATATTTAAGGAGGGGTAAAAGACACATTCATATGTAAGCCTGCTATTAGCCAAAGTTAAGTATTTCACCTATCACCAACTCTAGCTTTTGTATTTGACTTAAGTCTACCTGAAATAGATTTCCTTTTTGATTAATCATCCTTATATTATGCCCCATCCTTGGCAATTGATATTTTTCAGGCATGACATCTCACTTTTCACCGTTATCAAAGTCATTTTAGAGAACTTGTTTTTGTTGCTAATGTGAACTAGAAACTTTGCAAATTTGCTACCACAGTATCTTAAAGCTCTGTTTGATTTATAATCTCACCAAATAGCATATTTATATGTTCAAATTATTGTTGTATAGCTTAAAGCTTGAATGCATCATCCTTCCTCTACATTCAACTCTGTCTTAATTAGACATAATTCAACTCGTAAAAGACTATTAGCAATTACCTTATAACACTCCTTTATATGCTTCTTTTGCGTAATGCCACTGAATTAACTTATATTCATTCTATTGTCTTTCCTTTTCTTGACACAAATCTCACAATCTCCTACCTTTTTTTTCTCTTTACTTCCTTAATAATTTTTTTAAGGAAAAAATAAATTAAAATAAGAATTTAACCTTATAAGGTCTAGAACCTAAGAACTATTAGTCAATTTAAGAAAAAAATTAAATCATAAGGAAAGCTTAACAAGAGTTCCAAACTATATTTAAAAATGATTTTCTTAAGGTGACTGTTTCTACATTACTCTCTTTTCTTTTTCACTACCATACAAATAATTGGTATGAATGGCCCAAAATAAGGAATTTAAAAAAGAAGAAATCATAACATGAAAGTAAAGATAGAAAATCATAAAATAAAAAAATGAAGAAATCTTATTTCAATGTAATATAATAAAAAGGAATTCGAAAAACATAATTTTACTTTCTTTTTTAATAAAGAAATTAAATATATTTTGATGTAAAGGTGATTAAATATACCGTGGTGAGAAATAAAATAGTCATCAAAGAGGGCCTCTTTGCAAAATTACGCATTGAATTGAACTTCCTCACTTTTAAGAAGGTTTTGAGGAAAATTTGCATGGTATATAGTCAGCAAAAAGTGAGAAAGTTTCTTTATCTTGACTAGCACTAGCACAAACATCCTTTATGAAAGGTCAACACCACTTTTCGTGAAAACTGTCTTAGATTAAGGATTTTAAGAAAGGAGAAGTTTCAAATTTGGCAGGAAATGTTTTTAAAATTAAGATTAGGATTTAATTTTTATGAGGCCTATGTGACATCAATAAGTTCCATGTAAAAGTTAAAAAAAAAAACAATGTCATATTAATGAGAAGATAACACTTAATTGATGAAATTGTGATGAGCTTAGAAGTTTTATAAATAGGAGATTCAAATTTAATTATTTTGAAATATTAAATTCTTTGCACACAAATAAAATGTTAAAATATGACTAGCATTTTTTTATAAACGTGAGGATCTAAAAAAAATTTTTTTCCATTAAACTGTAACTTATAGAAATTTCCTAACAGGTTGACAAAGTGACTAAGATTGCATTGTGTAGAGCAAACAAACTAGTCATTCCCATGCAATGTGTTTGGCTAAAGAAATATTATTTTTACTAGTCTAAAGTCCTAATGAAGAGAGCATCTTTAACAAATATTCTTTCCATTTATAAACTATAATCGCAAATTTAATTACCAGTAAGTGGCATTTCATATATAGGCTATTGCCACTACAACAACAACCGAATGAAAATCTTGCAGATACATGGGATTTGATGAGGTCCAATAACACATAGCCTTACCCTTAATTGGTAAAAAGGTTATTTTCGATAAACTCACATGAAGGAAAAGAAAAAAAAATGCATATACATATTAAAATGATTAAAATTTAAAAAAAATAAGTAAACATAAAATATAAAATAAATATATAAAAATAATTAATAAAATCAATAGTGCAATAAGCATAAAACAAGATAAAAAGTAAAATAAAAGATAAAACAAGTAAATAAATACACAAACAAGAAAGAAGATAAGTTAATAAATAAATAAAGTCATTACAAGAAAATATTTAGGTTAAGTAAGAAAATTTTTAAGTTAACTAACTAAGAGGTAAATATCACATATTGAATGTTTAGGCTAAATATAAGACATAAGACTTTAAGAAAAATATTTTAAAGACCTATAAGAATGAGAAGGATCTCTCTATATGAGATCCTTTATCTGAATCCCAGTATACCAAAGTTTTATATTAAGGTTCATATCATCGGTAAGTTCTAGAGGTCATATCATTCTTGGTCACTCTCCATAGTTCTTCATAGGCCTTCATTTTTTCTCTTACAATCTCTAAGTACAATCTTCTTGCATCTTCTCACTAAAATGTCAAGGTGTATCCCCTTAATATATCCAAACTATCTAAGTCTTGTCTCTCTTAATTTTTCATTGATATTATCCACCTTTTGTGTCTTACCATTATATTCTTGAACTTATCTCTTCTAGTAAGGTTACATATTCAATGGTGCATCCTCATCTCTGCCACTATTAGCCTATTACTATGCACCTATTTGATGGGCCAACACTTTGTTCCATTAAGCATAGTCAGCCTAATTGCTAAACCATAGAACTTATTGTTAAGCTTGAATGGTATTTTCTTGTCACATAAAATTCTTGATACACTTCTCCATTTAAGGCATCCTGATCTGAAACGATAAACTGTATCTTCATCAATCTCTCCATTGCTTTGGATGATAGATCCTAGATACCTAAAATACTCTTTTTATGGCATAAATTATAAATTAATCGTTACCTCAACATCAGAAACCACCTTATGGTCCAAAAAGTTACACTTAAAGTGCTCAATCTTAGTCTTACTCAGTTTAAAGCCCTTCAAATCTAACGTATCCCTCTAAAATTCTGGCTTGATATTGACACCCGCTTTTATCTCATCCATTAAAACAATGTTATCAGCAAATAACATACATCAAGGTACATCCCTTTGGATATTCTTGATAAGGTCATCCATTACTACTGCAAACAAAAAGGGGCTTATGAGGAGCCTTAATATATCCCAATATCGATAGAAAAATGTTTTGCATCTCTTCTTATCATCCTTACTCTAGTCTTTACACTTTCATACATATTCCTAATAGCACGTATATAGGTCATAGGAACTCCCTTATAAACACCTCCACATGATTTCTCTAGATACCTTGTCATACACCTTCTCTAAATCAATACAAATTGTAAGTAGGTTACACTGTCTTTTCCTATAATATTTCATTAATCTTCTAAGGAGATGTAGGGCTTTTGTCGTGGACCTTCCCGGCATGTAGCCAAATTGGTTCTCCAAGATAGGATCATCTTTTCTCACTCTCTTTTCAATCACCTTATCTCATAACTTCATAGTGTGATTAAGCAGTTTGATGCCTCTATAACTATTATAAATTTGGATGTCCTCTTTGTTCTTATGTAGAGGAACTAACATACTAAATCTCTACTCATCCGACATTTTTGCGGACTTAAAGATCACATTAAAAAGTTTGGCTAGCCAATTGAGACCGTTTTTTGCCTAGGCTTTTCCAAACCTCTATAGTATCTCATCAAACCCTACTACCCTTTCACTCTTCATCTCCCTCAAATCTCTTTTAATTTCTTCCCTATAATCTGCTACCAACAATTAAAGTTACGATACTTCTCGGAAGTTGTCAGATCACCTAAGGAGATGTTGTTCTTTACGTTTTCATTAGAAAGGGCTATAGAAGTACATCTGTCATCTTCTTTTGGTGTCATTTTCAACCACAAGCATCGACCCTGTTTCATTTTTTATACAACGAACTTGATCAAGGTCACTCACTTTCCATTCACTAGCTCTCACCAACTTAAAAATATCCTTTTCTCCATCTTTAGTTGCCAATTATTGGTATAACTTCTTGCAAGCTCTGCTTTTAGTTTTTGAAATTATTTTCTTCGCCTCTTTCTTTTCCAATTTGTAACTTTCTGTATTGGCTACTCTTTCTACCTTTGTGGTGTTATTCAATAGAGCTTTATAAGCATCATTCTTAATCTTAACATTTTCTTGTACATCTTCATTCCACCACCTGAACTCCATTTTACTACTGCTAGATCCTTTAGAAGCATCAAAGATCTCTTTAGTTGTACTCCTTAAAAAAGTTGTTACTCTCTCCCACATTTATTTAACATCTCCTTCTAATTTCCATTCTTTTCTATATATTACTATATCCTTAAGTTGTTCCAACTGATCCCCTTTCTTATTCTACCGTCCTACTTTAGTACACCTCCTATGACTTCTCTTCGTTTTCCAATCCTTAATTGTAAGATCCAAAACTAACAATCTATATTGAGTTGACAAGTAAGTGTTAGGTATCACTTTGTAATCCTTACAACTAGGTCAATCGTTTCGCCTTATAAGGTAGGAGTCAATTTGAGTTTTTGTAGTTCTACTCTTAAACATCACCGGGGACTTCTTGTTTTTCTTGAAAAAAGAGTTGACTATCACCAATTCAAATGTTACCACGAGATCTAACAAAGCAATCTCACTATCATTCCTATCATCGTACATGAAACTCCTATGAGTCCATAAATATCCACTCAAGGTTGCTCATATATGTCTAAGCTATTACTGGCATTGCAAAAAGGACAAGACATGCTAAAGGCAAAAACATTGCATATCATTGACCATTTACTACCCTCTTCATAGCCCACGAGGCTTCTTTTGCTTTTACATTAATTACAGAATACAAACAAGTTGATGGTAAACTGATAGCTAATTGGCGTTTCTTAAATTTCATTTGCACGGTTAAAAGCGCTTTAAGGAACTGGGGATAACAATTGTATGAGGGTATTAGGGAGTTTGTGGGCGTCATCTTCACGTTCATGCCACTCTGAGGCATCTGCACATTTGTAGTACAGGTGCATAGATACAGGGATTATAAAATATACCTAATAAAAAAACCAACAAAATAAAAGCCAAATCCTAGAGAAAACCAAGGGCTACACGAATGAGTGTTTTGTTAGCCAGGTTGTACATGTGTTTGAGTAGTGCTTCCGGGCAAATGGCAGGTGAACTTCTCACCATTCAAATGGCAGACGAGTAGGAGAATCGCCAATGATGGTTATGCCACTTTGATATGCAGTTTATTGCATAATCATATAGTTATTAACTGTATCCACGTTTCCAAGAAACATAAAAATTGTCAACATAGATTTCATTTGTTGTTCAAAGTATCATTAAGAAAACATTCAACAAATCATAATGTACGAAGAAATATTTTCCAGTGAGACAACGTTATGAATTTGTCTCGGCTCCACAACGCTTTTCCACCAGACATTCCACTCAATTTTTCCTGTGAAAAGGACCACTGAATCTCCACAAAGGTCAAATATTTCATTCCTACCAAATGAACAACTCTATAGTCTATACAGTTGAATTGAGACGGGGGAAAAATGTACATGGTCATCGAGGTCCCGAAAGCTCCATCGCTTCAATGATGAATGAAGACTCTCCATAGATGTCGCTGTATCGTCTTGAGAAACTGCAAGCCCTTGCCTCATAAACGTTGGATGCACCTTGTGATTCCTCCGCTCCTAACTGCCCAACAAGACCTTCCAAAACCTTCATAACTTCTGACATCTTAGGACGTAGGTTAGGATGCGACTGAGTACATTGCAGAGCCAACTCCACTGTTTTTTCCAACTCTAGCGCTTCAAAACATCCCCTAAGATCTCTATCTACCAGCACTTCCAATCTCTTCTCCTCATACAAAGTCCTAACCTGCAAAACTCAAATGGCATGTTGGTATCCAGTGCACAATTTATGAAACAAATAACAGGTCCTGATCAGTCATTAGTTATTACAGGGTTGATATAAGCGTTCACAAATTTGTAAAAAACAGAACCAGTGACCATTGGATCATTACAGATGGAAGAACTTACCCAGTCGAGAATCATTCCCTTCTGGACCTGACCATTTCCAGCATCTAGAGCCTTTTGCCCAGTTATAAGTTCCAAAAGCAGTATGCCAAATCCAAAGACATCTGTTTTCTCAGAGGACTGACCGGTTGAAAGATACTCTGGTGCAATGTGACCCACAGTTCCCCGAACTGCAGTTGTAACATGTGAATCTCTTTGATCTAATAGCTTGGCAAGACCAAAATCTCCAACCACAGCTTCAAAACATTCATCAAGTAAGATATTTGCTGCTTTGACATCCCTGTGAATTATTTTTGGATTGCACTGTTCATGTAAATACAGAAGTCCACGTGCTGCTCCAAGGGCAATGTGTATCCGTCTAGTCCAATCTAAGGATGGTCTTTCTTGGCCAGTTTCTGGTGAAGAAAATTGACCAATAAGGACTGTTGGTTACACATAAAGAAGAAAACATCTTCAGGCATATGTCGATTTTCTTTTCACCCCATTGAGATTGAAGGAGAAGAGAACATTGAAAAATGAGTTCTGAGGTCCAAGACTATTATAAAGACCAAGCCATGAACATAAGTTTGACTATATGTCAAGTGCTTATCACTCAAAACCCTTTATTGTGAGAACATCTGATCAAACCTCAATAAATTTCCAAGTAGGACACATACAATGTACTCTATTTAGCAATAATAGTGAGTTGAATATGAGCAAGAGAGATATAGTCAAAAATGAAAAGATGAGACAAACCTCTTAGACGGTCAGCAACACTACCATTTGGCATATACGGATAAACAAGTAATCTCTCCTCAGGTGTCAAGCAGAAACCATATAAACGTAACAGGTTTCGATGCAAAGCCAAGCCAATCATCTCAACTTCTGTTTGAAACTGCACTTCTCCGGTACAATTTGGATCTCTTAGCCTTTTAACTGCAACTAATGTCTTATTTGGAAGACATCCTTTATAAACCACCCCAAATCCTCCTTGACCTAGGATATTTTTTGGACTAAAGTTGCTTGTAGCAATTTGCAGTTCACGAAACGAGAACCTCTTCACATGACCAATATCAAATTCATAATCTTGCTGAACTGCAAAGGATATTGATCATTAATCTTTCATCATATTCATCCCAAAACTCCAAATTTTTTCAACAGTTTAAGAAAGTTAGGCAGACAATTAGTACATAAGGTTGGGGATTTACCATATGGTGTAAGGTGTAAATGAGATCTATACCAATGCACCCAGAAAAGAAGCAGCACTACAGAGATCACAAATGTGAAACTGACACCTAAGGAAACATAAAGCACCCAATGATGGTGACTGCTGTCACTCTGTGGTGATACTGTCTCTGAATTGAATACACACACATTTCAAGTCAACGTTGTGAACACACAAAGCCAGCAGAACTGTTTGATCAATTTAGTGCATTTACCATTAACTGGTTCTGAAGCATCTGTGCAAACCTGTGCGCGTGAGGAAATACAAAGAAAGCTGTTCCCTGTTATGCTGCAAAAAATAGACGTGCAGATTGAAATCGCTGAAGCAGAATATCAGGGAATTATTTTAAAAGTTAATTACTTTTATCTGGAAAAATGGGTAGTATTTAAGAAGTGAATATTCTTCAAGTTATCTCCGAAGTCATTGCTATCAGTTATCAATTAAAAATCAAAAAACCATTTATTGATGTCACATTCACCAAGAAATTTCCAACATAATTATCCATGTTTTTGTTCATCAAGACATGTCAGAACGCATAATTTAGAAGTAAAACACAAAGGTTGATATAGACTAAGCTTATTATAATCTGAATCCAGAGTAATAAATCAGATAAATGTACCTGTAACCTTTAGCAAGTATTCTTGGCGTGGAGCCACTCAGATTGTTAAACGATAAATCTCTGCATATATAGCAACGGCACAAAAAGAGTAACAACTCTAGACTATCACCCAAAGAAATGAAGTTGACATGTGAAGAGATGCATACAAAAATGAAAGTCCAGTAAGATTGGCAACAAGACCAGGTATCTGTCCGGATAACTTGTTTCGACTGAGCCTCCTGAAAAACCTTAACACGTCACCATAAATTATTGTAGCTAGAAAACATCAGAACTAACGAGAACCTCACTCACAAGTAACTAAGATGGTTCAGAAACCCCAGAGAGCTTGGAATTTCTCCAACAAACTGGTTACCAGAAAGGTCAAGCGTTTGAAGTTCTAAGAGCTTCCCAACCTCAGTTGGGATTGTGCCTGACAACTCATTGTTCTGCAAGAGCCTAAAAGTACAAGCATAAAAATTGATCAGTTGATGCAGAAGAAAGTTAAATAATACTCCAAGTTCTTTACTTTTCCTCAAGCAATGAAGTTAAAATAATTTAAGAAAAAACAATAACCCACATCATTATATGAATGTGCTTAAAAAAGTATTGTCATTTGTCAGTAGGTATTAGGAAGTTACAGGATGCAAACTTGCAAAAAATTTGAACAAAGAAAGTTATCTGGAGCTCTCACATTGTCCTCAGGTGAGTTAAATTCCCAATACTCGGCGACAGGGTACCTGATAGACTCATACTTTGCATTGCACTGGTAGCAGCAGTAACAGCAGCAACAGCAACAACAATTAAATAAGAAATTTCATTTTGCCTATTACCCAAAACTTACTATGTTCAAAGAAAAATAACCGCATTTTCTTTAGAATCAAACAATAATACTGTTTTCCACTTTACTTACAGAGAAATGACATAACCTTCGGCGGAGCAGCCCACCATGTTCCAAGTGCAAGGATCGACGGAGTTAATATCCCAGGCATCCATTACATGCAACCCATCTCTCATTTCTCTCTTGACAGCCATCAGTGCTGCCACTGATTTCAATATGCATCAAGAAAATAAAGAGGAAAATCATCAGTGAACACCCAGAAAATATTGAGAGAACCAATCGTACCAAGTTAATACGAAAGACGGAAATTTGTATCGCCAGAGTCACCTTCAAAGTTGACACCTTTTGGAGATAGAAGTGTATCAGAGGCTCGAGAGAGATGCCCCCAAATGAACCAAGATGAGAAAAACAGCCAACGCGCTTTCCATGTAGATCTTACTTTGGTTTTCTGTCTTGATGGCAGTCCAAAGTCTGACAGTAGAGTTGGAGTCATTAGAACTTCAAGAAGGTCTTAGCATAAGATTTAACTTGGTCATTAGAACTTCAAGAAGGTCCAAGTAGTGTAAGATTTAACTTGGACTTCTCGAGTCCCTAAATCTTTCTTTGGAATCTTTCATTGTCTCGGGAACTGTTAATTGAAAGACGAGTAACGATCTAGTCCAACATGTATTACAATTTTCTTTTTCTTTTTCTGTGACAGTTAAAGACAGATTGCACGAAGAACTGACACCCATGATACAAAAAATGAAAGAAAACGCTTTTCAGTCGAATAATTTTTTGTTTCAACTATCTCTTGAACTTGAGAAGAAAAGACAAGACTTCACTTTCTTCTACATTTGTTAATATTTTCTTGCAAGGGAGGGAAGAGATGCGAAGGAGAGTCCTGGCCTGGAAGATTCTCCAGATTCAGACGTGACAGAGATGGTCGCCGTTTCTCTTAATAACTATCTCAATCTTTTGTCTGAAGTAATTGGCTAGGTGAGTCCAAGGAATAGGAGCGAGTAACGCTTTGTGATGTACTGATGTTGAGTCTTTTCATTTCTATGTGGTGTTGCTTTGACAGTTGAAACCCCAACAACATTTGCTCCTTCCTTTAGTTCGAGTTTTTTGTAGCCCGTTATGAACTTCTGTATGAATCAAAAGGATATGTCATTACTTAAATTGTTGAATATGCTCAAGAATGCATAGGAGTGCCTTAAGAATAAATCCAATTTTATTCTTCTCGTGGATTCTTCCAAAAGAAAGAAAAATGGCTTTAAGAAGCATAATAAAAAGAAACAAAAGGCTTCTACTAGAATAGCAAAGTCAAAATGTCGTATAACTTTGCCTTATGACTTTAAACTAGAACTAAATAATTCTTATTATGTTCTAGTTATTACTACAAACATCATTTTGTATTTCTTATTTAGATTTGAATGTATTTGTCTTTATTATTAAGAATAAGAGTTGTGATTTTTATAAAGATGATGTTTATTATGAATCTAGATTACTTACAAATAGTTTACTTGAATTAGATCTTAAAAGGTAAATCTTTAACATAAATAGCAAGAAAAGAAACTTAAGTAACCAAAACTTTCAAATAGTTTGCTTGAATTAGATCTTGAAAGGTTAATCTTTAACATAAATAGCAAGAAAAAAAAGTTAAGTAACCAAAATGTATCTTATTTATGATATTGTACGTAGGTTTAGTCGTATTAACAAAACTAGAATTACAAAGTTACATAAAAAAGAATATTTGGATCCTTTTGATTATGAATCATATGAAACTTGTAAATCTTATTTATTAGGAAAGATGACCAAACTACCCTTTAGTGAAAAGGGAGAACGTGACAATGAGTTACTAGAACTTATACATTCAAGTGTATGTAGTCTTATGTCTACTTATGCTAGAGATGGATTCTCATATTATGTTTACAGATGATCATTTTGGATATGGTTATGTGTACTTAATGAAACAAAATTCTGAATCATTTGAAAAGTCCAAATAAGTTATACTTGATGTTGAGAAACAAACTAATAAAAGTATTAAGATATTTAGGTCAAATCAAGGTGGTGAATACTTAGACCATGAGTTTTTTGGTTACTTAAGAGAAAGTGATTCTTTCACAATGGATTTCTTCTGGAATCCATAACATATTGGAGTATCTAAGAGGAGAAATCTTACTCCATTAGGTACGTTCTATTATGAGTCATGCATTCCTTCTTGTCTCCTTGTAGGGATATGCCTTAGAAACTACTGCTTACCTTCTAAATAGCGTTCCATCTAAATCAATTGACAAGATGCCATATGAGATATGGATTGGTAAGAGACCAAGGTTATCACACTTAAAGATTTACCTAAACTTATTGTGAAATACGATTTGTTGAGCAAGTTTTACCTAATGTAAAACCCTCAACATTTCGCAAGTATACAGTTCGTAAACTTGTAGTAATTGAGGTGTTGATCCCACGATAAATTAGTTAAACTAAATGAACCTAACTTTGTCTAAGGCTGTGAAATATGATTTGAGACAAAATAAAATTCAGAAATTAAACAATCAAGTAAAATTGAGCACTAAACCACTTAACAATTGAGCTGTCATAATAAAACAAGGATGATCAAGTATGAAAGTATAGGATTCATTCTATCGTCTTTTTGCTACCTTAACTATTTTTTATTCAATTTGGTGTCGATCCTAGATTTCTGAAGGATTTGATTATTCTCTCTCAAGACCTAATTCTCTCTTAAGACCTAATCATTTAACCCCAATTAATAATCCCCAATTGATAACGAAATTCCATATTTGCATTCTCTCAATTAACAAAAATAGTCTAAAGTTTTCAGTTAGTTCTTAAGCAATTTATTGGATAATCGAGTTTTTACATAAGATCTCTCTTGATATGATCATCAATTTGATATTTGCATGACTTATTAGGTTATTAACTCTCATTATCTAACCAAATCATATTACTATCGACTCACTCTCTCGATTTACTATCGAAGTATAAGCAAACACAAATATCATAACATCCAAAACATTGTATTGACATCAAAAGTGTTCAAGTCACAAAATAAGTCAATAACAAATCCTAATATGAAATTAAAACTTCATCAACGTGTATAACGTCTTCCAATCCAATTCACACATCAAGTTTAATGAAAATAACAAATGAAAAGAAAGAAAAACTTGATTTGGAGCTAAATTTGCAGATTTGGAAAATGATGGACAGTTGGTGCTCCTCTTGATCTTCCTTAGATAATCTTAATTTGGTAAGATGAAGGCTAATCTTTTTTGAGTATTTTATGTTCTTAAATAGTTTTTTAGGCTTCTAAGCTTCTTTCTAAAGTTTACCCACGTAATTTGGTTCCAAAAATAGCCTCATAACGTTAAAATTACAAAAAAAGTCATTTGTTGGAAAAGCTTAAATTTGCTAGATTTGCTGTTTGCGCTCTCTATCATGACTGTAACTATCAAGTCATGATCGTGACCTACTTCCATACTTCCAATTCTTCTCTTTTCTTCAATTTTCTATTTCCATACACTCAAATACATATCACACACCTCTTAAACATAAAATTAAGATCCAAATTAT
>JAOQML010000002.1:19532560-19550264 GCA_027568935.1 Erythroxylum urbanii
GTGAGCAGAAGGCACTCGGATGCTCCGGTAAGACGATGTGAGCAAATTATTCTTAGTGGCTACAAGAGGAGAAAAGGTAGGCCATACAAGACCTGGCAGGAAGTAGTTAAGAAAGATATGTCAGAGTTAGCGCTTACAGTGGAACTGATCAGATATAGAAAATTTTGGCGGGATAGGATAAGGATAAGGGAAACCCTTTAAAATACGACAAGATAGTTGAGTAAGTGTATTACGAGAGTTTACTGTCATTCTCGCATACTCTATTCACCGCGTAGGAAGTCAAATATGTCTTTTCTAGTTTGAGAGTCGTAGACAGGTGTACGGAAACAATCCAACAAGAATGTCGGATCCTGTAGGATTGTCATACACACAAGGTAGCAGCGCCAAAACTCCTAGCCCACATAGCGACGAGCATAGCTGATCTGTTGCAGCCTATCAGGTATTTAGTAGAGCTGGGTTCCATATTAGGTATGTCATTTGTTCCTATTTATGTCCTTTATTCCTATTTCCTTTCCTATTTTTCTTTATTTATTTATTTATTAATATTCGGATTTATTTCCTTGTCCTAATGTATGTGTTGTTTCTATTTGCTTTCCACCATCTTTTTAACTTATCCAGTTTCCCTTTTTACCCTTTATAGCCTGCATCACGTTTTCATTATCACATTTACATGTGGGTCTATCGGAAATAGTCTCTCAACTATATAAGGGTAAGGCTGCGTACTATCAGACCTCTCCATATCTCACTTTATTGCGGGATTTCAAACTGGGTGATGATGATTACGATGATGACAATCAAGCTTTAACTCACCCAAAACAAAACCAATTCTACCAGTTGCTGCTGCACTCAAAGCCAATTCTTCCCGGATTAGACATGTTTGTTGATGTTGGACTTACTATGGAGTATTCGTGCAGCCTGGCAACGTCGCGTTAGATGAAAAAATGGTTGCTCTGGGTTACTAAGACGCAAGGCAATCCAGTATTGGCTATATGGATTATCCCTTTGCTTATTCATTTCTTACTACGCAGGTGAAAGGATGGGCTTTGACTATTTGTGATTGCATGTGAATTTGTGTGACAAGTGGCTTGATGGAAAGATTGACCAACAGATGCAATCATTAAAAAGAATTCAGGCAGTAAATTTTACAAGTCCATGGCACTTTTAGGTTGCTATTGAATGTGACAACGTTCCTTTACCGTTTCAAGGCTCCGATGTTGAAGGTAACGTGACAGGATGAGGCATTCCAGTATTGAAGAGGTGACAAGATTTGACCAAAAATCCCGGACAATCTACGGATTTAAGTATTGGCCTTGACTTTGGTTAATTTTAAGGAAGAATTTTGGCAAGGATGGTGAGGGCTGCTTTGGGTCTGGGTCTCAGTTTGGGGGCAGTTCTGCTATGGCTCTACTTCAAGAGGCTTTATATCTGGATCCCACTCGCCCATTTACTCACCAAGGTCTCCCTCCCTAGTCCCTACACCTTTTTCTTTTCTTCTGGTTTCGTTTTTCGCCATTGGTTTTCTACTTTGGTTCTTAGTAGTTGGGACCAAGTAGTCCTGCACACAAAACAGATGTACTTGAAAGTCTTTACAACTGCCACTCCTACCCGTAACGTTTGTGTGTGTTTCAATGAACTACATTACAGAAACTGAAAGAGTAGGAACAGGGTAGTTAAAACCTTTGTTGGGGTGGGTCCCTTATCTGTAGTAACTACATGGGACAGGACAGGACGGACCATCTCCCCTTGGGTGGGCTCTGGTTCTGAGAGATGTAAAATCTCCGTGTCCTTGTTTCTCCCCATCTAAGGTTCGCATCTGACACACCATACAGAAAGGTGTAAGCAAATTTGGTTGGATTATACCGTTTACCGATTCTGTTGAATCCAAGCCCACTTGGGTACCCATAAATAACAAGAGTTGTTAAAAGTTAGTTGAAAGGGCCCGCGAAAATCAGACGAATCAAAATTCTTGTATGAGAACTTCTCTCTTCTACTACTCCTTTCTTATACTTCCATGCTCTTTACATGTGCACGAAGAAATCAATGTCAATGTTAAGTCCTTGAAAAAATGCATGCTTCTTTTGTTGCTCTGCGTTTGGTAGCAAGTTGCTGTTGCAGAAATAAGACTTGGTTTTGAAGGTTAGTTTCTGAAGTGGTGAGTTTTCAAATAATGTCTTGCATTCCACTCAAACTTCGACGTTTACATATATCACCCCCCCTCAAACCTACTTCTTGGCTTCACTTTGAATTCAGGAGCAAATGTTAGTAATTTTTAGTTCTTGTTTTCTGGTGTGCCACCAAACCTGATTTTTAGCCGTTTTCTCTATTGGGTTGGTGTGAAGGGGGATAAAGTATACAAATGGATCAGAAAAATAATGTGAACTAGAGGCTTCAATGTTGTTGTGAGGTGTTGTTAGTTTTAGCAGCTGAAGCTTTACCAAAAGAAACAATGATATAATGGCAAAACAAGGATCACCAAAAAGTATACATTGTGGTTTATCACATGGGATGAAAGATTATCAGATACTAAGTTCAGAAAGTATAGCAGGTAGTGATCCTACTTTTGTAAGGAGACCTTCAGGGGGCGATAATCATTACAAGACCAATGTATTATTGCTTCATAGCGAGAAATATGAGTATGCCAAACTTGTTCCTTGTAGAGGAGTTAATGTTGGGAAAAGGCATGTTTGGTTTCGCAATCATGTCAGTTCAATTCTGTATATTTTTGCACTTGTCGGATCTCTTTTCGTGCTTGATTCTTGCATGATGTCAGTCTTTGATTCAATATACATTCGGAATAGTTCAGCCTCAAGCATATCAAGTGATTCCAAGGTATCATTTCGATAATACCTTATTAGGGAAGCTCCAGAATCAAAATCTGGCATTGCCACATTCTACTGTTTTAGATGATAATTATGATTTTAATTGGAGTAGTTTCTCTTAGTTCCAGTTACACTACTTTAGATGATGAGCATGATTCTATTTGGTGCAAATTCTCTTAGTTCTAGTTATCTGATCTGCAAATGCATGTGACCTGCATTGCGCAGTATGTTTGATGCTCTAATTGAAACTTCTGGTAATCAAAGAAAGACTTTTACATGAATAAAGTTTGGCGATATCATTATATAAATGTACATGTGCCTCTTACCTTAAGTTTCTTGTAGACAAACTTCAAGCATGTCATTCAAAATGCAACAGTTAAAGTATTTTGTGTGTGGCTATGCCTTTGTCCCTTTCTCTTTCCATTTCATCAGAATTTTATGAATAAAGATGCACTACAGATTTCCTATCTATTAGGAAACAACACGGTAGATTGCGATTAACTGATACAAATTTCTATAACACTGATCCATAGGAGGCTACCACTTCTTACATTGATGAAGTAAAGCCACCAATTCAGATGTATGGTCGACTCTTGAATTTGGCTTCCACTGCTCTTGCAGAGGTTTGCTTCAGAGTTTATTTTTCAGGCAAATATTTGGATGATTATATTAGATACAACTTTTAGAGCTAAAACTTTTACTTTGCCTTAGAAAGAGCGGAGGCAAGGGAAGTCGGGTTTCTCGGAAGAGCCATACCAGGAGGCATCTGTATGGAAACCTTGTGCAGACAAAAATTATTCAGAAAAAATAGGTGACTTCTTGTGATCAATTGACTTTCAAGAATTTTTCTGTAGTTCATTTACATATAAGCTAATGCTATGTATGATAACTTATAGCTGAAGTGTTAACGTCTGAAATACCGATCGGAGCGGTATGTTTAGTCCTAGTTCCTAAAACTTTTTTGATGAATCAGGGAATTCTGGAAAAAGGAATGGCTATATTTTAATCAGCGCAAACGGAGGTCTCAATCAACAAAGAGTTGCTGTAAGTGCCACACACGTATCCCAAGTCCTTTTTCTTATTAACAGAGTGAAAGATGAATGATATCTGTCATAGAAAATCTATACAAATTTCCACACTTATCCAACTGTGCTTTTCGGGATGTGTTCTATTAGGATTTTCTCCTAATTTCCATTTTCCACACTTCTATCAATTTTCATCTTCTTATCGTGATTTTAAACTGTCGCCATGAGCAAGCTCTCCATTTGATTGAAGTTAGCTGGTGTATCATACAATTGAGAGCAATGGATAGAAAGCAAGGCACTGGCCGGTTACAGGAAAACCCAAGACTTTTGGATCAAAATGGATCAATTTCTATTGCTATTCCAGAGCATTTTACTAAGACCATGTCACATAAATAATCTCTTCACAAGCAATGAAAATGTTACATGTTTCTCCATAGAGAATCCTATCACGTCACCGCGTGCATAAATCTTTATGGAGAACTGGTTTGAGATGCATAATCTTTGACTTGACTTCTAAAGGAAAGTAGTGTTTTTCTGTTGACTTTGTTACATTTTTTAGCCACTTTTATTGATAATTTGGTTGAAACAATTCTTTTTATTATATTATTCGTATGCATTTTATGGTCACCTTGTGGAAATGAGAAGAAAAGGAATCTCCTAAGACCTAAGCAATAAACAAAGCTTTAGCAGGTGTCTAAGCAGCATTAGAAGCTGAAGGGCGTATGGATTAGAGTTGTATGCACATCTTTTTGTTGTGTTTAACAATGCTTATTGTTGCATTCAGAAGCTTAAGTAATACAATCATTCTGTCTGCAGATTTGCAACTCGGTTGCTTTGGCATCTCTACTTAATGCAACTCTAGTTCTTCCACGATTTCTATATAGCAATGTATGGAAGGATCCTAGG
The DNA here is from genome assembly GCA_027568935.1 of Erythroxylum urbanii. Classification (NCBI taxonomy): domain Eukaryota; kingdom Viridiplantae; phylum Streptophyta; class Magnoliopsida; order Malpighiales; family Erythroxylaceae; genus Erythroxylum; species Erythroxylum urbanii. The sequence continues at coordinate 19,537,311 of JAOQML010000002.1, forward strand.
TCTGGTATTTTATGTATAGACATCAAGAGCTTCCTTGAACTGTGCATAAAGGTTCTTAATCATCTTGTAAGCACTGACCACTTCTCATTACCTGTTCTCTTTCATGGACATGCAGCCAGTTTGGTGATATCTATCAAGAAGAGTACTTTATGAATATAATGAAGGAGGACATAGAAATTGTGAAGGATCTTCCTTCTCACTTTAAATCCATAGATATTGAAGCACTGGGTAGCCTAGTATGTATCTTTGATCTTTCTAAGAATTCCTTTGCAACCCCTACTTGGTTACACAATTATCTTCAACAGCTCTGTGTGCTTTAACAGATTACTGATGCTGATATTCCTAAGGAGGCAAGGCCCATTGACTACCTTGAGAAAGTGCTTCCTTTGTTACTACAGAGTGGGGTTGTGCATTTCCTTGGATTTGGAAATCGACTTGGCTTTGATCCTCTGCCTTCAAAACTTCAGGTAAATGGTATGCCTTGGACATTAAAATTGCATAAGAACTATTGCAGCTAACAGAAGCTCATAATTGACATATCTATTTGAAAATTTTGAGAAATTCGCTGAATCAATCCCATCACACTAGAGAAATCATATGGCAATCAAATGTTCTGGTGACTGAGAGCCTTGCAGAGAGAGAGAGAGAGAGAGAGAGAGTTTTGATGATTAAAGGAAAAGAAGAAAAGATAGATATGCTACCACTCACCCTCCATTAGAGCATTCACTTACTTCATTTGTAGTATTGACTTATTTTCGGAATTTAAGTTCCAGTATTGATTTTGTGACGCAAAGAATATATTTGCAGAGGTTAAGGTGCAAATGTAACTTCCATGCGTTGAAGTTTGTTCCAAAGATTCAACAAGTCGCCTCGTTGTTAATCAGAAGGATAAGGAAATATGAACTTGCACAGAGCATGTTGGATAAACAACTACTTGGCAACTTTATGCCCAGTAGTCCCTCCAGAAAGCATGATACAACGAGAAGTTCCTCCAGATATCTCGCTTTACATTTGAGGTTTGAAGTGGATATGATTGCTTACTCTTTATGTGACTTTGGAGGTGGAGAAAATGAAAAAAGGGAACTTCAAGCTTATAGAGAAAGTCATTTCCCTCTTCTTATAGAACGTTTAAGAAACTCAAAGTAAGGATTACTTGGCTTTTAACAATTTTGTGCTTCTCTGACAATATTTTGAATTGGACATCTTTCGTGTCACGGTTCTATTCAGGCTTGTCTCTTCATCAGAGCTAAGGAAGCAAGGGAGATGTCCTTTAACACCGGAAGAAGCAGCACTTGTTCTTGCCGGTCTTGGATTCAAACGTGGGACTTACATTTATCTTGCCGGCTCTCACATATATGGCGGAAAGTCTAGGATGAAGCCTTTTACCAGACTGTATCCTAACTTAGTCACAAAAGAAACTCTCTTAACACCCAGCGAACTTGCACCATTCAAGAACTTTTCTTCACAGGTAAGCTAAAAGTTTCTCCACATAACTTTATTTGATACTTTCTGTGTCACAACACTCTGGACAAATGCTTTGGATGCAGCTAGCAGCACTGGATTTTATCGCTTGTGCAACTGCTGACGTCTTTGCGATGACTGATTCTGGAAGCCAACTGTCTTCCCTGGTTTCTGGGTTTCGGACATACTATGGTGATGGCCGTGCTCCTACCTTGCGGCCTAACAAGAAAAGGCTAGCAGGAATTTTGTCAGAGAACAAAACAGTAGAGTGGAACAGTTTTGAAGATAGGATAAGGAAAATGATTCAGGAAGGCCTAAGGGTGCGTGTAAGGGGTTTTGGTCGAAGCATATATCGACAACCAAGATGTCCAGAATGCATGTGCAATAAGACCGTGTGGTGACCAACGTGCATTCCTAACAAAAGCTATTCAAGTGGCCTCTTGTAATACGATGCCATTGCCCATCGAACCAAAACTACCTGATCGTTATAACGAGATTAACCAAGGGTTTTTTAATGTTGTACATAGAACAGGGTCCTCCTAGTTTATTATTTATCTGTTAATAAACACATTGTTTCAATTCAATATGTAGTTCAGCTTTTTCTTAACCTGCCAAACTGGGCTGTGTATCCCTCACAATAAATCAGCTTTATAGTAATAAACCTTAGCAATCCGAGCCATATACATGAAGAATCAATAAGGGCGAGGAAGAAAAAAGACAAAAAGAAGAGGTTTTATCCTTCAGAAGCAAAACAGTTGAATCTTTTGTTTTGCTATCTATATATTAATTGGGACCGGCACAAAACTTCACATATGGAAATGATGCTTTTCCAATAACGTCCTTCTCTTGGTGAAGTGTCTGGTCAAGATGGAGGGAAGAACCGATTAAGGTTGAAAGGAAGGGTGTAAAATTCCTCATTCCTGCTGTCTCCTTTAAAAGTCCTGAATTTAACCCACCAAGGCATTCCTCTGTCCCTGGCACTGTCCTTATAGTCCAATGTGTTGTCTAACAAAACAGAGACAATCAATGCAACAGTTGGCGATGAAAAGAAGACAGTGTTGAGGAAATCATTGAACTGCACCATCAAACAGAAAAGAAAATTGATTAGATTCACAGATTTAATCAATTTTCAACATGTTCATTCCATCCAACATCATTGAAATGGTCACCAATTTTAGGTTCCATTCGGCAAATCTTCGACACACATTATGCGGAAGACGAGGCAAGAGAACTCACCCATCCAGCTCTAGTATGAGCAGGACCATGAAAGGCCTTGGCAGTGTATTCTCTAAAATACTCAGGAATCGACAGACCAAGAAATAATGAAACACCAGTGATGAAAAGGTTTCTCATGGAGTTCATATTAGTGAACTGTAAGAATGACAATCCCACTGAAGCTGACCATAGGAAAAAAAAAGTCAGATCCCAAATAAATTCCTAGAGAATTTATAAGAAAGGGAACTGAAAATTGCAATTTCTTACCAACGAATCCAAACATGACACAATACACAGCAGCAAATATGGGGAAGGGTATCGATGCAAACAGAGCTCCAAACTTTCCTGTAAAGTATTAAAGAAAATGAGCTCAAATGGTAGATTCAACAAATCTGAGCCATTGATAAGTCCATCACTCACCTAACATAGAAAAGAATATCATAAAACCAGTTGAGATTTGAATAACCCTGCGACTACCAACGCGAGTGCTTCCAAGCAGGCCCACGTTTTCCCTGTTGTTCTTGGAATGTTAGTCCAATTACATATACAAACTTCTAACATCCAATTCCATAAACAGCTTCATCTAGAATAATTAGTCACTTACACAGAAACTGTTGAACCAGTCAATGTTCCAAAGAGTCCATCTAGTAGGATCCCAATGCCCTGCCAGCCTATACCACGGCTAAGAACATGGGCTGGAGGTGGCGTGGCACTTGCTAGACGTGATGCAGCCTTGTATGCACCAGTTGACTGTTGAAGAAGACGTTAGTTTACTTTTGCTAACAAAGATATCCAATTGACTACCTAGATTGCAAGAGTACCTCAATTAATGAGACGATAACAGCAGCCATCATCCCGAAGCAGTGACCAGCATCAAAGGTAGGAGCACCCCACTGAAGAGGATATGGAATCTTGATCCTGAATCAGATTCTTTGTCAAATAAAACTAGTAAAAGCAAACTTAAGTCCAGGATTATGGCAAGTTGAATGGTCTAGTTGTGTTCATGTGAGTTAGTCCATATAATACGAAAATAGCTAGTTGCTCACCATGGAGCAGAAGATATGAGATATGCCTTGTCAGTTCGACAATTAACTTGAGTAGCAGTTGGACGATGTTTGTACGCGCCACTAGCTGTTAAGAGGTGTGCATATGCCCATATTACTGTGACTGATATGAGGAGAGCAAATCGTTCCAATACTGGCAGTTTTCTGAAGTGGAAGTTCTTCAAGTACTGGGTACCACAGAACAACTTTAAGTAAAAAGGGAGAATCAATTTGACCCCTAGTTTATTTTCATTTTTTCTTTCAGGTTCATACTCCCCACAATTATCAGAACTACAACGATTGTTTGAGGAGAGCATATTGTACTGCAAATGGTTTAGAATATAAAACCATTTTCTCTTATCATTTGCATATACTACCTAAAATAATGATGAGAAAATAGTTGATTCTGCAGACCAAAAAGTTAAAAGGAGTAGTCGTAACACCTGGGAAAAGGTTATGAATAAGATGAGCATGGGAATGCCAATTTCTACACAACGACCAACCTGATACAGATGCACCAGAAATTGTGACTAAGAATCAAGAAGACAAAAACAGTGTAGTGTTCTAAGAACAAAAGGGATGTGAAGAGTCATCGAAATTGGTCACTATACCACGGGGAAACCTCTATCAAACAGACCAAAACCCACTAATGCAATCACTGGGACCATTCCAAGCGGACTGAAGAACCTGAAGGGACATGAATGATTTTTATCAGTGACATAGGCGTTGCTTAACTTTTTTCAGAATTAAGAAAACAGACAACCTAGAGAAGGAAGTACCTGGAACAAATAGCCCACAATTGACTGTACCCCAAAATAATCTGTATGCTTGATGATACTATCAAAGCACCTTGGACCGCTCTCATGGTGCTAAGAAATCTCTGGATATGGACATAAGCGCATTATTTAAAAAAAAAAGGAAAGATTATCAAACAGTAAATTCGTGGATACTGTAATGGGATTGTGCATTCAAATATCAAATCACAAGCAACTCATTACACCTGACTACACCATGTGCAGGAAAGCAAGGAGCTCTTGGAAATCAGTACATGATTTATGAGCATGTCTCAAGTGTATAAAACAAATATATATAAAACGGGTCACACATACATTGAGTCAAGTAACCCAATCCTCGCATTAGCACATTCCACTCCGGTGTATAAAACAAATATAGAACAGAAATAATGAAAATGAGACTAACCAAATGCTGGTCCTGGATACTCATCAACGAAGGATCATGAATTATGGATACAATGGGAACCATAAACGCGTAAGACCCTCCAATCACTGTCGGTAAACGGGTCCCAAACAGCGTCTGTAGTAGGGTGTTGATCCCTTCTACAAATAGTAGAGTCTGTACCACCCTCACCTTATCACCCTGAACCATCAAAATAATTATTGGCAGTAACTTTCAGGCATTAAAGTTTTCTTTACAAGGTTTAAAGAAGTAACCGTTACTTTTGCTCGTTGATGAATCTATGAAACGTGAATAATAATAATGAAGAGTTCTTACAGTCACTCAACCGACAGCATATCGGCATAAAAGAACAGAAAATGCTAAATGGAAAACATAAATTAAAGAAACTGACTCACATGATCACCACCCATCAAGGGAACCAGGAAGGAAGGAATCATAACAGCAGTTCCTAGCGCCAAAATGTAATGTTGGAAACCGAGAGCAACAGCCTCTCCTGTTTTAAAGCACACACAAATTGAACAAAGAGTCACAAACATTTACACACCAGACTGAACCAAAAACTCAGATTAAAGAGAAAAAAAAAACTCCATGATCCCAAAAGGAAAAGAAATGGGCATACCCCAAGATGGGTTAGAGTCAATACAGTACTCCAAGCCTTGAAGTTGGTCCATTGGAGGATGAATTATCTCTTCTGGTTTTGGAGCTGCCATGGCCTTCGCCTTACTGAAAACTAGTATTTTGCCTCAAGGTGAATCAAAGAACTGAACTTGCTAGAGATACGAGGAGAGAGACGGTAGAATTCTATCAAGATGTAAGCACTGCAACTTGATTGACTCACCGCAACAAACTTTAAAGTAGAAAAGGCAGAGGGAGAGATTAGGGAGAGGAAAATGGCACTAGGTAAAGCTGGAAGCTTTCTTCGGCCTTTTTGTAGTGAGACTTTAAAAGTTGATATGTTTTTGGTTTAAGCATGGGTGAGTGTTTTCCGTTAACTTTTTGCATATTTCCCAAATTGCCCCCTAAGGAACTGCCAAACTAGTATGTGACCGTTGCCTTACTGCACTCGCTCTGCCCTGCTTCCAATAAAATTTTAACACCTCTCAATCTCAATAGGACTTTTTGGATTTATTTGTTTAATTTTTTATATTTAACATTATATGGCCTTATAAAGTGGAAACCATAATTAAATGCCATTTACATACCTTTGTGGTTACTTTTCTAGTTTTGGCTTCTTTTTCTCTTGTAGTCAAAATGATTGCATGTCTAAATACGACATTAATGTTGGATGTGGATTTACTATAAAACGACATTTTAAACACATCTTCTGCCACCTAAAGTAAATTACGTATAGCATATACGAATAATAATTTTCAAGGAATATCTCTACCTACGAAATTTATAATAACAACAAACAAAAGAATGAATAGTAGTAATCACTGACTTGTTTTCCAAAGTCAAACGTGCTTTTTAGCGAGAGAGAATTATGATAATCTACGTATAAAAGAAGACTTGGGGAGAAGATTGAAGGAAACAATAGCATGTTGATACAGAAAGACTAGCATGGAAGTATTTGCACGCTGCTCTTTAATTTTTTCTTATTTAAAGAATAATAAAAGTAGAAAATACTCGAGAAAATTTGAAAATGGTTAAGTATAATAGAAAGGGTCTGAAAGTAGTACTGTACCAATCTCTAGTCTCTCTACTTCATCTTCATATGCAAAGACGGAGAAAAACGACATAAGCATTTAGGTATCTGAGTCTGTCCGAGTTCTCTTGCATTGCTATTAAAGTTTCTTAAATGGTCATGTATGTCTTTCTCAAACTCTCAACATCATGCGCAAGTCACGGTCTTCGTAAGATTGACTGTTATGATTGATGCAGGAGATCCTCCATCCGTATTCTACGTGCCTCAAATTTTCCACTTTCTAAAGACAATTAGAATTCCATGCCAACTTAAGCAAGTACGAGCTGATCACCAAATTCAAGATCCTTCGGCCTGGAATTTAGTCACGTTCATATAAAAAGTTTGCTTTTGACTCAAAAGGGCATTGGTGATTAGTTACCGGCCCCGAAAAGGATCACTTTTGCACGACCAGGCTTTCTATTTCTCTTTTTTTTTTCCTGATACAACAAAGATTGAAAAGCTGGACACCAGATACTCGAAAACAACGATTTCAACCCAAAACAGCCACAGCTGTGATACAATCACATTAAGTGCAAGTCATAATAAACCAACCAACCACGTTGGATAGAGAAGAAAAGGTTCAACCAGAAGACAGAAAGCTAGCTTAGGTCAAAAAGTCACCGAGAATTGTCAATAAGTGGCCCCGCTCGTTGGAGACTGCCTGACCATGTCTTGATTCGATTCCAGCCAGCTTGTAAGATATGAAACTGTTAATAATCCTAGTTGGTATTTACACGAGTCACTTGTTCCAGCAATCCAAACAGAGTAAAGGCCTCAACATCCAAAAAGCTGCTTTGTCCATCCTGCAAAGGTTGAACTCAGCTCCGAGCTCGATTCTGTTCAACTTTGGAACGAATACTACAAAAGAAGATGTATGGTACACTTGAACGTAATTTTTCATTTAAGGAAAACGGAAAACCAAAGGTATTCATGCCAAGAACAATTTAGTTCTCTCTGTTGAATTTCCCTCGAAAATGCCCTAAGGTAACTATGCAAGGCTCAAGATCTCTCCAATTTCCTTTCACTAGATCTATTTTCTTCTGCCTCTCGCCGCTTCTGTTGCCTGTCATCAAGTAAGGAAATTTAATCACTAACCATCCTCACGTTAGGCAGTTGAGAACTATACTATGTTAGTACATAATCTTCCTGCCATCAGACAATGATGACATGCACTGCCCCAACAAAAATGACGGAAGAAAATGAGAGAGAGCTCTAATGAGAGTCTGAATAAAAGTCATTATGCCGACAGAATTTATACGATAAAGCAAATTAGCCTCAGATGATAATAAGAATCTGGTGATAGTTTTCAGGAAATCAGTATTGTGGGTGAGTAACTAAATACACAAAGTGTGGAGCAACACAAAGACTTGAAAAATCTGGATATATAAAGCCAGGGCACACCAGACACCTTTCACCGTATTAGACAGCACTAAACAAATCAGACACCTGTTTCTTTACATCAGGATTTCTACCAAAGGATTCAGATCATTGAAGAAATTTTCCAGAACAAAATGTGAAGGTCAACGAGAATATATTTTTCATTGGTGAAGGGGTCAATTTTTAGTCCAAATTTCAAATCATTAATGTTTAACAAGGTCACCCAATGCTCACGAGTATCCCTCCAAATTGCGTTTAACAAATACCGTGCATGATGAGATATTCTCCCGTAGAAGAAAGCCATTAGTTATTGGTTCTAGCCCTATACTTAAACACAAAGCACAAATACACAAGCACAAAAAAAGTGGATAGTATCAAATTTGACGAGTATGGATCAACAGAGCTTACACAAAAGCAGAATATCCAGTACCAACGTTGGAAGCAGATAAAAGAGTTGCATGAGCTGCCACTGATGCCACATCCTGCCCGCTAGTTTGCAGAGGATTCCGGACATCACCATCAACCTAAGCCATACACAATAATCAGACTGACATTTAATCTTTACCGCTATCAAATCAGAAAATATACACGGAGACAACAACCTTATCCCATTTTGACTTTTTGTTTTGTCTCCCATCCCGACCAAAAGCATCAGCTATAGCCTGTGCAGCAATTGATCCACTGGAAACCACAGCTGAAGCACCCGCATAATGACTAAACTTCAGAACAAAATAAAAAAACAGTATAGGAAGCACTAAAAAGACGCATTACTCTGTAAAGATAATGTTCATTAACTATATTTACAATGTTGAATGTTCATTAACTATATTTACAATGTTGATTTCAGCACCTGGAATCGGCATGCCTAGCTTTGCTGGGGGCACAACAGCTCCAGGTTGGGATCCACCTGAAACAAACTCAACCTTAGGACTCCTCTTCAGTTCCTGCTCCTTCCTTTCCCTATCCCGTCTCATATCAGCCTCTGCTATAAATCATGGAAAAAATCATTGCTAGAAATCATTTTAGAAAAAACAAGAGAGACAGAGAGTCACCAGAAAGTGAATAAATTGACAGAAAGAAATCACAATGCATTAAACAAAAGGCAGATCCAAGAAACAATAAGGTTGAAAAATTATTGTAAATTACTTCATTTGCAGCTTTCAAATTGCATAAGCAGCTATTTTGAGAAGGCAAATACATTATAACGTTAATAAACAAATAAGACCCCACAAAAATTAACATCATAGGAATAGGAACACTGTAATTAACCAACTTCATTATAGTAGTACATTATAACATGAATAAACAAAAATTAATATCATATAAACAGGGAACACTGTAAATAACCAATTCCATCATAATATTACATTAAACATGAATAAACAAATACCGCACAAAAATTAATATCATATGAACAGGGAACACTGTAAATAACCTATTTCATCATAGTAGTCGCTTTTGTCGTATCCATGAGGGTCAAATAAATCCTTACAGAAGCAAGACCCTATCTGATCAATGTCCTGATACCTCACTGCATGCAGCAAAAAGTCAGGATTCCGATATTCCTTCCTGTTGCAGACCTCTGCATTAAAGCTTCTACCGACTTGCTTCAAAGCAAGAAATTTATCAATTCTCTTCTGTGGAAAACATGATAGAGGACAGAGAGCACATGTTAAAGGTTGTGAATTATGCCACTTCATGGTGGAAATTGAACTTTCACGTTGCACAAGAGGTGCATAAATAACACTTTATGTAGCAATTGAATACAAGAAAAATTGGCTGTTGTTGTAATCCAAAAAAAGAGTAATATTAACCCTCCAAATTCCAGGTTACGGTAGAGAAAATAGATGTGCAAAAGAAATTCAGCAATATAAAAAGGATAACTTCAAGGAATTTCTGATTTCACTATACGCACACAACATAGCAAACTGCGCTGCAAAAATTTTCCAACTTATGCAGACATTTGTTGGATGTGTCCAGTTAGATATTTCACCATCTCAATTCAAATCAGTAAGATGCGAAGGACTAGAAAGTGAATCACTTAAAAGAAAGACCAGACAACAAGTTATCCTTTGGGTCACAGTAAAGCAATTATTTCATATAGAATTTGAAGTATACTATAAAAAAAGCTAGTTTAAGATGTCAAATCATTGAAGGCAGATATCATAATAGCAGCAAAATCCCAAGAACTTTGGTTGAAAGAACAATTACTTGCAGCTCCTCTGGACATTTTTCTTTTGGCGGTGGAGGAAGAAATTTATCCAATGGATCAACATTTTGTATAGGAACTTCCATTGTAACTTCAGTTTCTACAGCTTCTGATTCAATCAAGTTCACTTCATCAGGACGTGGCGAAACTATATGTTCAGATAATGGAGGAGTAGCTCGGTTAATAGGGGTCAAAACCTGTACATTTCCTGAAGATGTCCTTTCTTTAAAAGCACCTGACACACAAGAATTAAGAGTTACAAGATGAAAAGAAGCAGTACCATAAGCAACTTGAGAATACATGAAGAAAAGAAGAAGCAAAATTTGGATCTATGGAAGTTCAATCAGAAATATACATATTCAGATTTTTTTCTGTTAGTTACAATTTATTCTTTTCACTTTACATTTAGAATTGAATATCAGCAGGAATAATTAACTCCCACAAACTAGAATAGGATCACGAAGAAGTTTTGTGTAGCATAAGAAAACAAACAAAGAAAGAAACAGACTCAAAAAGGAGAATAAGATTTTTTTAACAGAAATAATATTCGATGTTCAAAATACAGCAAAGAGTAAAAATATTTAAATGCCCGAGCATAATCAAATTTAGATAATAAGCAAATGTCCACCTTCTCCATTCAGCAATACTATCCTTCTTGGTGAAATTCCATAGATGAAAGGAAAATATCATGCAAGACAGAAATGAACATGATCAACTGAACAACCAACTACTTAATTTAGAATACTAAAGATGACAGTCAACTCCACTACCTAGAGTAAACTGGAAGAAAGCATTTCAAATTGTCATCATGATAGTTGAATTACCATGCCAGACATTAGCCACAAGCCAAGACCAGCATTAACTACTAGATAAAACGTAAAATAACTGAATACCGTTTCTATTCAAAAGGAGACATATCAGAATAACTTAAACCCAGTTTACAATTCAAGTATAAATAAAATAATAAATGACCACTCGAACTTTCCATCAGAACAATACATAATCTGGCACAAGGCAAGTTTACACCACCTGATGCTAAGATCAAATATTTCTTGGTTTGTTCAAGCAGCTGAGAAAGAAAGAAAGAATTTCAATGCGCTCCAGGGATGATACTCTAAGGAAGACATAACATCACTAACAAAAAGGAAAGAAAGATCATCTGCAGCTTTACCACAATTTTTGTCCCTGATCAGCTTAATTTATCCTCTTCCATATGCCAACTTTTCTTTCACTTTACCACTATGTAAGAGGACTACTAGTCTAAATTCCACCACGTTCATTGCAATTGTAATCCGCTATGTAATAGCTAAAAAGTAACAGCTAAGTAAGGCAAACACAAGTAAACATACCATTAGAATCCGGAAGGTCCTCACCCAATTCGCCTTCCTGAAAAAACAAACACCATTAAAATGAGCGAACAAGCAATCAGCAGAATAAATTACAAAGAAAGGGGAAAATCAAGAAAGGACAGGAAGCGCTTTGATTGACCTCAGGCTCAGGAGACAAGGCAAGCTCATCATGGGCATAGTCCACTATCGTAAGCCTTCCTCTCCCTCTCCTCTTCGCCACCAAATCACCAACACCACAATTGCGTTGTTGCCGCTCCTCCGTAGGCGGTGTCGGTGTATTTTTCTGAGTTGAGTTACGGTTTGTAACCGCCGCGGGCGTAGGTTGTTCACCAGCTAACTCATCTGTAACCATGGAATCAGTAATTAAAACTCTATCTCCGCTTTTTTCTTTACAATACTCGTTTTCATTATCATCCAATGCGACTCTTTTCTCTTGTACTTCTCCTTCTTCTCGCTCTGCCTGTTGTTGTTCTTCTTCTTTTTCTTCAAGATCCTCCATCTCCTCGTCGTCTTCCCCATATATGGAAAGTAACGCAATTCCCTCGGACTTGCTCTTCCTTGCCGCTGCCATGAACGGGATGAATATGGGGAAGGACGAGGACGAAGACGAAGATTGAATATTGCTAATGAAGAGGAATTGAGCTTAAGTCTCTTATTGAATGATAGTCAGTTAGCCCAAAAGAGGCATTACTGCTTACGTAAAGGTTTGAGATCCATTCAATGCATTAGGAATGAAACGGAAACAGAAAAGAAACTTGAAAAAGATGTTTTTCTTTTTAATGATTTAAACTAATCTACAGTTTTAATTCTTTGGATTGCAATGGTCAAATATAATTTGTTTTATATATGTTGTTCATTCTCTACTTATTGATATATTACCAATTTTACTTTTTTTGTTAAATTATGATATTGTTAATTGCTGAGACATTTGTAAAATACAAATATATAAAATAACATGTTCAATTTACTTCTTAAATTATGTGAATTTTGAATTATTACCTTCATTTTATTATTTATTTAAAATTAATAATTATGAATTCTATTAATACAAAAATTATAGAAAAATACTAATATCAATTATTAAAAAACTGAACTAGTTTAGCCGGTTCAACTATAAAAACTTTAAATCGACCAATTTTTTGATTTAATTTTTAATTTTTCGGTTCGATTAAATTTAATATCTCTTGTTATTAAAATTCGATCAATTTATTAATCAATTGATCGATTCTTATAAACTAATTAGTTTTTATAAACCAAAATAAACCAATTAATTTTTATTTAACAATTTTAGGAGGCACTTAGTTCAAAGAGGGGAATGAGAATGAGAATGTAATGAATATACTGAGGAATGAGAATGGATATAATCATTATAATTATGATGGTTGGTTAAAATAAAGGAATGATTACCATTACCATTGA
>JAOQML010000002.1:19564057-19603283 GCA_027568935.1 Erythroxylum urbanii
CTAGGTTTAAGTCTTTGCGTTTGCATGGGAGTCTCTTACCTCCGAATGGGCCAAGAAGAATGCGAAATGGTCCTGGGATTAGAATGGCCAATAAGTATAAGACTGTTCTTTGAAGATTGGACCAATCGGCCTGTAGATCCTCACGAATGGACTCGAGCCCAGCACGACCGACTCGACCATACCACTATGCATATATAATTGTATACAGCTCTTGTAAATTAGTTTATAAACAATGGGTGGAGAACTAATTACAACGAGTAGCAGTTGAGAGCTGTGAACTACAAAGTATGAGCTACTGCACCCAGCTGTGACTAATTCTTCGTCGTTCCAAACTCATAGAAGACGGATCAGGTCAGGTCAGGTCACCAGTGAACATCTTGTTCTTCGTTGCAAATCCAAAGTCCAATTATATTGGCATATTAACCATAGATACGATCACTGATAATTAATACAAAGCCATTTCCTGATGGGATTGTTGGGAAAAAGCCTACGACTTTTGACGGAGTCAAGGAGTGGTGAAGCACGTAACTAACATGGAGAAGAAAATTGGCAGGCACATCCACTTCAAAAGAATAATAACAATCCCTAAAGACATAAAACAGAAAGAGAAATCGAGGTTCTAATTAAAAAAAAAAAAACTTGGGAGTTAAATTACTATAAAATAAATATTAAAAACTAAAAACAGCTACAACATCTTTTTCCTTTTGGGACTTTGGCATTTCTTGCTCTTTAATTTCTTTTCGTCTTTTATCATCAAAAGTAGGTCAAATAAATCAGAGAGACAACGAGGCATGGTCTTCTTTCGTGAAAAATTAATTTCAAATTCCAATCCAACTTTCACTCCTCGCGCGTCCAATTCGCTCCCGAGAATTTCACCTCGTCTCGGCAGCGCGTCGCCCAACTTCAGTCAACTCCGTCCGAACTAGCTGGTTCACGTCAATTCAACTCCGGGTGTATGTCCTTCAGCAGACCCAGAACCTGCTGCATAGTGGGCCTCTTCGAAGGAATCTCTGCCGTGCAAAGGAACCCAATTCGAAGGCATTCAACCATCTCGCTCTCCGAGTCGCCGCCAAGCCTCAGCCTCGAGTCAAGCGCATCCACACCACGCCCTTCTCTTACCGACTTCCTCACCCACGCCACCGTCTCTTCACTCCCTTCTTTACCGGTCAATATCTCTACCAGCACCACACCAAAACAATACACATCCGATTCAACGCCACCGTCTATTGTCTCTCCCGTCAGCGCTTTATTCCGGCGGATATTTCGGAGCCCAAAATCGGAGACTCGAGGCTCCAGAGAATCGGAGAGGAGGATGTTGGAGGAGACAAGGTGGGCGTGCACGGAGCCAGCATGGTGGAGGTAGGCCAGGCCACGCGCCACCCCAACTGCAATACGGTGGCGAGTGACCCAGTTGGTTTTTTCTTCAGGGAAAGATAGGTGGGAGGCAGAAGGCATTTGGTGCTCCCATGTGTCCGTGCTCCAATCCTCCACGTTGGGTTCCAAAGTTGGCAACTCGTGGAGCCAACGGTGGAGATCTCCGTTGGACATGAACTCGTACAATAGTAACTTCTCTTTTCCTGCCAAACCCACAATTATAATTTTAAGTTGCTGGTACATATCATTTAGAAATCGCTGCACTCGGTGATTTTTCAGTTTGTAATCCAATTATCTGATCGCCCTTACTGACTATTTAATACTCAATATGGATTGAACAGGGTTCCTCCTCATTGATGTGACGCTAATAAATAAAAGACAACGGGGATGAGAAGAGGAGGTTTCGACCATAAAAATGTACCTAGTCCATGTTTTGACAAAATCAGGCGGCTTCCTAAAGAACTTAAGCATTTACTCGGACCTAACATCAGATGTTCAGAACCTCCGCAATTTCAAAGTAACACGAATACCCAGAATTTGTAATTATACCTAGTGCAGGATTAATACGACAGACCAGTCTACTTTGTACGACCCGAAAGAAATTAAATGAGACCCGTGATTCCATTTAATGGGTTAGGTCAAAAAGTACTCGTTACCTGCAATGCAGTATCCACATAGTGGTAAGAGATTTGGGTGTTTAAGCCTAGACATATCTTCAAACACTGCCACAGCTTCACTGTAGTCAACATCTCTTGCATTTTCCAGTACCTTAATTGCCACGTGGAGCTCTCCAGGAAGGACAGCTCGGTAGAGGGGCCCGCACTTGCCTTCAGCTAAGAGTGAGTCTTTGCCAAAATGTGACGTGGCAGCAATCAAGTCCTTGAAGGTCAAGTTCATCAACGGTTTGGATGACATGATCACTGGGGCTGATGTTGGTTCTTTGATGTCTGCCACCCATGATGTGCCCGACTCCGTCTCGAAGCTGAACGGCCCTGATTTCTCCATCTTGAAAGGGTATTGGATTGGTTTTGAGATTGCCCACCTGTTTCTGTTTGCAGCCTTTCGTCTTCTGTGTACGCAAAAGAAGAGACCTATGGCGATGGATACAAAGAAAACCACCGATGCTGAGGAAATAGAAAAGACGAAGGCTTTCGTCTTTGTTATGGGTTTCGTTTTCCTAAAACGAGAGTAAATAGGTTTCGTGGGTTTTCTGGTAGTTTTGTCGTTATGAGGAGTGGTTTTATTAGAATGTGACTTGACGGAAAAGGCTGGTGTTTTCGACGTGTTGAAGACAAAACTACCAGCTCGAGTAAAAGCCGATTTTCCGAATTTATGGTAGTACTTGTCATCCACAAGATGTACAGTGAAGTTGTTCATTGAAACATTCAATAACTTCAGGTCATCTAATGGAGGGAAATCAGAGGGAAAAGTACCATTCATGCTATTATTTGAGACATCTAAGTACCTCAATGAATGGAGACCTGCGATGGCTCTAACGTTGCCATAAAGTTTGCAGCTTGAAATGTTCAGGAACTCCAACTTGGTCAAATCAGTGAACGCATTAGGTAATATAGAACCAAGATCATTGTGTGAAAGATCAAGCATTTGTAAATTTGCGAAACCAGAGAGTGTACCCAACTTGGTGAACCTGTTGTTTGAGAGATTGAGCGACCGAATTAATGAAGATGATGAACTATTTCCTGAAGAGTGCTGAGACCAGATGCTGCCTCCGAACCTGTTCTTGGTCAGATTGACTTCAACCAAGCTTTGTGTAGACCAGAACCAACCTGGAACTTGACCTTGAAGTGAATTGTTGGATAGATCAATGACTTGCAGCCGGGACATGTTCTTGAGATACTTCCATAAGATGCTGCCACTCAAGCTTTTAGAAGGAAGCCTAATTTCTGTAATAAAATGATTTGAACAGTTAGAAGCTGCATGTTGGAACCAAGAATGATTGAACCCGGAGACGGAACGGAAAGCACTTGAGACCAGTTCCTGATCAGTGCTGTTGCACCTGGATTCCACAAACACAAGCAGCGGAAAGAGAAGCACGAACCCATAAGCGATTTTCATTTCTACCTTCTAGACATTTGCTTTATCCACTAAGAAGGAGGAGGAGGAGGTTGAGAGCGAAGACTTGCTAGATTTTATCCGATGGCTAAAGAAAAAAGAGAGTTCGTTCACTTGTTCCTTTAGTGGAATAGTTAATAGCGTGTTAAGGAATAGAGACTCAAGAAAGTAGTTAGTTTTCTTTTTTTTTTTCCTCTTTAAGTAGGGAAAAAAAGATCAGAAAATTATAAAGAAGAAAAAAAAAGAAAAGAGGAAGAAACAAACTTGTACTGGTGTATTGAATTGACTGATGATTTGGAGTCTCATATCAGAGTAGGCTACAGCTACACGGCTACATTACCACTAGCAGCGGTGATTGCTGTAGTAGTTGATGTCGAAAAATATGGTTTAGCTTAGAGAGAGTTCCATTAGCTCCTCTATTCTCAACTATAAACATATTGTCGTTTTATTAAGATTGGATCATGATATTGTAGCTGCTGAGCTCGGCTAGGGCTAGTGAGCTAGTACTGGTTCGACAATAATGTTGACCAGTAGTTCCATAACTTGCCGGACCTTAGTTGGATATAATAAAAAAAGATGAAAAAGGTAATCCACTAGTAATTATTCTTGCTTTTGAGTTGTACCCTCGCTTCAATCCACATAATAGCCTTGCAAGCTACTCTTGTTTGGTGCCTCCATTTCACACGAGATTCTTTATCTTTTCTTACTTGCCTTTTCCTTTTTCTTTCTTTCTTTCTTTTTTAATCTTTGCATGGATACATGCCGTCTCTTTCACGTTGAAAACGTACTTAGGTTCATATGCTAATTGATGATCAACAAAAACTCGTTATGATCACCGATTTAATTAAAAACCATGGTGATAAAATTCTTCTAATGGGAACTAAAGTTAGTGGAATTCCATTTGTGGTGGTTGTGAATCCCATTTAGTATTTATATTTAGGAAGATCGAATTCTGCTTCCTTTTCTCCAGGATGGTGGAGAATACCTTGAAAGCTGCGGCTCTTATTTTCTAATTAATAGACCCTCCTCTCCAACATGTAAAATAGACTACTGGGCAACCAGAGAGTCAAAATTGTGCACTTGAACTTGTGGGATACATCTGCTCTAAAATCCAAATAAATAAATGAACTAGCTTGCTGATTACCCACAGGAAATGGATTAGCTCAGTAATCAATCACATGCAACTGCCCCATTCAACAGTTTTTTTGTGCGAACAAGCCATGTGATTGTGAACAAACATGGCAGATGACAAATACAGTGGAATTTTGAAGCACAAGCTGACACCCCGTATAACTGCTAAATGCAACCTGTTAAATTTTAAGTCAGCAGTCGTCTTTTTAGGCTCCGTCATTTAATCTCATGTTTAGGATTGCGTTCAAAGTGTCAATTAGTATTTTACTATCAAACTTAAGATTGTTTATATATATACTCTGGACATGGATATGCTTTCCCATTCAAATCCAATCTGTACGTCTAAGTATTGGGTTTGGTATCGATTCATTTTCTAACCAAAAGCTGACCATAGACCTGCTACTGCTACTTTAGTTTGTCGAGCATTGTACCTCTTACCTGCTGTCTCATGTGACTTATGGTTCAACTTCCTTATCTTTGGAGGTTAAGTTGGATGGATGGTATCACCTAATCCGCATAATTCCAATGGAATGAGAACTAAGATTTGATGTTATTTATAATTCACAACCCCACCTTCCCACTTAGAAGTTATAACTTGTTTACTCTTCATATTCGGTGTCATGAAGGTCGTCGTATTAAATATGCTTTATAATAGAACTATTTTGTCAATCTTTGAAAGCATATGATTATGGGAGCACATGTCAAGATTATAGTTACATTTGGTGTTTGGGTTGGGTGATTTTAGATGACATTTGGGGCTTACCAACCATCAATGAATCAGATTCTGAAGAGGCCTATTGTTGACAAGAATACAACCTTTTAATGGAAATATGTTTGGCTAAGATACTTTCTAATTCCTAATATTTATATCAAAATTTGAATAAGATATTAACAATTGTTAACGTATAAAAGGCTGAAGGTACATTTTGTCTATTAAAATTTTAATCAAAATTTTAATCAAAATTTTAATTTGAACATAATATTTGATAAAGTCTTGTGAAAAGAAACTATTTTGAAAAATATTTAACATGGTCCTCTAATTGACGGAACCATCAGAGTTCTGTCAATTGCATTAACATAGCCAACTTTTTTAGTTAAGAGATCCAAGTTAATCATGTCATCTATTGTCGTAGACACTTAAAAATATTAATTCTTAATTACTCTTGGAATTTAAGGTTTCTGAAACCCTAAATTCCCAAATCTCTCTTCTCTAATGCAACCGTCTTTTTTGGTGCGACTTCTAACTTTTTCTTTGCTTCACTTCGCGACTTCTACCTCTGAAGTAAAGAGATTCTTTATGAAAGATTGAATGTTTTTGGGATTTTAGATTTGGAGCATTTCTAGTAGTAAAATGAAGTTTTAGTTCTACTATTCTTAGGGTGTGAGGTGATTAGAGGTGTCGATTTCAAGTGCTAAGTTATACCATTTTCTTGCTTTCTATTCATATATGAGAATCTATCTACATGAAGTGTTCTTTATGATAGTTGGTTGGTGGTATTTGTGTGAGATTTTCTATTTTCTTTAAAATTTTAAGAATTGGGTTCTTTCAAGGTATAATAACTTCTTTTTGTCCATGCTGATAAGAAGTATGTATCCTTTCATTTTAGGGAAATTTATCCTAAAGTTTACATCTTTTTAGGTTTTCTTGGGTTTTTGTTTGAATCCTCACTGGGTTTATACATATAATCGCAAATAAGGATCGTGATTGGTTGGTTTTTCTATGTGTTTTATTTAAGCCTTCTACAACTGTTATATATTAATGAGTATATGCAATTTAGATTTAATGGTGCAAAAATTTTGGGCCATCTTTGTTGATGCATGTTGATTATAATACGATGTTCATATTTTTCCTGTTGATGTTTATAAGTAACAGACTTATTTTAGAAAAGAGGAGAGGCGAGTCATGCTAGAGACGATAAATTTAGGGATTTATGGTTTTTGATTAGGGATTAGTTTTTTAGGAGCCCATGTTACACATGACTAATGTAGGTCTCTTAATTAAAAACATTATTCATGTCAGTGTTATTTACAGAACTTTGATGGTTCCATCAATTGGAGGGCCATTTTGAATATTTTCAAAATGTTAAAGTCTTTTTTTTAATATTGCCAAATATTAAGATCTAACCTAAATTTTGAATGAAATATTAAGGAATAAAATGTACCTTCAACCATATAAAAAGAAGATCCTAATGTTTGAAAAATCACATAAGTTAGTCCTTAGACTAACAGAATCTCAAATTTCTATTACCAAAAAAAAATCTCAAATTTCTATTAGAGTTCCTTTAGTAAAGTTAAACTGAAAATTCTTTTAACTTAGAGGCCAGATTAGCCATGTAAATAGCTAGTATGGACTCTACAAACCCTAAATATCCAACACTAATTTGGTGTTATAACATTTCTAAAATTGAACTGAAAGAGGCATTGTCAATTTCACTACTAATTGAAGTTACATGGTTCCTTAATGTTTAATAGTGGCTTGTGATATTGATATTTGAGTAGTTAGTTTCCAACAGAGTTTCACTTTTGAAAATCTAAAAGATGTGCCATAATAGTAGGTGAAAGCTAATGAGATTTCATATAGTCATTAAAATAACTTCTTCAGTTTCATCTTCGTCATCTTTCCAAGGAGTAGATAACAACTTCCAATACATACACATAAGAAATATACTATTCATAAGAACAACAAGCATTATTGAAAAAATTGTTATAAGAAACTCTCGTAAAGAAATCCCACTTTGGATTACTATTATCATATTCTAAGGATTACTAACTGGAGTAACTGAAGTTCTAATGTTTGCACTTATAGTAAGTAGAAAGGCATATGGATGAAAATTATGCTACCTAGCAACTTTCAGGATGAAATTAGCCAAAAACTATGTAACAATTATCATAGCTGAATAGAACACTTGCAATTACAATGATGAGATAAATTTGACAAAGCAAGTCCCTTAAACTTAAGCTTTTCCAAATCATTATTTGACTTATATATTTAAACATCTTTACTCTCTCAAGATAGATATTCACAACCATAATCTTAAAGGAATGATCAAGGATTCATAGATCAATAACTTCATATGCTTAGGTGAAAACATGATATACTACTATAAGCATAAACCTAAGGAGGGAACTTGTAGTCCTTTTAATAGAAAAAAAAGGACAGAAGGAAAAACTACAATCACTAGAAAACTGCAAATGCAATTAATCCCAAAACTACTTTTAAAGTAGCAATTATGGCCAACCAAAAATCATATTAAAACTCCCAAGCCTTAGAAATGTTGTAAACCCAAATTAGTTTTGGAGTTTCATAATTTTAGGGTTCATGTCTGACGCACGCACGGAGGTGATTCAATGAAGTGTTGTCTGACAATCCTCAGAAGTTAGTGATGATGGCGTCGACTTGATGAGTTTGTGAATGTTTGGAAGTTTTGGCAAGGAAGGATAAGGAAGAACAAAATTCAAAATTCAACAAAATAAGAAGATACGCAAGATTTAATCCCTACTATAACTCACGAATAAGTGATTCAAGCAACCTAGATGGTCAGAACTAAAACCAAGAAGGTTGAATCAAACAAACACGCCACAATTTAGGAAAAATTGATAAGTGAATTATTGATTCGTGTTGAAACTAGAACAAAGGAATAAATCTCACTATAGTCGACAACACAATCCAGAAAATATTAGCTAATGCCTCTACAATAACCCTAATGAACCTATTTATACCTAGATTTAATAATAAGTACTCGGGCTTTAACATAGGTTAGCCCAGAACAAAAATGTGTCTTAACCTAAAATAATTAAAAGGTCTAATGTATGGGCTTAATAGTCCAAGTCTTCAAGTCCTAAAGGTATCTGATCCAAGGATTTGAGTTAGATGAATCAATTTGGGCTAGGATGCATAAAGCTCTCCTCCTACAGGCTTGGATTGTTTCATCCTCTCTAAAAGATAGCCACATGTAAATAGAGAGCCTCCTTAAGTCTCTTGGCCCTAGCTCCGATCATGGGCCTAACTGGCATAGCTAGCTCTCCTCCCTTGCTTCTGTCATTCATGCCAACTCCATGGCGATTCGTGCTCCTGCTCACATAAGTCCCTCCCTCCTTAAAAAGATTCATCCTCGAATCTGAATCCATATCAAAAGGAGATAAGTCAGCAACATTGAAGGTAGCAAACACGTCATACTTACCTAACAAGTCGATTTTGTAAGCGTTGTCATTGATTTTCTCCACGACTTGGAAAGAACCATTACCCCGCGGGTCCAGCTTGGATTTCCTATGAGTAGGAAAACACTCCTTGCTAAGGTGCACCCAAACCCAATCTCCAGGTTCGAAAGTCACCAACTTTCGTCCTTTATTGGTTTGACGGACATAGACCTTGTTTCTTTCCTCAATGTGTTGTCGTGCCTTCTTATAAATCTCCTTCACTATTTTAGCCTTCCTTTCCCATCTGTACTAGACAACTCATGTAGAGGTAAAGGAACCAAATCCAAAACAGTTAAAGGATTAAACCCATAAACAATCTCAGAAGGCAAGAACCCTGTGGTATAATGCACACATCTATTATATGCAAACTTAATGAATGGCAAGCAATCACCCCAAGTTTTCAAATTTCTCCCTACAACAGTACGCAACAAAGTCCCCAAGGTTCTATTCACAACCTCAGTTTGTCCACCAGTCTGTGGGTGGCAAGTAGTAGAATATAACATTTTAGTCCCCAACTTTTCCCATAATACACTCCAAAAATGACTCGAAAACTTAGCATCTCTATCTAAAACAATAGACTTAAGAATACCATGCAATCAGACAACATCTTTAAAGAACAAATCAGTAACATGCACGACATCATCAGTCTTATGACATGCAATGAAATGCGCCATTTTACTAAATCTGTCCACAACAACAAAGATGCTATCAAACCCCCTCTTTGTTTTAGGTAAAACCTAAAACAAAGACCATAGATATATCCATCCAAGGATCAGTAGGTAAAGGCAAAAGGGTATACAATCCATGAGGTTTAGAGTGGATTTGTCCTGTCTAAAAGTAATGCATCAGTTACACATACGCTCCACATCCTTGCGCATACATGACCAATGAAGATGTTCATGCAAGATGTCTAATGTCTTGGCAACCCCAAAATACCCCATTAACCCACTATTATGGACCTCATTCACAAACAATTCGTGTAAAGAACAATTAGGTACACACAATTGGTTTCCATGATATAAATAACCATCAGATCTAAAGTACTTGCGAAATGTGACATGTTCACATACAGCATATACACTAGCAAAATCCACATCAGTGGCATACAATTCCTTAATTTGCTTAAATCTCAACAACTTAGAGCTAAGAGTAGAGATTAAGGAATATCTCCTAGGTAAGGTGTCGGCCACTACATTTTCCTTCCCTTGCTTGTAATGCAGCACGTATAGAAAGATCTCCAAAAACTCCATCCAAGTCGCATATCTCTTACTTAACTTACCTTGGCTCTTCAAATGCTTAAACGACTCGTGATTTGTCCGAACGATAAACTCCTTTAGTTAAAGGTAGTGCTACCAAACCTCCAATGCTCTTACCACGACATAAAGTTCCTTATCATAGGTAAAATAGTTGAGTTGGGCGCCACTCAACTTCTTACTGAAGTATGCAACTGGTTTTTCTTCCTGTAACAACACGACACCTATACCAATCCCAGAAGCTTCACATTCAACTTCAAAAATTTTATCAAAATTAGGCAAACAAAGAATAGGAGTATAACACAAATTTTCTTTTAACAAGTTAAATGCACGTTCTTGCTCCTCCCTCCATGTAAAACCTCTCTCTTTCTTGATTACCTCAGTTAAAGGTGCAGTAATGGTAGAGAAATCCTTTACAAACCTCCTATAGAAATTAGCAAGTGTATGAAAACTCCTCACCTCGGTCACACTCTTAGGCATCGGCCATTCTTGAATAGCCTTCACCTTTTCACTATCCACTTCAACTCCCTTCGAACTACAATCCTAAGAAATTCAACTTATCAATGCAAAACGTACACTTCTTAAGATCTGCATACAACTTCTCCTTTCTCAACACATCAAGAACATACCTTACATGCATGACATGCTCATCCAATGTAGTGCTATACACAAGAATATCATTAAAGTAAACAACTATAAATCTGCCTAGAAATTCACTCAAAACATGATTCATTAACCTCATAAAGGTGCTAGGTGTGTTAGTTAAGCCAAAAGGCATCACTAACCACTTATACATCACTAACCACTTATACAACCCATGCTTAGTTTTAAAAGTAGTTTTCCATTCATCCCTAGGTTGCATTCGAATTTGATGATAACCACTTTTTATATCAATTTTTGTGAACATGCACGCACCATGCAATTCATCCAACATGTCGTCTAACCTAGGAATGAGATGTCTATAATTTACAGTGATTTTGTTCACAGCTTTGCAATCCATGCATATCCTCCACGTTCCATTCCTCTTTGGCACCAACAAGATAGGAACAACACACGGACTCAAGCTTTCCCTCATATGACCCTTTTCTAATAGCTCATCCACTTGCCTTTGAAGCTCCTTTGTCTCCTTAGGATTGCTCCTACAGGCTGGTCGGTTTGGTATTTGAGCTCCAGGCACGAAATCAATTTGATGCTCAATACCCCGTAAGGGTGGTAGCCCTTTAGGTATTTCCTCAAGGAAGACATCTCCATATTCCTGCAAAAGAGACTTAAAAACACTTAGTAAATCTTGATTAGGGTTAGTTTCTGCCATAAAACACTCTTTATATCTAACCACCATAAGTTCTCTTTTCTTTCCACGCGCTCTCCTCAAATCTTTTCCCTTAGCAAACAAGTTCACCTTCTTATTTTTTCTCTCGCTTTTCTTTTCTCTCTCTGCACTTTTCTCTCCTACACATTCTACTTTCTTTTCCTCATTAGTGCAGTCACTCCTTATTGGGCCAATCTCATTTTTCTTTTAGGCCTCTTTTCCCTCTTCTTTGTTTTTGAACCTTACTGTCAGAACCCTTCTCACTTTTGATTGCTTTGATCTGGTCCAAGTAGATATCATAGGGTAATAATGATGCCAAGATAAAATTTCTACCCTTGAATTTCAAGGAGTACCTATTAGTGTACCCATTATGCTCTACACACTTATCAAATTACCATGATCTCCCTAACAATAAATGACCTACCTGCATAGGTACCACATCACAAAGTACCTCATGCTCATATCTACTCACTGAAAATGATACTAACAGCTGCTTTGTCACTTTCACCTCACCACTGTCATTAAAGCATTGTAACTTGTATGGCTTAGGATGCTTCCTACATGTTAACCCCAATTTAGTTACCATAGTTATACTAGTGACATTTGCACAACTACCCCCATCTATGATCAGATTACAAACTTTTCCTCCCACTAAACACCTCGAATGAAATAAATTTTCTCTTTGATATAAATCCTCCTCCTTTACCTGAGCACTCAAAACCCTCCTAACAACAAGTGTTTCTCTTATGGCAGCCCTCTCCACGCAATCATCGTCACTATCATTTTCATCACATGGCAAGGGATCACATTCATTATAATCCTCAGACTCAACTATCCTATTATCCCTCCTATACATGACTTTCTTATTAGGGCATTAGGATGCAATATGACCCAAACCCAAACATTTAAAGCATTTAACACTAGAATGTTTACTAGAAGATGTTTGGGTGTTAGGTGTACCTTTTATTTCAGCTGCTACATTCGGCCTCTTTAGAGTCTCCTTAAAGTCGACACCTTTGTCCTTTGGTCTCTCCTCCCTTTTGGCCCATTTCGAGTTCCAATCCACCTTTTGCTATCACTCTAGCCTTGAGTTGCCTCTTTACTTTCATGGCCATGTTCTGTAACATCCCGTGACCCATGTTGAGGCTAAAACAGTAAATATGAGAGATTATTAAGAAATTAGAAAATGCATTTCATGCTCATGCATTATATGATATGCACCTACATGTGAATATTGAATTTTTTGCACATGAAAATAATTGTACATGCATTCATTGACAATTTTTGGGTATAATTGATTTATATATGTGAAAGGTGATTTTTATTGAGAATTGTGGTTTTTATATATTGAAAATTGATTTGGAGAGTGTATTTAGTAATTTAGAATTTTTGGTGAATTTTAAGAAAATTTCTGAAATTTTGGAAAAAATTTTGAACTAGGAAAAATGC
The DNA here is from genome assembly GCA_027568935.1 of Erythroxylum urbanii. Lineage (NCBI taxonomy): Eukaryota > Viridiplantae > Streptophyta > Magnoliopsida > Malpighiales > Erythroxylaceae > Erythroxylum > Erythroxylum urbanii. The sequence continues at coordinate 19,576,844 of JAOQML010000002.1, forward strand.
TAAGTGGCAAGACAATCGATAAATGGAAGTAAAATTAAGAGCTAATGATAGTGGAAATTTTTATAAATGACTTTGGGATTTAATAACATATGTCATTGAAATTTGGAGACAATTGGAGTAGAAATTGAGGTTAAATGGACTAGTTTTTAAAAGGGATCCAAATGGGACCATATGAAAGTTACAAAGGTCACAACCACTTGCCACCACGAATTATACACCCTTTTATTTGAAAGACCAAATTAAGTGTCTTTTGTTTTGCTTTTCTCTCCCTCTCTTCGTAAGCTTCATCACCTTCTTCTTCTCTTTTTCTTCTTCATGTTTTTACTTCTCCAATTTCCATACTTGTTAAACCTAACCTAACCCTCTAATCTTTCACTTACTACTTAACTTGCTATTTTCTTCATTTCTCACAAAAAACCCAACCAAATCCACCCTAGAATGATGATGGTCTTGAGAGACATGGGAAAGTTAGGGTTCTTGTTTTTTTGAAGGATTTGAAGATAAATCAAGTAAGTAGCTTGTTAATCTTTATGGTTTTGCTAAATGAAGCATTTAAGATGATGGTTTAGTGTTTAATGATCATGACAGAGGAATTGAGATATGTGTAACGTTGATGTTACAATAAATAGATGTATGTTCTGTTTTAATGTATTAATGGTATTTATGAGTTGTTTTAAGCAAGGATTGAGAGACTAAATGGTGATGAAGAGGGTGCTGGAAAATGGTAGTTATAACATTTCCACTGATTAAGCTTCTGTCTTTTAGCCATAACTTGTTCTGTAGTTATCCAAATGAGAAGATTCTTCATCTGGATTAAAATAGAGAAATATGGCTATATTTTTTATGAAGACACCAAATTTTAATTCTGTCGTTACGAGTATCAAAAATTGACATGAAGTCAAGAACTGGGTGCAGTAAATTGGAAGATGAATGCTGGAAAATGTAGCTGTAACATGTCCACTGATTATGCTTCTATGTTTTAGCCATAACTTGTTCTGTAGTTATCCAAAAGGGATTGTTTTTGATTTGGAGTAAACTAGAGATATAGGGCTATAATGTTTTTGAAGAAACATAATTTTAATTCTGTCTCTAAGAATTTCAAAACCTGGCTTGAAATTGAGTTTTGACTGAGGTTATAGTATTACCTGAGACAGAAATCATGTCTTGTTGATATTGAATAAACTGTATTGATAGATGCCGAATTAGATAAATTTTTCTTCATAAAAGTTGTATTTTATTCTCTTATATTTCAAATTATATAAAGTTCATAATTTTTGAATGTGGGAATTGAGAGATATGAGTTGTACAATTTGACAGCATGATCATGAACAAGCCAAAGTTTCAAATGTGCTCAGTCTGTAGTATTTTGAGCATAACTCATAGAATACTAAACCAAATTGAATGATATTGATGTCATTAGAAACTTAAGAGATAGGAGAACATTTTTCTATAAGAAAGTATCCTCAAATAACTTCATTTTCTTGGTAAAAAAGAACATGGAATGTTGACCAAAAAGTTGTTATAGGAAAAATCTGAATTGGCTAAGGAATTATGAATTTCGATTTTTATGGTTTTAATGAGGTATAAACCATAAGTATAAATGATACTTATATGAGTTTGGATATATGAATGCTTACATGACAAGAATAATAGAGTGATACCTGGAATTATATATGTATTTATGAGTATACATACTTCATACATACATATATGAAGTATATATGTATATGCATACTTCATATACATACATGTGCATTAATAAACACTTATAATTGTGCCAAATTGTATATATGTATATTGTGTGATATAGAGGAGCAACTAGAATGTCAACATCCAGACGTTGTCGGAACTTCCAGGCATTAGCTTCGAGAATGACCTATAAGTAACCTAGACGGTAGAAATATGTAGAAATATGTTTCTACAAAACTATCTCATTTAGAATAATGGAAATATGTTTCTAAAATCCTATTCAATTTAGAATAGTGAAAATATGCTTATACAAACCTATCTTATTTTGCCTATTATGAGGCCACTACTTAGATTTAAGGAGAAAGTATACCAACAAGATGCAACTATATTGAAGAAGTTGGTATTTTATTTGTAAATCATGGAAAAATAAATTTTCAATTACACTGTTTCCTGTTTGTTCTCCAATTTCCTGAATAACTACAAAAGTTAGTAGCTGCCTATTATGTACTAGGTAGTTTAGGCTTAATGCTCCATTTAAATCATAACCAAATAGATAAAAATCAATTAATGAAAAAGGATGTTTCTATTTTTAGTTCTTGAGATCGTAGGTTCTCTCATTCAATAAGCCCTTCCATTACAAATTCAAAATAGGTCATTAAGGATACATTCCATCAAGCACTCTCCTCGATAAATTTAAAATTAGATTTCACAACTGATTGCTCTATCACTTGATTTCAGGTAAATGGTCATATCAATTTGATATCAAGGCCAACTATTATGAGCGATTCATCTAACAATATCCAAAGACAACTGGAGGCCTTCATGAAAATGTGTTAGAAAGATTGGCAAAGAGATCGAGTGGAACAAGAACAACTTACAACCCACATTGAAGACCTTTTGAAGGAGTTGGTTGCCATCCGTTTGGAAGGACATCAAGGAGACATAAAAAGTATCAACCACATTCAACGGTTTCTAATTAACTAACTTGAAATAGGAGTGTATCTACCTAGATATACTCGATTAGAATTCCCAATTTATGACGAAAAGAATGACCTATTAGCCTATTTGAGTTGTTGTGATCACTTATTTAGATACTAACAGGTTTCAAAGACATAGAAAGTGAAAATTTCTTCTTATCTCCTAAATGAAGATGCATAAGTGTGGTTCCTGAAGTTAGAAAGAGATCATCCAAAAATTTCTTAGGATGAATATGAAGAACAATGTCTTCTCTAATTCAGCCCATTTATTCGGGGTAATAAATTAGGTATGAAGTTCACATATAATGAAGGAATTCTAATGTTTATTTGAACAATTAGTTGTTAGGGCTAATCCTCTTACTAGTGACTAAGAGTTAGAAATATTTGTCAGTGGATTATAGGAATATATTGTAGTTAAAGTTGAATTATATAAGCCCATAAACCTTTAAGACCATAAGTCTACCCGACTTTATGAAAAAAAGAGAGGGCCTAATCGACCCAAAATTTCTTTTAAGTATCCTCTAATACACAATTTGTTGTTTCTAACAAAAAAGTCTCAAACGTTTCACTTAGTTAAAAATGAAAGTTTAACATGTAAAGGGGAGTTAATATAATTGTGATGAAATCTATACAAAGGACACAAATGCAAAAAGTTGTTTTAAACAAATGAGATTAAAGAACTAGAATAGCAAGACAAGGAAGATCAAGAAACAGAAGAAGAGGGAAACCCAAAAATCTCGTTATGTGTAATCATTGGTTAAGTAATTGGTGAGCAAATCATGTGAATCAAATAAGTTATATTTGATTAACCTTTGTTGATCTTAATTGATTTATAAAACACTCACACTTTTTTTGAACTCCTATTATGCAAGAAAATTGGGATTATCATGGGTACTTGAAAAAAAGTTACAAGTCATGATGGAGAACAGTGATAAACTTACGAACCCAGGTAGATGTCGAGTCATTCTAATCAAAATAGGTCACCAATTATTTTGTCTTAATCTCTTTCTCTTTCCTCTTAATGGGATTGAAGTTCTTTTAGGAGTTAATTGGTTTATAGTCATTGGGTTTGTTTTTATGGATTTTAGCTAAAACTAAGTGTTTAAATGAAACAGAAGAGCCACGAAGTTACGAGGTTAGACTGTCACTCTTGCCAACATGCCCAACTTCAAGTAATAGAGTTTGAGTAGGCCACATATACAAAATTAACATATCTTTAGGGTGAAGTTAACCTTTTATTTTAGGAACCAAAAGGACTTCCATTTGTTAGAAGTCCGATCATCGTATTAATTTGGAGCCAGTAACTCCACTAATACTTGTCAGGCCCTACCATTACCCACATACCTAGATGGATTAAATTGAGATACAATTTTGTGATATGTTAGAACATGGATCATCATGCATAGCCAGTCACTTTATTCTTTACCCATCCTATTGCTAAAGTTAATATTTGGCGTCTTTGTGTTGATTATATAGAACTAAATTCTAAGATTATCAAGGGCAAATTTCCCACCTCAATAATTGATGAGCTTCTATAAAAGTTATATAGCGCTTGTTATTCCACTAAGCTAGACCTTCGTTTTGAGTATCATTAAGTTCTAATGAATCCAGCTGATGTAGAGAAGATTGCATTTTACTCCCATCACATCCACTTCAAATTTTTGATCATGATTTTTTATTTCATGAATGCTCCCAATACCGTCCAAGCTTTAATGAATAAATCTTTTAATCTTATTTAGGAAAATATATTCTTTTATTTTCTAATGACATTCTTATATATAATAAGTCACGAACATAACATCTTTCACATATGCAGCAATAGTTTTCAACATTCTTTAGGCTAATTAATTGTTCTTGAAAAGATCCAAAGGCCTTATTATTTAGCACCAAGTGGCATAGCTAGGCAATATTATTTCAAAAAAGGGTGTAACAATGGACTATAGTAAGGTTGCCATAATAAAATATTGGCATAAGCCAAATATGATAAAGGGATTACAAGGATTCTTTAGTCTCACTAGACACTACTGGAAATCTACGTAGAATTACAAAACCATTACCACTCTTTTAACATTCATGCTACGCCAAATGCATTCCAGTGGATAGAAGAAACTTTAAAGGCTTTGAACAATTGAAAGAGGTTATAGTCATCACTCTTATATTAGTTTTATTGGACTTTACCAAAACATTCACTATAGAGTGTGATGCATCAGATATAGGAATGAGGGCGACTCTCTAATAAGAAAGCCAATCCATTGCTTATTTAACAAACCTTTTGCCTTCCACTACAAGAGCTTTCTAACATATGAAAAAGAGCTCATTGACCTAGCAAAGGCAGTTCAACATTGGTGTGTTTATTTGTAGGGATGCACTTCCTCATCTAAACTAACCACCATAGTCTCAAGTTCTTCTAAGAACAATGCAGTATCGCCCCACCTCGACAACACTGGGTAATTAAGTTGTTGAGATATGATTTTTAGGTTGAATACCAAGCTAACCGACATAATAGAGTGATAAATGCATTATCTTTCTATTTAGATGATCAACTATGTCTTGCATTTATGTCTATGATGCAACTATCCTTCTTAAAGTTTGTATGACAAAAAATTCAACAATTTGATCTGTTACAAAACCTTACATAGAAAACCCAATAAAAGAAGTCCTCGGTCGATGGAAATACCAAGATGGGCTCATCTTCTATTAGTAACTTCTTATATTATCACTTCCATTATCTCTACAGTCTATGATAGTAGTCATGAAGGATATGAAAAAAACTCTCCATAGAATCATACAAGACTTCTATTGGAAAGGTATAAAATTCTCCATTCAATTATTTGTGTAGCAACCCTCAATTTGCCAGCACCATATAGTGGAGCACTTGCATCCTTCTGTCTTATTATCCCTTGCCAATGCTTCTTCAAGTTTGGTTAGATATCTTGATGGTTGACTTCATAAGGTAAAAATGTCTTGTTAGTTATGGTTGATTGATTTTCTAAATATGCAAATATTACTGTTTTGTTTCAGCCTTATACAATTGTCAATGTTGCTAGATTATTCTTTCATAATATTTTCAAACTTCATAGTATATATTGGAAACAATTGTTAGTGACAGTGATCTCACATTCTAGACTAGGTTGCTTAAGCTAAGTGGCACCAAGCTATCTTTCAGTTTGACTTATCATCTAAAGAGTGATGGACAAACAAAAGTCGTTAATAGGATCATTAAAGTGTACCTCTGTTGCTTTACAAGAGACCAACCTTGCCACTAGCTTCAATTGTTGCCTTAGGTTTAGTGTTATTATAGCACCAACTTTCACTCCTACCTCAAAAACTCCCCTTTTAAAGTTGTGTATGGACGTAGGCTTCTCTCTAAGTTATCCACTTGTCCAAGCCTAGCTAAGCTAGAAGCAATTGATCAGGAATTAAAAGCTATAGATTTTCTACTCTCAAATCTTCATGATCGACTTTTCTAAGCACAACATATGATGAAGGCGATTTATAATTCAAAAGATTGAGAAGTTTTATTGAAAAATTATAATCCTTTTATTGTTATTGACAAATTAGACAATGTAACTTACAAACTTAACCTTCCCCCTACTTTCAAATTACATCTAATTTTTTCATGTATCTTATTTCTAGCTTTTTATGGAAATGTCGTCCCTATTGAATCAACCTAACCAAATCTTTCCAAAGGAGAAATTCACCTTTACTTATGAGCGATCCTCGATTATCGTATATTTAAAACAATACCGTAGGTTTTAGTACATTACGAATGTTTATCGATAGTTAAGGCTTTATGGGAAGACGTTTCCTTGCTTAAACTTTGTTTCCCTTCCTTTCCGCTCGAGGATAAGCGTATTATTAATAAGGGAGGTGATGTTGTGAGTTCACCATCTAGATTTAATACTGCAATTATTTTGAAGTAGTCAATATTCTATTTATAGATCATGGAAACACTCTATTTCATGTTTGTTTCCTTTTCTTTTATTAGTTAAAAGTGTTAGTGGTCGTCTATTATATAGAATAGTAGATAGGCAATTGAGCTTAGTGTTTTATTTAAAATAACCAAGTAGATGAAAAATCAGTTGATAAAAAAGATTATTTTCAATTTTAGTTCTTGAGATTGTGAATTCTCTCATTCAACAAATCCTTCCATTACAAATTCGAAATAGGTCGTTAAGATCGAAAATCTATCAACTACTGATAGTTGTAGGTTGCATGATGTTTTAATAAGTATTTTAGTATGTTTTTAGTTGTTAATTAATTGATTCGTGCTTATTTAGGTTTAGAATTGTGTTAGTCAGTTAGATATTTGTGTTTTGAGTGTTATGTGGGTTAAAGCATGCTATTGAGCTTTAATTTTGTGTATTTGAGGTGCCTTGATGTGTTTGTTAGTGTTTGATATCAGATATCGAAGAACGGAGAAGATCTGGAGGAAGCCCGACAGAGGATCCTCTTGACAGAAGCAAAATGGACAGGCCACGATCGTGGTAGAAACAAAATCCTAAGTGCCACGATCGTGGCCTAGGGGGTCATGGTTGTGGCCTGCATGATAGCAGACGTGGATCGACTTCTAAACTTAACTTTTTGAGGGATATTTCAAACTTTTTGGGTTCAAGTAAAACCTATTTCTTAACCTAAATAAAAAAGACTATAGAGAGGGCAGAGCACCCTAATTTTCAAGCCTCTATTTGCCATCTTGAGAAAGAACACAAGGAAGAGAGAAGAAGGACCGAAGGGAAGAGGAGCATCTGCAACTGCTATCTAGCCACTCCAACTCAGCCATTTCAAGTTCTTTTATACTTTCTCTTCTTTATTTACTTCATCTTGATGTATGAATTGGGTTTGAGAATCCTGAACATGTTGTTAATGATGTTCTAATTTCATTTTGGGATTGAATCTTGAATCATTTTGTGACCTATTTGCTTTTGATGTTAATGAAATTGTTTAGGTATTGTGATATTTGTGTTTAGATATACGTCGGCAATAAATCAAGAGAGAGAGTCAATAGTAATCTGATTAAGTTGGGTAATGAGAGTTAACAACCTAATAAGTCACACAATTATCAAATCGATAATCATATGAAGAGAGATCTTGTGCAAAAATCCGATTGTTTATTAGATTGCTTAAGAACTAATTAGAACGTAGGCTGTTTTTGTTAATCTAGAGATTGCAAAATCAAAATTTTGGAATTAATTAGGAATTATTAATTAGGGTTAATTAATTAGATCTTAAGAGAGAGTAATCAATCCTTCAAAATTCTAGGACCAATACAAATTATATGAAAAGTGATTAAGGTAGTAAAATGATGATAGATAAATCCCATCTTTTCATAATTCTTTGATCTTGTCTTGTTGTGAAATCTCAATTATTAAGTGGTTGTGCTCTATTTTATTTACTTGTGTTGATTCGAAATTTTATTTTCATTAAACTCTATTTGATTGTTTAATTTTTTGGTTATCTTTATTTTCATTTAAATCACGTTTTTACAACCTTAGATAAATTAGAATTCGATTAGTTCATTAATTTCTCGTAAGATCGACACTTCATATACTACGTTACGAGTTGTGCGTTTACAAAATATTGAGGGTTTTATAAATTGTAAAACTTACTTAACAACCACTCTCTTCAATTAAAATTAAATTTCGCAATCAAGCGATCAAGTAAAAGGCCATATCCATTATATGATATACACTTTCCATTCAAATAAGAGTAAAGGCTTACGTGAAACATTGTTTGTTATATTACTTTTCAAAGTAAAGGATAAGATCAACATTTTAAAACTTGGATTGAAAGTTAAACAAATAAGACAAAAAATTTAAGATTTAAAAAGTTTAATTGGTATAAATAATCATAAAGTCGACTAAATATTGAATGAAGTTAAATAATTTAAAATATGATTAAAAGAGATTGTCCTTATTCTTCGAAAAATTTAAAATTTAATTAAAAAATAATTAAATAAAAATAAATTGACTTATTAATTAACAAAATTAATCTATTAATTAATAAATTGCTCAATTTTTAAGAATAAAAGTTATTAAAATAAATTAAATTAAAAATTTAAAAACCAAATCGAAAAAATCAATCAAACCAGTTGAGTATTTTAATCATTGAGAAGGATCTTATTTGACTATTTTTCCAAAAATTCAAAGATTAATAAACTCATCGTACTAACACTTTGTTTCAAGCATTGTACACACATTAATGGAAAATAAATACTTCCACCAACGAATCAACAAGACCACCAAGACCCACGGGCCACGCCGTGGCTGAAGCAAAGTTGCTTTGATCTAAATTGAACCGTGAGGATCAAACATCCTCGACACAGGAAAAAGTACCCAACATCCTAGACATTTTCATCTCAAGGGAATGAAAAATATGGTCAACCTGCCATTGACAAATGTTACATGTACACGCGAACTACTAACTGATATTGAAAATAGGTCTACCCCCTTTCTCTGATAACATAAGTGTTTTCTCACAAACATACATGATGATAGAGCTAATGAAAGTTCTACATTTGCCACACAAATTTCATTCAAAAGGGCGTTCAATCAACTTTCAACCACTGAAAACAGAAAGCCAAATCCCTCACAACACTTTACAGATTGCTTAATCCAAGGTCACGCCAAGTGTCTCCATCAGTTTGTTGAGACTCCTGATCTGCAATGTAGAGCCAAGCACAAACAAAAGATGGCTGAATTACTGCAATTAAAAAGACTGCAACTGCATCGTGTGTGATTGCCGTGCAGAAGGTACTAATAACATGGTAGAAGCAGGAAAAAATAGGGAAAATGAAGAGACTTGTATTGATAAAGAAAACAGTCCGCATGGAGAGAACCAGACTCCTTAAAATAGTTTAGAATGAAGTTTAACCTACTCTACCTGGCCTATTTTCTAACTATTTATACTTGAGGAAAACTACCTGCAGAACATTAGGGTAATGGGGTGGGAAATAACCACCCAAGAGTGAAGGAGTGGGAAATAACCACTCAAGATAAGTGCCTGAAAATACACATCAACTAAAACCTCTATTCCAGCTAATTCAGCATCCGCTTTCCCATATTTGCCTTTTTTACGGGAATAAGTTTTTAGGGGAGTTGGAATTCTCTCAGTGCATCCCCCTTGAAAACTCGCCTTGTCCTCAAGGTGAAAGTCAAAAAACTGCTCTGCTATAAGATCATAGTCTTCCGATGTAGCTTCATCAAATGGTCGATTAAGCCATTTTGCCAACTGCTCAAGAGTTACATTATTTGAACCCTTGACCCATCGATGATCCAACACCTTAGCTGGAGTTAATCTGAGTTCCCAATCACTGGAAATAGGCAAGGCAACAGGAGGTACAGTTGGGAGTTGACCATTAGCAGGGCCTAGCATAGATATGTGGAAAACATGATGTATCTTTGAATCTTTAGGCAAATCTAGTTCATATGTAACTGATCCCACTCGACAAAGGATAGTACAAGGCCCAAAATAGCGAGGATAGAGCTTTCCATACCGTTGTTTGGATAAGGAACATAGTCAAAAGGTTTGTATGCAAAGATAGACAACATCTCCTTCATTAAAACAAAGTTCTCTTCGCTTTGAATCTGCTTGTGCCTTCATTCTAGTTTGGGCTTTAAGAAGATTTTCTCGCAGGAGTTTCAGCATTTCATCACATTCTAGCAACTGCACTTCCAACTTGGCATTTTGTGTCTCTCCTGGAATGAAGGTATGTAAGCTAGATGGATCCGTTCCATTAAGAATCTTGAAAGGGGTAGTACTCGTGAAGTGTGGAACCCTTGTTGAAGGAGAACTCAGCCCAAAGGATGAATTTGCTCCAGAATGTTGGCTGTTTGTGTGCAAAAAAAAGTAAATAAGCCTGCACACAATGGTTGACGTAAGCCTGCTGGTGCTAGCAATTGGTATATATTTTGCTGGCAAACCGTGCAATTTCAAACATAGATCTTAACATCCTGCTTCATATGAGGCCAATAGAAATAAGTAGCAGCTTGCTTGAGTGCTTTGAGATATCTGCCACGCCCTCTGATCTTGATAGAAAAGTTTCTTATATGCCAAATCAAAGCTGGGTTGAGAATTAGGATCCTTTTGAAGAGCTTCAATTATGCCTCTAGTATAAGGGTCTTGATTTAAGGCATACGGTAATTGTTGGAAATCCATGTTGATAGGCAAGGCAAAGGCAAGAAAATATGTGTTGCAAGACTCCAAGATAAGGAGGTTTGTGTTTCCAGCTTTGTACAATATTGTAAAGTCCAAAGGGAAGAACTTCAGGAGGAGTCGATGTTGCTCATTTGTGGTGACCCGTTGATTTAGTGCCTGTTTGAATGAGCTTATATCAGTAGAGCTTTTGTCAGAAGAGCTTTTGTGAGTAGAACTTTTCTGAGAGGAGCTTTTCTAAAAAGCCAGTTGACAGTTTGGCTATCAATTAAAAAAATATCTTTTTAAAAAGAGCTTCATACAGTAGACTGTTTGGCAACATAAAAATAAAAAGCACTTTTATTAATTTTAAGTATGTTTTATTTTATAATAAAATTATTTATACATATAAATAATATTTAAAGTATACTAAACAATATGCAAAGTACAATATATTATAGTTATGGTTACCTATTTCTTGGATAACCATCTTGTAGGAAATTTTAGATACCATCTTGTAATAAATTATTTAAAGAGATGTCTCATTTTCTTGTAGGAAATAAAATTAATATGAAAAACAAATATTAAAACATGTAAAAAAGTTAAATAATATTATAATCCCAAAATAAATATTCAATATGAGTAAATAGTTAAATACATAATAAACTATAAATTTTATCGTAATACAAGAATGAAAACCCATTGCCAAAAAAGCACCTTTTGTAATCAACCCATACTGAATTTAGAAAACCAGAGGAAATAGGTCATAAATGATAAACCCAACACACCTTTCCCCCAAAAAGAAGCAAAAGAAAAGCAGGATTTGTTCATTAACACAAAAGAAACCCACTTGATCTGTTCATTAACAGCAGCTTCGCACTCATCAACGTATCTCTACCTTACGAGGGAAGCTTCCCGGACAGTGGGCACAAGATTGAGCTCCTTCTTGACCTATTCAAACGGCTCGAAAACCACAACAGTTAATGGTTTACTATTGGCTCCCTTGGAAGCACATGCAACAAACCCAGCCCAAGTTTTTGACCGAATCATCAGAGAAGAGAAAAGATGTTGATTGACAGATGAAAACGAGAACAGGGGACTCCTTGCATCTCCATGACCATGAGAACACAAGATAGAGAAAGCCGGCACTGCCTTGATTAACATCGTCAGGGAAACGTTGAAATTGCTGGTGTAAAACTGAAAAGGGAAACGCAGTCGTGAGCGTGTTCGACCTAGACATCGATCACGTCTGCGTTAAATGCAGACGAACAACATCGTCCGCGTTTAACACAGAGACGCAGTCGTCGTCTACGTTGAACGCAGACGTGAACGCAGACGAGGGAAAATAACAAGAAGATAACAAGAAACATTGGACAAATCCTAGAAAAAGCATACCAGACAAAAAAACTAACCAGTGAGTTGAGAAGATGAGTTCTTGCTGCGGACAAGATAAATTTTTGTGAAGAGAACGAAACCAAAGAAACAGAAAAGGAACTTTTAAATTTTGATATATACGTAAGTGACGCAAATTTGGCTTCCCGAAAAACCTAAAATTTTGGGCTTTTTTAAAAAGCTCCAAATTTAAGCTTTTGACAAAACTGTATTTTAGCTTTTAAAAAAGTTATTTCTACTCCAAAAGTGCTTTTGAAGTTTACATCCAAATACTCGTTTTCTTCTTAAAATAGCTTTTGTTATAGAAAAAAGTGTTTTTGTACCTACCAAAAGCTTAATCAAACGCACTCTTAATCTGTTTAAGGCCGCAATGGTCAGTTCTCACAAAATAGGTTTGCCTAATAGATGGTGCTTCCATTTTTGCAAAGCTAAGATCAAAGCTAATGATTCTCTATCATAAGTAGATATATATTGATTAGATAATGAGAAACCCTTACTAAAGTATGCCAAAGGATGTTCTGATTGTATAAGGACAACATCCACACCTTCTGTTGATGCATCACACTCCACAATGAATGGCTTACTAAAATCAGGTAACCTTAGATTTGGAACTAAAGTTAATGCTTCTTTGAGCTTTTGGAAAGCTGAAGTCGCAATTTCATACCAATAAAAAGCATTTTTCTTTGTTAAATCTATTAGCAGTCGTGCAATCTTGTCGTAATTTTAAACAAACCTACCGTAATAACCTATGAGACCCGAAAAGCTTCTCAATTCCTTAACATTCCTTGGTATGGGCCATTCTTGGACAGTTGTACTTTTTTAGGATCCACCAACTCCTTCCTTGCTAACCATGTGACCCAAAACTTGAATTTGGGGTTTCCCAAATAGGCACTTATTTGCATTGGCATACTAGGAATGAGTTTGTAGTAAATCAAGAGTCAACTTGAGATGGGAGATATGCTACTCCATATTTGTGCTATATATCAAAATATCATTGCAAAAGACTAGAACAAATTTGCAGAGGTAGGGACAAAACAGATCATTCATGGTAGATTGGAAGGTTGAGGGGGCGTTAGTAAAGACCAAAAGGCATTACTACAAATTTATAATGGCCTGAATGTATCCGAGAAGCAGTATTATAGATTTTTGGAGGATAGACTCAACTTTGATGATATCCTAAGTGAAGATCAATTTTAGAGAAGACTATGGCACCATGGAGTTCGTCTAGCAACTCATCAATGTTAGGGATAAGATACCTATCAGGTCTAGTTATTTGAATAAGGGCCTTATAGTCGTCACAAAACTTCCAGGTTTGTTCTTTCTTCTACACTATTATAACCAGGCTTGCAAAAGGACTAGAGCTTGGTTTAATAAAACCTACAATAAGGAGCTCTTCACCCTATTTTCAATCTTGGTATTTTGGTCGTAGGCGTATTGGTAAGGGTGTATATTGGGAGGCATAGAGTTGAGTAGCGACAAAATGGCATAGGTATGGGAACAAAAAGGTGGGACGCCAGATATTGCTTCAAACTGGGTCAACAATGGATTTAAAGTTGAAGGTGGAATGTTACCATAGGTGTCAACAAACTTGGAGAAGGCTTGAAACAAGGCTACTTTTGTAGCTGATGTAACACCCTAGAGTTTATAGCATTTCCATCTAGATGGCATATCATAAACATCTTATTCCAATTTGTTTGCATGGTGTAAAGTGACACAAGCCATTTTATCCCCAAAACTAAGTCAACAGCCCAATCTTGAATGGGTAAAAATCTTGAATAATCTGCAATTATGGAAGTTTTACAGATACTCTTCAACAAACTGGGGCACATTGTATAATTTCTCGTTCCCTATTTGGACACCAAAAGAAGTTGTCTTCTCCATGGGAATTCCTAATTTTTCCACAAGAGTTGACACAATGAAGTGTGTTGACCCACTGTCTACCAATAATAGAACTTGGCTATCGTACAAAGTCTCCTTCAGTTTCATGATGGTGTTGTTGGGCTTGCTCAAGATCGCATGTAGCGATATTTTAGCAAAATCTGTTGGATCTTCTCCTTTGTTGGCTTCAATAGTTGGTTCCTCCATGGCTTCTGCTCCATCTATCAGCTTCATGAGGGAGATTGCTGATTGCTTGCAATGGTGACCCAATGAAAACTTTTCATTGCATTGGAAGCACAATCCTTTGGTAAGGCGATTCTACTTCTCGACGTCCCAATTGCAAGTTGGGTTTGTCATTGGTAGAATTGGGTTAACGCTTCGTGCACCAATTGACAATGGACTCATCTAATCACGAGAGAGTAGAGCTCGATGGGGAGTTATGTCGGGATTGGGTCAAATGTTACTAGGTCCGCTAGCTCCTCTTGGCCCACGAGTGAAATTTAGTTTGGTCTCAAATTCTAAGGCAAAACTCATAACCCTATAAACTGTTTGTGGTTTATGAATCTACACCGCACATCAACATAAAGGTCCTCCCGCAAACCATTCAAAACACGCCTAAGGGGCAGTGTTTTGAACAATTAGAGACACGAGCAGATCGTCTGGCAAATTCATATCGATACTTGTGTATAAAACTTGTTTGTCGAATGCCACAGAGAAATTCATCTGGGTTTTAAAATTCAATGGGTCAGTAATTTCCCACAGAGCCTTCAAAAGTTCATCCCAATACAAAAGAATGTGCTCGTTGTTGATCCAAGTGAACAAATCTAATGCATCTCCCTCCATCTTTGTGTGCAGGCATTAGATGATATTACAATGCCACCAGGGACTTTCAACATCCTCTTCATTAGCCTCAGACCAATTTGATCTCCTAGGTTCGCGAGGTCTAACTAGAATTTACTTAGCCTTTCCTCTAGAATCTGATTGTTGGACACCCATTTGTTAAGCCTTTATGGCTGCCACTTTTGACACTAGGGAATCTACAACTTCAAGTCTAGATGTAATTGTTGCAAGTTGTTGTAAGATTGAATCCATGTTTAAGGGGTTATTCAGGCTGTTGGATTGGTTAAAAGGTGAGGCTTGATTGTTGGGTTGATTGGTGGAGGTGTGTTGGAAAGGATTTCGGTATGTCAAGTGGCGAGTGTTAACCATTTTGGATCATTTTGGCTTTGATACCAAAATTGGTAAAAGTACAAAAAATAGGGAAAATGAAGTGGATATTTGTATTGATAAAGAAAACAATCCATATGGAGAGGACTAGACTCCATACAATAGTTTAGAATGAAGTTTAACCTACTCTACCTGGCCTAAAAGCATTTATACTGGCGTTAAGGAAAACTACCTGCAAAAAATTAGGGTAATGGAGTGGGGAATAACCACTCAAGAATTGAGGAATGGGGAACTGGGAGGGGGAAATAACCACTTAAGATGTGTGCTTGGAAATACTCATCCACTAAAGCCTCTATTCCAGCTAATTCAATATCCACTTCCCCATATTTGCCTTTTTTACAAGAATATGTTTTTTGTGGAGTAGGAATTCTATCTTAACCACACAAGGAGAATGAAGTAATTCGGACAACATTTTTCACCTATTAAATAGAGGACCCTCCCAATCATTTCACTCCATTAAACTTCCCATAAACATTTAACAACCCTTAATGTCGACATGAAATAGCACATGAAACATAAAAATGGATGTGTACAATTAAACATTAATTCTGATTGCTATTTGAGATAGTATAATCAAACAAAGAATAAACATATTGACAATAGTATAATCACTGAAGAGAAAAATTATCCATGCACTAAAATGAAATGGGTTAGATACACATACTTGAATCTTCAGCATCATCATTTCTAACAACTAGCACAGGTGGCAACGGAAGGTCTACACCAAAAGAAGAGTTTTTAAGGAAATTGACAAATAAAGAAATGAAGGGAAGATTAAAACTTGAAAACTAAACAAGGCAACAAAACATTATAATGTCGAAATAACTACAATACGCAAAAGGGCTTATACCATCATCAGGCAGAGTGTCTCTCATCCACTCCTCATCCAAGATATCCACAAGAATTCCCAAACTAAGTTCCGCCATAATTGCTCACCTAAGAATTCAAATCAATTTTCTTTCCTTAAACTTAAAAAGAATACCGCACAAAAAGGATATGAAATAAGTGGAACACAATCCCTACACCAAATTCTCAATGAAATTCACCAGTCAACAAGGCAACAACTTATCTTAAACTCGTACAACACAAATCAAAGGTTAAGTACTCAACGTGAACACCATTGTTCCTCAAAAACAACTAAATTACATGGACTCTGCAGCTATGTTGTTGGGAGATTTTGTCGCACATTTGGATTGCATAACTTATGAAGTTAAAAAAAAGTGTGAAGCTTTGTGGCCTAAAAGCAACAAGAAAAACAATAAGCTAGTGACAATCATTATGAGATCAAGCAAGGAAATTATAGGAACAAGCAATGCGGGGATCTAAGTGATGTTATGATTAAGAGAAAACAATCCTAGCATTTCGTTGGATATAGACAGCCACAGAGGTTCACATTTTTATAGGCCCATTTTACAAGCTCCTAAATATAATAGTGAACTTGTGCAAGTAATTTAGTGCATGACAATTAGCTGAACTATATGGTTTCTAATGGTAGTGTTGGTTGATTTATCAAATTATGTAATTGCATCAATTTGGTTGTCCTATCAAATATGCCATCCTAATTTACGGTAACATGATTATAGTGAATGTTGACATCTTTTAACAAAAGCAGGTGATCAACTAAGAACATGTAAAATAATGGCACAAAGGTTTGGAAGTATCCCAACTCAACAGGAGTTTATGGAAAAGCCTGGTTGCCCGAACTATATAAACATAGAAAAGCAGTAACTTATTCAAGATCAACACTATCCCATAACAAAATCTTGGAAGGCAACTACAAATTTTAAAGGTCAGCAGTCAATAATTGTAGTTGTAAATAAATCATCCTAAGAAGAAAACTAAACGAGAGTTAAATGTAATAATGCAATAAACTCCATTTCATAATAAAAATCCACAAAGACTCCCAAAAAAACAACATATCTAATACATCAATTCCATACTAAATTGCATAATACATAGCCACTTTGCTATGCCTGAATATATCAAACATCTAAACTCAAAACTCACTAAGAAAAGAAAATTCAAAGATGAAATAACATATGAAATAAGAAAGCTAAAGATGAGATAATAAAGAGGATAAGGCTCCACAAACTGATATTTCTCTGCAGTTTCAATTAACAATCCTAACCTCAAGATTATACATAATAATCGAAAATAGAAGGCATTAAGTTGAAGATAACCAATCTAAGCTAACAAACCTTGAGCACTCACAAAACATACAAGACAGGCATAAAAGAGAGGCATTAAGGGCCTTCATCAAGTTAAAAAGAAATGCATTAGGCAGAAGCATAAAAGAGAGATATAAAGAAAAGGCATTATTGTTACAGAACTCAAACATTGTATAGTTTGTGCATTGTATAGTTGTTCCTCCCATTAACCAGAAAGTCATCATATCAAGCATCCCAAGCCCATGATTCTAAGTCTATCTGTTCCTTTTTGGGGTTACGCTTACCAGGGAAGCTAGAGTGGGCCTACTTGAAACCTGTGATGCATATGCTTGCCAGCCATTACATAACAACTTTGACAGAAATATCATTACTGGCATACAAGTCCTTGATGATCCAACCTCACGTAACCATCCAAAACTAACCTCTTTTGTGGACCTAACATTTATTGGGCAGTGAACAACTAATAGAAATAAGCCATGTCAGGTCACATGAATCCCATATTAGGCTTCTTAGCTTTTCAAATGGCAGGTAAGTTTACATATGAAGTAAGCTGTTATCAACTGACAAAGCAATCCCTCATTCCGAAAGTAGAAAGCTTTAACTTATTCTTTAAAAAAAAACAAAATGATCAGAATCCAAAATTTCAGTTGATTAGTGCACATGTAAATGCAGTGCAAGGCATTTGGGAAACTGTCATTGAAACTGTTTGTTTTCAGGATATACTTTGATCTGAACAAAACAAACAGCTGCATTATGCACTGGTCACCAGGACAATTTACAGAAACAAATTAGATCCCTTATACAGCTCATGGAGTGTCCTGAAACATCCACTTGATTATGCAAATCTATATTCTAGTGATCTAAAGTCGATGATTCCATGTTTATTGGTCTAAAAACATAACATTTGCCTATTCCAAATATGGATAACGTGAATTGCATAACCACAAAGCACAAAAAATGCAAAAACACCAATGTGAACAAAAAATGCAGAAACCTCAAATTCTAATTATTCAACTCTGTACACAAACTCGGTGCCATTGCATGCACCTCTACCAGATCTTTTAGATAGTCAGAAAGGATGATAACCTGGAGGCGACTGAGAAGAGATGCAGGGAAGAGAAACGGCCAGCGGTGGACGGATAACAGTAGCGTATGGGTTTAGGCGACGGAGACACGCATGCGACGGGAGTCTGGGTGAGAGAGAAGGGGGCAGCAGATGCACATTTAGCTTTTTGCCCATCAATCAAAACTATGTCGCTTTGATTCTTTAAGAAAACAACGTCGTTTAAAGATTTTCAAAACAGCAAAGTTTCAAGGACATGGGCTCCTTTAAAATCTGGAAAACAACCCGTTAATTGGGAGTAGGCAAAAAATCCGAAAAATCGAACCGACCTACAAAATTGAAGAAACCGAGCGAAACGGGTTGGTGTGGAGAGTGATGGATGATCGGTTCTGTTTTGGATATTGAAAAACTGACTATATTAGTTCGGGTGCAGTGTAGGCAAAATTTTTTACCAAACCAACCCGAACCAAACCGATCAAATAAAAACAAAAATAGTTTGTATTTTTTTTATACTTCTAACTCTAAGTATATAAGGTAAGTTTGCAACTTTGTAGGTGTAACAATCACCTAATAGGTCCTAAAATGAAATAAAAACGTTGGACATGTTCTAAAATTGGTCCAAAGATTAGGGCCCAAACCAATTGAAGTAACCAAACTGAACTGAACCGCAAGGCAAACCAAAAATTTGGTTTTATCTGACATTCGGTCAGTTCGATTTTCTTGTGTCATAAAACCAATTATTCGGTTCGATCTAAAAATAGCTGAAAATCGACCGAACCAAATCTTGTCCACCCCTACCGTTAACTCCAAGTATTAAAGGCTTGTTAATTTTGTTCGGAGTCAGTCTAGTCCAACCTGAAGTCAATGAGTCCAATGTGATTTGACTGGGTATCAAGTTGAGTTTAGGCTTTTTTTTCTTAATTTCAAGTCGAGTCAAACCATCTCCTTACTTCTACATAAAACATCATTTTATGCTAGCCAAAACGACATCATTCTATAAAATATTATTGGTGTATTATGTTATTGAAATGAAGTCAAAAACGATGTTTCACAAAAATATTATTGGTGTCTTATATTTGTATTGAAATGAAGTCATTTTGGCTAGAATAAAATGATGTCATTTTAGATTAGAAATAACAACCCTCTTCTTCTCCACCCTTCAGCCATTTTTGCTATAGCGTAACTGAAAATCAATCATATCAATCTTGACTCTCTACTGCAATTACGAATGATTGCAAGCTTCGAACCTGTACATTATTATTGTTTCCTCTCCAACCCCCTTCTTTTTTTGGTACAAGGGAGCAATCAAATAATGCTAGGTGCAAACAAGGATGTCCCTAGGCCGAACAACACCCATGAGATCCTCCTGAAGAAAATGGTGGAGTTATCCAGAGGGATTATCAAGGTGAGTAACATCAAAACTGCCTCCGTAGACCCAAGAAGTCAAGTAGTCAGCGCCCATATTTGCTTCACGATAAGTATGCACAATATGACACTGCCAAGGTCGGCTAAACAGTTCCTTACAAGCACGAATAATTTGATAGAATTGATCTGTAGGCTAAAGGTCATCGTTCACTTTGTTAACGGATAAAAGAGAGTCTGATTCAATGAACACATTTTGGAAGCCTCGATCCCAAGCCAAAAGTAGTCCATAATAAATTTCGAACAATTCAGTTCTTGTAATGTTCTCCCAACTGAGTCTCCTTACAAACCCGAACAAACCCCCTTCTTCTTTGACCTCTCATTGATGCTTCCTTCGACCTTTGAATCGATAGTGGTGGTGCTGTTACTACTATTGTTGGGTCTTCTCTATGTCGTTTTATTTGGCCTTAAGCCTCTTATCCTTTCAATAAATCATGCAATCATTTTTAGTCATTCCCACATACTGTGTTCTTGTTTTTTTACTTGACTATTGGACAAAGAAAATGTTGTTAATGTATGCCTTACATCTCTACAAACTGCTTATCGTTGGTAAGTAACACTTACAGTTGATGCATTTTTTAACCATATATATTCTCAATCTTAAAATTTGTTTTTTCTGGGTTTCTGTTTGATAATAAATGACAAAGTTGAAAATTAATATAATATAATTGAGAAAATGCAAGTGTTGGAAATTTACAATTGAATAATCCTGCGTTGGTAAGAAATATAAGGATGAAGTGCCTTATATACAAAGAGGACTCATGACATGTTGCTTTAAGGTTTTATATTGAGATATGATATTTTAGTTGCATATGGGCTTGTTTGGATTTGGTCTAATTTTTTCCAAAGCTCCTTAAAACTTATTATTGGTATTAAGGCTAGGTTGCACAGCCCAATGAATAAAGATTCATAGATTTGGGTCAGACGAATAGTGGTTAATAGAGTGACTCAAATGGTTTTACTTAATATAGGTTAAGGGATTTAGTCCAATATGGATAGATCCACTCGTAAGGGAACCCCACAACCTTAAAGTAATAGATTATGAGTCCTCTTTGTATATAAGAGACTTCATCTTTATGTTTCTTTCCAATGTGAGATTATTCCATTCAAAAATTTCTAACATCACATATATCCCTTCCAAGTGGATCTATCCACATTGGACTAACTCCCCCTCAACCTATATTAATGCAAAGTCATTTGAGTCAGTCCATAAATCACTATTCATCTGACCCAAATCTATGAATCTCTATTTATTAGACTTTTCCAACCTGGCTCCAATACCAATAATAGGTTTTAAGGGGCTTTGGGAAAAATTGGACTAAATCTAATGTGAATAGATCCAATTATAAGGGGAAGATGTTGGAAATTTACAAGTGGAATAATCCCACACTGGAAAGAAATATGAGAATGAAGTGCCTTATATACAAAGAGGACTCGTGACTTAAGGTTTTGGTTGAGATATGATGTCCTAGTTGCATATAGACTCATTTGGACTTAGTCCAATGTTTTTCCAAAGCCCGCCCAAAACCCATTAGCAAGTTCATCTGTTTAAATATTAATTCCCTACCTAACAAAATTTTGATTGTGGTGTTTGCTACTATTCCATTTGATCAGTTCCCTTAGAAACTCCTTTAATCCTTAGGCTTAGAGTTCGCTTACGCATGGAAAGGGTGATTATTATTATCAATACCAATACTTAGTGTTGTAGTTAGAAAGCCATTCATTATATATTCCCCTAATTTTTTATGGGTTAGTGGTTAGTATTTTGATGAATGAATCTAACTATTTTCTATCTTTGTTTTCTTGTTATTAGATTATAAAAATAGGATATAACTTAAGTAGACGTACCCATCAAAACAATGCTATTTTGATCAAACACAAGGAAAAATTCGAACTTTGAAGTAGAGTATGATTTTAACATCCATTTTATTTTCTGATTTTATCACTTTGTTTTCATTTTAACTTCAACTTTCCTTTCTTTTAACACATAAAAACACTAAACATATTCTTGTTTAGCTTCTATTTTCAAAAACATGTTTTCTATTAAGTACTGAACTATGAAAGAGTCATTTCTTGTTTAAGTTAGGCAGTTTATAGGTTAATGAGCCTTTTTTTGTATGTTTTGTGCATGTTAAACAACATAAAACCACAACGACTTTAACATTCCAATAGCTTGAACAAATAACTAGTGCTTGTGCCACTCAAGTTGACCATGTTATAGTTGAACATTACAAAAAATATCCATGTTAGAATAGGAGTTTATTACATCTTTACAATTTATTGTTTAAGTTGTAATATGCACATGGTTTTCAAGTCAAAAACATTTCCATCAAGATACCAAAGAAGAAGCTTGATTTGGGCCATCCTCTAAACTCAAGCTATCTAACAGCTCATGGGTCTTCTTGGCATTTAATATAATTGTGTGGATAATTTCTTTATGGACTGCTTCAACAACCTTCATGTCCACTGGATCCCCTAAAACATCTCTTACGTAGAAAACATTTATGGATTGCTCTCCATTTATCAAAATATCAACCATATTAAATAAACCGGATTTATGTTACTAAAGAAAAAGGTCAGTTAACATTTATCTGCTCTCACATTTGGCACTATTTTTCAACCTCTTTCATGGCTTTTTTTTTTCCATATCTGGCATATAACTATTCAACCTTCTTTTAGTGCTTTCTGTTATGTTTTTCAATCCATTTAAAAACAGTGTTTTTGTTTTCATAAACATCATCTACTTTGGACTTGTGCAAAATTATGGTAATTGGTTCTTCATTTAAGTCATAGGCATTGTCTACTTTGCATTCATACATCATAGTTTTGCCAAATGCCTACAAAAGGTTCTTATAAAGGTTGGTTTCATGAGACTAAAACCACTTTAATGCACATCCATTATGGGACACCTATGCTGAGGTGTTTCTGAAATGTATCTCGTGTAGTTGGGATGACCACTCATATAAACCAAAACAACTTAGTGTACAATTAATATGGGATTATGACAACCTGATTGTTCTCTTTTAGTAAACATGTGATTTAAACATATAAGGATAAGGATTCTCGTTAAAGTAATAATTTTTCATTTATTTACATAGGCTTACTAGAGTGAATTCATTATGCATTTGATGAATCAATTATATGCTCATATATGTTAATTTTTTCAAATGGATGAACATATTCCTTTTTAGTTTTTTCAAATGGATGAACATATTCCTTTAGTGAAGGGTTTTAATTTGATATTGGATAGTATACTAATAGAGAGTTCTAATTCGCTACCAAGTAAAGAAATGATTCAAGATAAAGGAAAAAGTTCATTGAGAGTGATGTTTGGAATCACTTTAGCAAGGCTAAATTAATAGATAGAGTAGAAAAGGCCAAATAAAGGTATTGTCATAAAATATTGGTTAGGGGTTCCAAAGGTGAAACCTCTCATTTGAAAAGACATATGAAGTCGTGCTACAAAAAGAAGATGTTAAACATTTTTTACCCCTAACCTAATAAGAGGGAAAAATGAAATGACTTCCAAAAGTTATAACAAAAGCAAAACAAAGTTTTTGATAGCTAAGATGATCATTGGTGATGAATAGCTAATTGATAGGTTTTATCAATATTAAAAATACCGTAAGTACACGGTGTAGCTCTAACTAAGATAAGCAAGTACGAGTTGATTCCATAGAGACTATAAGTATTGGTAACTACCCTTTTCTTATTATCTAACTCATGAATCAAATTGTTGATTTTAATTAAAAATTAAAATAAACAAATAAACTAAGAATTAAAACAATACTGAACACAAAATAAGGAAATTACTAAGAAAAATTAATATCAAGTAATAGTGTCTAGGTAATGAATCCCCTTAAGAATACTTAATTATTAACCCTTTATCATGTAATTATATTATTGATTATTGGGCCGTGAAAATTCCTATCTTATGTTAATATCTTTCTTAAGATTATTAATAACTAATCCATCATTTGATTAACAAAAACTTTTCTAATTACCCTTAGGATTGCATTACCGATTTGTGAATTCTACTATTAGGTTTGACCCTAATTTAGAGAATTTATGTCAGCCTATCTCTAGGTTTGCATGCAACTCCTTCCATTATCGTAGATCCATTCATACAAGAGGATTTTCAATCTCAATCATATGAAATCAAATCATACACTAATATTTTGGATATATTAGAACAAAAATAAAACATATAATTGAATCACAATAAATCAATCAATAAAATTCCATTAGATAAAAGATCAACCCATATTGTTATCACAACTTAGGGTTCATCTCACCTAGACACTAAACAACTTAGTTCCTATCCATAAAAAATGAAATCAAGGACAAATATGCAAAAGAATTAATATAAATAAAAGAAATCATAATTCTAAGTCTCCCTTTTTCTTCTAATGGATCTTTTTGCAATTTTAGATTGGATGAAGCTCTTTATCATTTCTCTTGATGTTATCTTCACATTTTCCTCATCTCTATGTTGCTTATGACTTAAAATTGCTTAAGAACTTGGTTCTTGTTATTTTTCCTTCGCTCATGTCCTTTTATAATAAACACTAGGGTTTTTGGGTTATACACGGTTAACATACATAGGCGTATAAATGACAAAACACCTAAATTTGTGATTTCATATGGGTACAGATACTTACACAGGCAACATACATGGGCGTGTAACTCCACACGACCACAAACAAAGTTCTTCAAGTCTTCACATGTTTACAAAGACTTACACAGTCACTGTACACTATCGTGTAGGTCCAAGTTGCTTCAAATCTTCGTTCTATGCCATGATTTCATCTAAATTCTTCTCCTCTTGGTCTAAGAAGGCAATTATCATATAAAAAAGCACTTGAAGCAAATTAAGCACCACAAATACTATAAAATTGTAAATATCAAGCAAACACATTAAATATGAGTATATAATTATAGTCAAATAAGCATTTATCAAACATCTCCACACTTAAGCTTTTGCTTATCCTCAAGTAAATCATAATCTAAATTATTAATATTATAAACATCTATCCCTTATTATCCTCAACCTATCCATCCATAATCTAAATTGTAATACCATATTGATCAAATTAATATACAGTTAGAATCAAGTTATACTAAAACTAATTTCATAAGTCAATATCATTAATAATCACGTAAATAACATTTTTGAAATCAAACTCACAATTCTTTACACCCTTGACAAGGCTTCATTCAATGCACTCAAGTATATAGGGTGAAAAGTATAAGAATTCTCAAATCAATATATAGCAAAACTCTTAACCATAAGCTTGTAATATTTTAACATCTCTACCATTTTAAGTAAAATAGAAATAGAAATGAAAAGGTCTCTATAAGTTTTTAATGGGGCTTAGGTAAGGTATGAGTGGGATAATCAAAGGGTTGGTAATTCAAACATTCTTTTCTTCTTTTTATGCTTGCAACATTTTTTTATCACAATTTTAAGCATTCATCATGTACCATAATTAAAGAAATATTAGACCTTTTCAAAATTCAAAATTCAAGCAATCAGGTAATTGTAAATACTTTCAGGGTTTAAAACAATAAAAAGGCTTTAAGAGAAATAAAGTAAAAAGCTAATAATGGTGTTATAAGCAATGAAAAAGACTAAGGCTCAAAATTGGTTACTCCTAATGAATAAAATATGGTAGGGTAATTATCAAAAAAATAGGCTAAACAAAGGTTTAATATAAACGCCTTTATCATTTGAAAGCCTCTAGTTTAACATATATAGTCTCAACATGCATAACAAAAGTAAAACATGCATATAAAAGTAAGTTCTAGAATTATTCAACTATATATGATAACGCACATGAAAGAGTAAAAGAGCTTTAAAAGTGATGTAATTTACTTTTAGGCTCAAAAGCTTATGAAAAAGATGGTCTTTTATGTGCAAATAATATGCAATTTTCATTCAAGTTGACTATTTCAATGATTGCTGATAATATGACCTAGAAAAGCAAGTTTATTCTAACTTTCATCATTTTGCATACTAATTCAAATCAATAATCACGAAAGAAATAAAGTATTTTTGGACAGATTTTAACTAATTCTAAATATTAGTTAATAAGATTCAATAACAAAGATTATAATAAGCTTAAGAAAATTTATAATCCCCTTCCCCACACTTAAAATTGTAAAGTGTCCTCAATGTACACAGTATAAGCATATTAAAATAAAAAGTGAGAAAGTGAAGGAATTTGGTACTTCCCTAAGTAATAAGAATTTCAAAATTCTGATTTTGATGAGAGATCCATCCGATACGAGATATAATAATCATTGCAAGATATAAACAAAAAGGGATAAAAAGATAAAAGGAAATAAAAATAAAAAATAAAAACAAAAACAAATATGAAATATGAAACACTACAAGAAAATAGCAAATTACATACGGAAATTACCGACGGAAAAAGCCAATATACCGTCGGTAAATTTATTTACCGACGGAATAAACCGACGGAAGAAAA
>JAOQML010000002.1:19624427-19644000 GCA_027568935.1 Erythroxylum urbanii
TTAATTATTTAAGTGATAAACATACATATACATACATATATATATATATAAATTCCTTTGAATTGTAGGAATAATGGTATAAGTGTAATTTTCATATTGATATTTAATTACATCTTCCTCGCCCTTCTATTATCTTAATTTGTTTTGGAAAATAAAAAAGTTGTATTAAGAGTTCATATAGTGATGCACAAGAAGATAATAGAAAGAATAATTCTACTAAGTGTATATAAGAATAACTATAATTAGAAAACTATATCAAAGATCTTCTAGTATTCAATTGAGCCTTAAGAGGTTTACGATTAAGGGGGAAATAATGTGATTAAGAATTTGTAAATAAGCTTTATCATGAAACCACAGTTTCACTAATTCTATTAATATCCCTTTAGTAATGATAATCTCCCTCATCAACTGAAGTGGAAGAAGAAAGGAGCTATTGCTATCTATAGACTTCCCTATGAAGATCCTTCTATTCCTCTCCTTCCATATTAAGTAAATAGTGTAACTGAGTGAGATTTCATATCACTTTAATAGTTAAAAGACACTTTAGTAAGCCAAGTTATGATATCCTTCTATTGGAAATGCATACATCTTATGTTTAGTAGGGACTGAATCTCATTACAGAGTTGAGTTGAGAATTGACATCTAAAGGAGAGATAGTCGTGAGATTCAACTTTCTGACTGCATAAGATATACATAATGCTAAATAACTAAGAGAGTTTGATCATATCCTTGGTGTATAAATTCTGTCTAATTGCTAACTAAGATGAAAGAGAATCTAGGATGTTTAGGGGAAAACCATACTAGATTCCTCCATTCCACCTATGACTTGTTTTTTGTGAAAATATCCTAGCATGAAATATTTTTGAATTACCTTACCTATTTTTCAACCAGAGAAATTTATCTTTTGAAAGCTAGTTAGGATGATATAGTGGGAGAAAGTTGATTATAATAATGAATCCTCTAGAAAGAGGAGGCCACCACCATGTTTAGCAAGTTTTATATAATAATAAAACTGTCAATACCGTAAGTATATGGATCTTATCTTATAGTATCAAGCGTATCGCTTTTATAAGGACTAATAGACACCTAAAAACTTGAATAGAACTTTGTCTAAGGTACGAAAGATTGATTTGAATTAAAATATATAATTGAAATTAAAACAAATAATAAAACAAACAAGTAATTAATTGATAAGTGCGCTGCCAATGAATTTGAGGTTGATCAAAGTTGAAGCCTTAGGAAGTATTTTATCCTTATTTTGTTTCCCTTAATCTTATTGATTCAAGTTATGTTTGATCTAAGATATTCTAAAGTTTTGATTACTCTCTCTCAAGATCTAATCAACTAACCCTAATTGAATTTGATATTTATAAAATTGTAATCTCTCGATTGATAAAACTACTCTTAATTTGTTCAATTAGTTTTGAAGAAATCCTATAGATAAATAATTTCACAATTAAGATTTCTCTTCAATTGTTTGTTAATCTGATAATTATAGGTTTATTAAGTTACCAACTCTCATTGCTCACCTAAACACATATGAATTGATTCACTCTCTCGATTAATTACCAAATATATGAATGAAAATTATCACAAACATTCATCAATGTATTGAATTCAACAAGAAATAAGGTTATAAAATAATTCAAGAACAATCCCTAATAGGGATCTAGAAACCCATAATCATGTTAAACATCATAGCAATCTAAATAAACATCCAAGATAACGAAAGAAATAAAGGGAAAAGAAAGAAAAGGTAGCTGGAGTCTTGATCTAGAAAATTAGAATTCTCTAAAGCTCTCTTTGATGTCTTCCCTCTGAGATGCTTTGATGTAATGGTCGGTGCCTCTTTTGGTGTTTTTCATGTTCTTTTATAATAATTGAGGGTTCTAGAGTTATTTTTAGGGTTCCTCCACTTATTTTGGTTATAAAATTAGCCCTGAAACCTCAAAACTTGAAAAAAAAACTCGCACAAACACCTCCTATCACCATTATACAAGAGGCAAGATCATGCCAGAGGCCCATTCATCTTCGCTATGCACCATCATATACGGTGCATGATTGTGCCATCCTATATGCCTCTGACATCTTCTCCATTCTTCAATTTCTTGCATATCAAACACCTCTCAAAACATAAAATTTTGCTCTAAACCTAACAAACACTTAGAATACATACAAACACTAACAATAACACAATTATAAGCTTATACACATAATAATCATCTAAGAAATACTTTAAAGCACACTTAAAAACCTAGAAAAACATAATATAATCTTCACCTATCACACCTTACGTTATCTTGGATGATAATTGACACCTTTCTATTTTTTGGCATAGATCTCATTAGAGAGCCAACATTTTAAAGCTAAAAAGAGGTCTAAGAGGATGTCAATAATCATACTAAAGTGAAGT
Source organism: Erythroxylum urbanii (assembly GCA_027568935.1). NCBI lineage: Eukaryota > Viridiplantae > Streptophyta > Magnoliopsida > Malpighiales > Erythroxylaceae > Erythroxylum > Erythroxylum urbanii. The sequence continues at coordinate 19,626,841 of JAOQML010000002.1, forward strand.
TTTTACTCCACTCCTTACCTTGGCCCCTATTCTTAGTCTAATATTATCTTTAAATTTGAGAATTTGTCTTATAACTTATAAGGTGGAGCTTTTAAGATAAATTTTCCAAATGACTCATTATAAGAATTATGAACTACATTATCTAAAGGGAATCTTCACTATTGCACAACTTCCAAATGCTTTTCCTCATTAGAACCTCGCTCTAAATCTTGATGGGTTTGATTCTTAGACCAAACCCCCTTTTTTGCATTGGAAGAGACCTTTGGCCACCTAACCTTAGCTACGAGTATGTTACTCATAGAGACATAGAAAGAGCTCTTTAATTGGTTGATTAATAAACTTGACATCTTAGTGAAGTGGATTATAGATTCTAATAGAATTTTAAAAGAGCTCTTTGATTGGTTGATTGATAAACTTGACATCATGTTGAAGTGGCTTAGAGATTCTAATAGAATTTTAAGGAAACTAGTGCCTAATTTTTTTAAATTGAATAAAATTGATATTAACGATAGTAAAAACTATTTCGACATTACATCGTTTACAATTAGAAGCCTATCACTTAGCTTCTAACGCAATTTACAAAATAAGTGAGGAGAGTGTAAACATACAAAAATAAGGGGAGCTCACAAATGTCGTTTGCTTTTAATTTTGAGGTGAGAGTGTGCTCTATGTTTTTGGCAATGAGCACCACTCTAATCCAATTTTTGCTCTTATCTGCTACTCTATTTTTATCTTCTCTGACTCTACTGTAAAGTATTTGATTCCTTTCTTTCCATAAGGAATATATGGTAGTTAGAAATGTTGTTTAGATAAGGATAGCATTCAGTTTGCCTTTCTTAGTGAGAACAATAATGTTGTTCAAAGTGGATTCCCAATCTCGAGTTGGAATTGATAAGTTCAACAGCTATTGAGTACATCCCAAACCACCATAAAGTAGCTGCAATTAAAAAATTAAATGTCTCCAATCTTCCTCGCACTCTTGAGATAGCTCACATAAAGAGTTATGTCGCCCATGCCATCAGTTCTTAATTGGTAGTTTGTTTTTGATCAATAGCCAAGAGATAATAAAAGCCGTTGGATTAAGGGAGCTTTTCTAAAGGATTGAATGTCATGATACTTCAGGATAAATATTGTCAAATAGAGAACAACAAGAAACATTTGAGAAGCGACCTGTAGTAGTAGGTGTCCAGATGACCTTATCTTCTCAGTTTATCTCAATGAGGACTGGAAGGTGACAAACTAAAGCTTGGAAGGCTCTAAGATTACAGGACCAGACGTCATTAGAAAAAATAGTTGATGCTTTAGAGGAATCTAGGAGACTGTCTTTTAATTGTCAAAGTTTGTTTTAGAGGATTAGTGGACTAATGTTAGTCCAATTATCATGCCACAACATAGTGTCTCCCTCATCCCCGATAATGTGCTTGATAAAAGGATAAATGAAACTTCTAAGTTTTAGAAGTTGAGTGAATATTGATCGCAAGATTATATGCGCTAAGTTTTACTATTTATAACCTTAGTCAATTCCATAGGTGCACAGGTCGTTCGCGTAATACCTAAGGTATCAATCCCATGAGGAGGGCTAACTAGTCCCAATTCTAAGGTCGGAAGTACTACTAAACAATAATTAACAAACAATAACCTAAAACATAATAATTAACTAGACCAAATAAACGAAATCAATCAACAAAAATCACGATGACAATAAACAAATTAAATAAGAAATTAAATAGTAATGGAATTTAGCCAATTAACGAACAATGATCACACACCCAAGTTCCACCTAATGAGTTTACCGAAAGAGAGAAAGGGAAAATTACCTATCTTTAATGACAACCTAACTAATTACGATTTATTGAATTACGATTTTAGAAGATCCTAGGGATACTGTCTCTCAAGTTATAATTGAACCCTAAAATATAAACCCTAATCAGATTATGAAAGGTTGTAATATCTCAATTACCAACCTATCCAAATCCTAATTAGTTCTTAAGTTCTCTAATAAACAATTGGAAACCTAATGTGATCTTTCTACACAAGATTTACCAACTTGATTTAATTCCAGATCTATTAATCTGCCTAACTCTTACTAACCCAAATTAATCGTTTTCTCTCGATTCATCCTCTCAGCTTATTATTGAGATATTAAGCACAGAATAAATCAGAATTAATTCAATGAACACATAAAATGATCAGATTTCATTAAGTTAAAAATAATAATCCAAAGGTGAGTATAGAACATCAACCATAACACAGTCTATAATCAACTATCTATATCAATTCTATAATTAAATAAAATTGAAATACATAAGAACCAAAACTACGACGAGATGATGGGAGGTTGTGACTTCAGAAAGCTTCTTAATTCGGGAAGCACGTCGTGTCTATGTCGTCTTCCTCTTCTCTCTCCCTTCGTCTCTTTCTCGATCTCTCAAGGTCTCTTTTAGGGTTTCGTTGGGTGGCTACTTAAGGTTCTTCCGAGGCTCTCTCTCCAGACTCCGCATCTGACTAGTGATGTTCTATTTATATTTTTGAGGCTCTAGGTTAAAGTTAAGATTGAAATGGTCTAAGAAATCTTGTGAAACTTGAGTTTTTCTGTCAGCCGACATAGGCCACGATCGTGGTCAGTTCCTTAACCTTTCTATCATAATTGTGCCCTCATGTGCATGATCATGGCTTGGATGTACACTCTCTGTCACAATCGTGCCCTCTTGTGCACGATCGTGGCCTAGCTACTCTGGCTCTTCCTTGTTTTTCATGATCGTGGCCTGTTGTGCCACGATCTTGACCTATGTTTTTGGCTCGAATACTTTGCAAATCTTCTCTGTTCTTCACCGTTTACCCTGAAACACTAAAAAACCCATCACGGTACCTCAAAAATATAACTAATAAGCTCAAAGACTCATACTAACTCATAAAAACACTAAAACACTCAAACTAACATAATTAAACCCTAAATGCATACTCAACACTCAAATTCACACTAAATACATCACAAATTAAACATTAAAACATCATGCAACTAACAACTATCAAATATCCAAGAATGTTATAAGGAGGGTAAAATTTTCCAGAAACTCACATTCTGAAGATGAGTTCCATATACCCTTTTAATCCATAATTCCCTTTTATCAGTAAATAATCACAATATTTATTTGCATAACATCACCTTTTGTGTGATTGAAATCGATATAATTCCAAGCCTTCAAGAGTCTTAGGTATTGTGACTTCACTCCACTTAACCTTAGCCTTCTTGACATTCTCAGCTTTACCCGAATAGAGAAACACTTTCAAAATCTTATCAATCTCCTTCGTAACTCTCTTAGGTAAGATTGAGTGAGCTAACCAGTGTAGATGCATGCTATTTAAAATAGATAATATTAAGGTCAGCCTAATTGCATATGAGAGATGACGATTTTTCCAAGCATTAATCCTACTCTTGAGCTTTTTGAGAAGTGGAATTCAATAAGAGAATTTTAGTTTTACAGAGGTAATAGGAACTCCAAAGTGTTTGAAACTAGGTGGTTGAAAACTCATGCGAATCATACTACTGAGATCTTCCTTGTTACTCACATTTGAAGACATATATAAGTGACTTTTCTCAAATTTGATTGTCAATCCAGACCAATTAGAAAAGATTTCCAATGTCTAAAGCAACAAGTTGACATACTTGAGTTTAGCTGCATTAAGAAGCACCAAGTCATCAATAAATAATAGGTAAGTAAGTCGGCCTCAGCATATCGATGATGGAAAGTGAAGCTGCCATTAGAAGCTAGAAGTTTGTTCAATAATTAGGACAAGCCTTCCATAGCAATTGTAAATAAGTAAGGGGATAAGGGATCCCCCAGCCTAATGCCTCTTGCATTTTTAAAGGGGGTAGGGGGCATGCCATTAATAAAGACACTCAGAGATGCAGTAGATATACAACTAATAATATTTGACAAATAAACCCTATAATCCTAAAGATTCTAGACAAGTTTGAAGAAAGTTCTAGCTGAGAGTGTTGAAGGCTTCAAAGAATTCGATCTTTAGTATACAACGGTTGCTTTTTTTTCAAAGAATACTCTCTAATTAGTTCTTGTAGGAGGAAAATCTTGCCCCCTATTTTTTGCTATGATATGAACGCACTTTCATAGATGTTAATAACTTCATTTAGCACATTTTTTAATCTATCAGCAAGCACCTTAGTGATAACTTTATAGAGTGTATTGCAACATGAAATTGGATAAAAATTGAACATATGCATGGGTTGAGACTTTTTAGGCACTAGACATATATACGTATGGTTCACCTCCTAAAGCATCTTTAAGGAATGAAAAATTTTCTAAGAATGCCTACGAAATAAATTTCCAGTGATCTCCCAAGTCTATTGGGAAAAATCAGTAGAGAACTCATCTAGTCCTGGACCTTTGATAGGGTGCATACTGAAAATCATCTTTTTTTGTTTCCTACTCAATGATAGGAATATTAGCAGTGACTTGGTATCCTAATCCAGTAAACTAGCTAGTAATTGCTTCATGTTGTAAGAAGGCTCCTCAGTATATGTTGGCCCCATCAATTGACTGGAAAATTTTTTTACCAAGGTTGGAAGCTTTGTTTGATTTGCATAAGTGTTACCGCCATCATCTTGTAGTTAGGCAATTCTGTTATATTTTCTTTTAGATAAGAGGGACGAATGAAAAAAGGTAGAGATGTCCCCATCTTTAGGCCAATTGGCATAGGCCTTCTGCTTAATAATGGAGTTCTGTAGGTTGAGTGCTTATTGATACTCCTTTTGATAGTTAGTTTCAACCACTCGCAAGTTTGCATCATTTGGATCAAGATAACAGTTGTCTCAATCTTAAGATGTTGTTTGAGGTTAGTGAGCTGAGGAGAGGTTTGTCTAAGGAAGAGCTTAAATGCAGCTTTAACTTTGTTCAAATTTTTCATTAATTGATATGCTTTATAATCGTGGACTTCTGGAAGCCAATAGGAGGAGACTAGATCCATAAAGCCCCTTATCTATGAGATACCATTAAAATATCGAAATGGAGCCCTAGCCTTTGTGAGTTAAAGCAATACCTTGGATAAGCATATAAGAGTGGTTAGAGAGGAGATTTTCACCAAAATATACACGAGAATGTTCGAATGTCATAGCCTAACTGGGATTGATCATAGTTTTGTAAAGTTTTCTCCTTATAAACATACTTTCCATTTTTTATTTTTCCATGTGAAGAACCTACCAGAAGAGGTAAGGTCCATCAAGTCTATGTTATTAAATGGGTAATTAAGCTCTTTGGTATCACTTATGGAAAAATTTTCCCCCTTCCATTTCAGTACAGTTTAAAGTGCAATTAAAATCACTTCTAACTATCCAAGCACACTGCAAAGAAGAATGTAATCTAAATAAATCCAGTTAAAGCTTTTGCCACTGAAAATTGAAATTGGAAGCATAGATAAGAATGAGGTCAAAACTAATATTAGCTCCCTCCAAATGACACTGCAAATGCTTCAATTGATCACTTTCCTTAACTTTGTTAACTGCTAAAATATTAGAGTTAAAAAAATAGAATATCCTCCCATTATAATGGGGAGAGTGATTTAAGAAATAATGTCAGTTAGAACCCAAAAAAGAAAGATCCTTATGCTGAAGTGGTTCCTTAATTTTGGTCTTAACCAAGCGAACTAACCAAGGTTGCTGAGCTTTAACTAAGTCCTTCACTGTGGATCTTTTTAGAGGGTCATTAAGCCCTCTAATGTTCCAAATCAGTACCATCATAGAGGGGAGAGCCCCCTATTGCTTTTTCCCTTTCCTCCTTGTGGTATGCCTCCAAGACTTAGTATTTAATATTTGGAACTCTTTTTGCTGTTATTGATGATTAGTCTATTGAGTTGTCTCAACAATAAGAGTATTAATAGCTTCACCAAAAATAGTATCATGTATAGAATCATCAAGTATTCCAAAACCTCCACTGCCACCTGTTTCTAAATTAAAAGATGCTTTCGAGTGCATTACATTAGTCCCAAAACTAGATGGACTTTCCTTTTGTATAGGTACAGGGACTTTCTTTAGGATTAACTTGTCATCTACTGTCTGAGTGATATGAGGTGCTTTTTATATAATTAACTTGTAATTAACTATCTGAATGTTCTAAGGTATACTTCGAGCTCCCTCTATATCCTCAGTTAGCAAGGTGTCATCTACGATATTACTGTCTCCATGACCAAGGATAGCAGACTCCATTCGAGCTCTTATTGTGTACCTATTGAAAAGTCTTCCCTATAGGCTTCCAAATTTTGGTAGAGTTAGTGGGCTTTTAGGGGTATGATAGAGTGATATTTTTTCTCTCCAACTCTCCACTCTCTCCATAATAAAAAAAATAAAGTTTCAGGAAATGGAATAGTTTTTATAACTTTAATAAAGACTTTAGCATAGCCGAGCCTATCTATATAGGTTGTCTGAGTGTCCATACACAAAGGTTTTCAAGTGAACTGGCTATATAACTCAAGCCCTCCAATGTCCAAAGTTCCAAAGGAACATTGTGAAAGTTTACCTATAGTGGGAAGGTCTCAATCTTAGTATAATCCATATCTATTCCCGACCATTTCTGTAAGAAAATTAGTTGGTCTCCAATATGTCGAGGAACATTTTTGAGAATCTCACTCAACTGGTTCTCAGCAGAAAATTTGAACTGTAAAGTTCCATCTTCACACAACAATATCTTTTCTAATCCTTCAAAGGACCATCACGATTTAGCCCAAGTGTTTATAACTGGATACGCTGCCCTCTTATTCCGAAAGAAGCCAATTAAGGCAGTAGACCATACCTTTGCTCTAGCTTGAAGAAGGTCCAATGGGGGATATATGCTACCATCTTTCATCTCATTTGGGAAGTGTTCAACGCTCCTTTTTCTCTTGGTAAGCAAATAGCTTATGTTTCCAGGTACCATCAGTAGGGTGCTCAGTGTTATTGCCACTAGTTAAGACAACATCCACATGGGTCTGCTTCAAAGGGGCTTCGGATTTGGAGAGAAGAGACCCTTTGGTGAGGGTTGGAAAATCCTCCAATGCAGTATAAGATCCCCCTTTCTTTATGGAAATCAAGGACACCGGTTGAGGGCCAGTCATTTAGGGTGAAACCTCACTTGAAAATGGAAGCTATCAGTGCTACCAAAAGACCAACAGTAAGAGGCAAGAAAAATTATAATCAAACAAGGAAGACAGGAACTAAGGAGGTAAATCATTTAGAGAAAAGGCAGAGAAGAAATAGCTAGAGGCCTTTTCTATATGGAAATCTTGTTATTAACTAGTGCCTACTTCACAAACTAATAATAATTAATTTGTAAAAGAAAATTTAAAGAGCCTCAAGATTTTGTATTTTTTATGATCTTTTAATTTCCTACTATTATTTATGTTCTCATAAGCTAATCTTACAAAAGCTTCTATTATAGAATGAAAAGATAAGGGGATAAAGAATCTCTCTATCTCAGTCCTTTTGTTAACTATTTCTTATGATAAAATTCACTTTAATTTCATATTTCTAGTTAACAACATCTTATGATAATTTTTAAACAATTTCTAAGCAACTAAGATGTTATTTCCAATGCTTCTTCCTTGTATAAATGCTCCTTGGCTAGTTTAGTAGCAAACATTTTGAAAATAATTTTATAAATTACATTGCAAAAGGTATATGTCTATATTAGAGGAGAGTTAAGGGGTTAGAGCATTTAGGGGCAAGACAGATGTGAGTTTTGTTAATCATTATAAGCAATTTACTTGTTTTGAAAAATTCAATCACAAATTTTATAAGTATCTCACTTATGATGTCCTAAATTTCTTTACAAAAAATCCATTCAAGCCATCAAGCCCTAGAGCCTTATTAGGGTTGAGGCTAAAAAAGGCATCTTTGACCTTTTGAGCTGAGAATGGTTTAAAGAGGGATGAAGCTTAGTCCTGATTGATTAAGGTAAGAATGAAACATTGAATTTCCTAAAGTGAAGAGTTACCTAACCTTAGGGAAGCTAAAGATTCCTTACAGTTATTGACACTATGATTAATAAGTTGATATTGTTCCAAAAAGGTTTCCCCCTATTACTTCCTTAATAGTTTAATCTTATTGTAATTCCTTCGAATGAGGATAGAGTTATAGAAAAACTTTATGTTCCTATTCCCATCATTCATCCATTTCACCCTTGAGTTTTTCTTTAATAAGGAGCTATGATTTTTTAATGCCTCAGTATAGATAGATAGGGCAATTTTTTTTCTTTTGTAAGGATATGAAGATTACTAAGATCTAAGGTTAAGTCCTTTTGAAGGGAGATTAAGGACTCTTTAGTCTTTAGGGTAGTTTATTTAGTTTCACTAACACTCCTTCTATGGAGAAGTTTTATTCCATGTTTAATAATCTAAAGTTTTTTTAAATCCTGATAATGAAAAAATTTATCTCTGGCATGACTTACCTGTGGCTGAATTAACAAATAAGAAAATTAAAGAATTAATATATGGGATAGGTATAATGGTGGATTGGAGTAATTTGATTTGAAGAAAAAATCTAAAGCCTAGTGACATCTTCTTGCTATGGTTAGTAATGTTGAATAGTCTTAGCACCATGAATAAATTAAACTTCCAATCCATCCCTAGAATACATGTTCTATGTAATATAGAGGACAAAAATAAGGACCATTTATTTTTCAATTGCAGTACCTCTAATCTCATGTTATAGAGGATCATAAGAATGTGTCAAGATAACTTCAATCAAGACATACTAGTTGACGTTGTCCAAGGGATACAACATATGCCAAGTTCCAAACACGAAAAGAAAGTATACATGGTGGTAATAACAACCTGCTTTCAAGAAATTCATAAGGAAAGATATTTCAGAAGATTTGCAAGAAAGGACAAAAGCTTATCCACTATTTTAGAGCTAACAAAAGCAATCATTAGGGAGCAACTTATCACTAATCAAATCGTAAGAAAATGTAGTAGAAGACTGGCAAATTCTTGGAGAATCTAATACATCAAACCTATTGTAACTTAATTCATTTTCCTAGTATTTTCATATGAAATGTTTTCTATATAGTTTTATAGTGTAGTTGTAGAGGAACCCTAAGTCTGACTTCTTATAATTGAATTCTTTATCCATATATTTAATTTTCCTTTTTTAAAAAAAACTTATAGTATTTATTCCTTTATGATAGCACCATCAAATTTTAGAGAATCTACTAAGAAGTTAAAGAATCTAAAAGGAGAGTTCCTATGCTTAAAATTGTTACACAAATAGACTTATATAGAGCTATGATTTAAGTATAATGGAAGAATAAAATGAGCTTTGATGTTATTAAAGGAGGCTAGCCATAAGGAACTTACTAGAGCTCAATCTAATTTCTTTTTAATATACCATTTTCTCAAATTTTATTACTCTAGTAGAAAATTTGACCATTATACTTGAGATAAGTTAACCTTAAAAAGGTAATGCAATTCTTAAAATCATCATTTTGAGTTTCTTAGATATTATCAGACTGTTAATTACATTTTAACAAAGAATGGAGTTAAAATCCCAGAAAACTAACTAAAGGACGTTATAGTACGAGCTAGCCTATTGATGTCATCCTAAAGCTTACCTCTATTGCAAATTATGTTATAAGCATATATAAAGGAGTTTTCATTTGGATGTTTTGAGGTAAAAGCGTCATCTAAGGCACATCAATTAACTGAAAGAGTGTTGGTGAGCCATTGAGATAATTTTAAGGTCATTAACAACTACAGTTCCACCATTATAGTGAGTTACATGATTGATTATGATCAACAAAATTTTAAAAAAATACAGATGCTTGACTAATTTGTGGGATTTTAACTTTGGGTAGAAACCAATAAAAGCTTGTTATTTACTTTTGAGGTATTCACCAATTATTCTTTGTTTTTAAGTTTTGTCAGAACCTCTAGCATTTTAGATTATTATCATTTCAATAAAGAAGATGTCTAAACTCATTTTTTATTTATTTTCTATTTCTTTTCATTTTATCCAAATCTACAAAATGGGTTTCATTACTTGATTGATTTTGGATACTAGCAAATATGTTAACTCTTTATTTATCTGCTAAAGGGACACATTAGGTCTTCCAAGTAATGTTTTTACCTTTCTTTTTATATTTTTATTAATATATATTTATAAAATATTTTATATTATAGACAAAATATAATTTCAGATTTCATCATATATGTAACATTGAATTGGTATGTAATTTTAAAAAACTACTTACATACATCCATTTTGGGAAATTAAGGTGGGATAAGATCTCATACATACTAGAATAATTATAAAATATATTTCGTATTTAATTTCCTAAAACCAAGATCATTTAAATTCTATAAAATGATTAATACATATAATATAATAAAGAATGAATCTTAATTTGTACCTTATTTTAAAGCTTGATCCTTTTATTGTCGTTTTCCTTGAACTGTTTCTGAAATTAGCTCATCTAAACCACTGTAGCTGCATAAGTGTCTGGCCTCTAACGGTATCTACAGAACAAGTTGAGAAAACTTTATAACTATTTTAAAAAGGGTCAGGCAAGGAGTAATAGCTCCTTTGAAGCCTAAACCTATTTATAATAGGATTTGGAGCTTTTAGTAATTTAATTGAAATAAAATTTCAATCTCAACTAAAATTTATTAGAACTATAATTAATTATAATTAAATACCAATTGAGCTTAAATAAAATCTAATATCTAATATTGGTCTTTATTTATTAAATATATCATCTTTAATCATAAAATTTCTTAAACTTTATAATCAAGTCTAACTTGATTCAAACATCTTTTCTTTCTTCAACCTATTCTTTATGTATGACCTATTAGGTTATCAAATATATTAGCAATGGATCTAAATTATAACCCTAAATTATATTTAGAATTACATATATTAAACTCATTTAAATTTATCTTTAATTATATAACTAAACAGTTTTTGTCCATAGATCAAGATTGGCATCTAGTAAGGCATCATGACCACACAAATATTTAAGAATGTCAAAATAGTTTTAAATAACCTTTTTATGCATAACTTCTTTTTATAATTAAATCATTTCATCGAAAAAATGGAACATTCTTGGGTGATGAATCCTCTATCGATCACTCAAATACCTTCATATAGTTCATGATATATCTAATGACTACCGATTGAGCTACCTTTGAGTTGAATATGCCATAAGTAGTATCAAAATTTAACAATCCCTTAATGAGATACTTGATCTTAAGTTAAAGGATCACTTATAAAAAAATCTCATCGAATTTTTCATAGATATACAAGTAATGTTTCAAATAGAATTTCTTATATGGGGTTAGTTTAATGAACTTGTTCTCTTATAATTACTCACACATTTATTTAAGTATCTTTATACTTTAGTCTACAAGATCGACTACTTTCTTCAAAAGAAGAAGGGTAGCTTGTAATAGTCTTTATACACACTATTAATATTCAGTTTTAATAGAACAATAACTAGGAATAATTTAGGGATAATACATAAATGCAATATAAAACCTATAATTATAATTCTATCATAATTTTATTTGCAATATATATTTACCTATGGACTTTATCATATACATCTAAATATATATAACATAAAAATAATTTAAATAATTTAAATAATTATGTCACTAAAATACAACCAATTGATTAGTTGTAGCGCATAAACTAATACTCTCTTACTTACACTAAGCTAATCATTTAAGCATCTTATTCCATATCTCTATATGATCATCATGGTACTGTTGGGATGGCAATTTAATGAGAGATCTCTGCAAGATTCTTTATAGTGGGAACTTGCCTAAATATTATAAGTTTCATCTTAATTATCATCATAATTAAAAGAAATTGCCTAAATACTTATTTAGATCTTTGATGATAACTTAGCTCCTTTTGTATGCCTAATGGCTCTGATGTTTTCTAGTACATTACTATCTACACAATGCAAGGAACCATACCAAGTTCATTAAAGAACTTATTGATGCAATTAACAATTTTCACTAAACAAATTAAGGTAAATAGTCTAGACCCCTTTTTTCTTATTCCCATTTTATTCTAGACAACCCATGTTGTGCTCTATCAAAATTTCTATATTCAGGTAAGTTATCTGATTAGATATCTGTAATTTATGTTCTAGGGATTACATATACTCATAATTTTTGTTATAATTGAAATTATAATAGATTTTTATTTTTGAAATTTATGCTACATTAGATCATTTCTAATCTTAAAATAATATTTTTTTAAGTAAAATATACCTTAATTCGGATTTATTTCTAAAGTTTTCTTATAATTGTGAACTCAAATATAAACTCATATATAAAATAAGAGGTATTTTTAATACTTCACAATTATCAGATATCTCAAATTCTGAATACCTTTAGTACATTATCTACGTACTTGGAATATAATAAGTAAACAACTTTGATACCTATCTATATAGATCTAATTCCCAAAATTGAGTTGTTATCTTTTCATATACAACAAGAGTTGTTCTTGAAAAATTATATTTTCAACTATTGAAAATATGAATTATTGTTGTCTATGAGCAATATATTTTTACATACTCCTACTAAAGGGGACAACTATACTCTCACTAATCTTATTGTAGACATGATAAATTCATAACCATCTCTAAAAGGAATTCTTTGAATTTATCATGAAAGTGAATCTTTCAGCATCTCATAGCTTTTAAGTATACATCTATCAATAAAGGAAATAGTTCCAATTTAGATATATTGTTATGAGATTTGAACTTTTTAATTTTCATCTTACTCTCTCTACTTATCTTGAGAACCACTATCCTATAAGTATACATTGAAACAAACATTTTTTTAATGGGATAAGTAAGATTATATTCAACCTTTTGGATATCTCATAACTTTCTATTATCTAATTTAGTTCTAAACTTATTGGATAATACATACTTCAACTAAGCATCATTAACTTTGACTCTTTCAAAGTCTTGGCATTTCATATCTAATATGATATCTTTCTAATTGATTTAATTCAAACTTTTGAAGTTAAGCTGTAGTATTAGGCTTAGCTATAGAAGAAATAATTATTCCATCATATAATATCTCATATTGCATTTTTCTCCTTACAAAAATCTATACTATTATGAAATTTAGTTGTGGACATATTTACTAGAGAATCTCATTCCTTATAGATAATCAAAAGATTAAATGTCACAACATTGATCTCATTAAAACACTTCAACATTGTCATTGTTTAATTTCTACTTAGATCTAAACAATTTCAATTTTTCAAAATTTTAAATCAATATGTCATTTACATATATGACTATATCACATAAAGTCATTATTAATATAATAAAATACAAGAATCATTCTTTTATGAATTGTTATTACAACCAATATAACATATGTATATGATTTAATAATTGAATACCATCATCATCCTTTCATCAAAGGTTAATTTGGTTATTGTTCAACTTAACAAGTTTTACAAATTTCATATGATTCATAATCAAAATTATATATATATATATATATATATACAACTTGGAATAAAAGGATAGTCTCAGTTATCAAACTTTGTACTTTTGGCACTTATATTAAGCATACGTCTCCTTTAATCCAATATATGCAAACTATTTATATAAATTTGGATCAAGTACTTTTGCTATATCTATTTCTTATCATTACTTGAACATTATAAATTTTTGAACTTAAATTAAGTATTAAATACTTATAAGCATGAACTAGAACTACATATGATCTCTATCATATCACGCATAAGCAAGAAAAGTTATGCAATCATTATTTTAATAACAACTATTATCATACTATAGCAACGCCTTTAATTATAGTCTATATTGATGCTTTTAATAGGCTAATCGAACAATTCTATCAACCCTTTAGCTCTACGTTATGCAACCTCTTACATCTTGCTATCATGATATTGACATACATCTTACATTTTGTTATTAAAGTTTATGAGACATTAGCTAACTCAAAATGTCATTATATTTTGCAATCCCTATGATATTGACATATCCCTAAAACTTTGTCACCAAATCCTCAATAGGGATTAATAACAAAATTGCATAATGGATGTATAACGAACTTTGAGAACTCTTCTCAAACATAACATATATTCATGAAATTAAGTTAACTAATTTAATATTAACTATTAACTATATTAAATAAAGATAATTTATACTTAAAACAAAATATAAATGTAAGAAAAGCAAGTAATTGATTATAAGTCATAACTACCAAATAAGATCAACACTGATACCAATGAATGATTTTGAAGGGGCCTAGGGAGAAATTGGACAAGGTATAAGTGAACCTATATACAATTAGGATATCATATCTCAACTTAAAATCTTAAAGTAATGGGCTATGAGTTATATCTTTGTATATAACTCATTTAATCCATATGTCTATTTTCGATATGGGATTACTCCTCTTGTGAATTTCTAATAATTCATATATTAAAGTCGATTCTTAGTTGATAATCTCCTATTTTCCCCTCCTTTTTTATATGTTTAAGGGTGGAGACCTAGCGGTGGCTTTTAAATTGTTTATCATAGACACCTTAATTTTTACTTATACTTAGTTGTTTTTTCTACTCTCTCTGTCTTAACCGTTCAATGGTCACTAACAACAATGGTCCTTATAGTCTCAAGAGGCAAGTTTCTCTCACCACCTACACCACTAGAAGTGTCGGTAGTAGTTGACATAACATCAAAGGTCAATTATTGGATAGTTTTGAATGTGATGCCCATGCACCGACTAAAGTTTCTACTTATTGTTCCACATGTCAGTGAGTGACAGAATCGTAGAACACCTATACAACCTACAGTCACCTTTAAAGAAAACAAAAACCCCTCTTGGCCATTTATGTGCAAACGACGTATGGTCGTAACTATAGGGTGTAGTGCTTTGAAAATGTGTTTTGAAGTTATGTATGCATAGATATTATATTTCTCTCAAAGTCAGATTTTTTTTTGCTTGCAATCCAGTTCAGAGGATTTCACGTGTAGTAGCCATATCACCTTTTACATTGGTAAATCTTAGACATAGGCAATTGGCAACACCTAGCATTTTAGATTGTTGTTTTCTTCATATATTTTGCAAGTTGTCAAGTGGAATTTTACAGGTTCAAGGAGCGAGCTCATCTCTGTCTTTAGTCCTGCTACTAGTTTTAAGTTTTGCGCTTGTAAAGGCTCTAGTAACGATAGATTTGTCACTGTCTCCTTGCTTCATCTTTTTTGCTACCTACATTCTAACTATGCTTTTAACTTCTGAGTTTATCTTTAATGTTACTATATGTAAGGTTAATTTGTATTTGAATTCCTTGAGGTATGCATCTTATTGATAAGTTGTTTTATGCTCCTAAAATTGTTTTTTTTCTCTTTTCTACTACCAGAGAGCTATTTCTCCATTTTTTTAGGTGTCTTCTGTATTCAGTGGGGATTGTTGTAGAAACTATGATACAGAGGTCTTTTTCTGGCAGGATATTTTTGGATACCTTCCTTTGGATGACTTAGGTTTTACTTTTTATAGTCGAGCTTGGTAATAGTTAAATGTTTTAAATTCCTATACATATATTGAATACTTCCCTCCTTCCTTTTTATTTTGCTAGTTTTTTGCCTAGTGTTTTATTAGCAGAGCTTATTGGATTAAAAATTTTCTACTCTGACATTCCCTTACTTAGGGATATCTACTCTCTAGAGTTTGTTGGAGTACAGTGAGTTAAGAGAGGTGGCTTTGTATACTGATGATAGAGCAAAGGCTAGTCCTCTAGTGAGTTTCATATGTAAGAGTAAAAAGGATGCTGACAAACTACGAATCGGTTCTTTGAACATTGGGACCCTTAAAGGGAAGTCTCTAAAATTAGTGGAGATTTTAAACAAGTATAAGATTCATGTAGTGTGTATCCAGGAGATAAAGTGGATAAGGGCTAAAGTAAAAGAGATTAATGGGTTCAAACTGTGATACTTAAGGGGTTTGAGATGATAGAATGGGATAGGTATCTTAGTTATTAAGGAACTTCTAAGTTATATTATGGAGATCAAGAAGACAAATGATAGGATTATGGCTGTTAAGATTGTAGTGAGTAGTGTTGTCCTCAATGTGGTGTGTGTGTAAACACCTCAAGCAGGTTTAGACGAACAACCCTACTAATGAGAAAGTTATTTTAGGAGGAGATTTTAATGGTCATACAGGGGCAGCATTAGAGTATCCATAGACTTATAAAGGCTTCGGATACTGAGATAGGAATGACAGTGGGATTACTTTATTGGACATAGCGGTAGCATTTAAGTTAACGATAACCAATTCTTTATTCAAGAAGAATGAGGAAAAACTAATGACTTATAAGAATATAACCGTGAAGACTCAAATTGAGTATTTCCTTATAAGGCCGAGCTATTGAACTAGGTGTAATGACTGTAAGGTGATTTCGAAAGCATGCTTAACAACTCAGTATAAAATGTTAGTTTTAGATCTTGAAATTAAGGGATGGAGGAAGAAGAGAGATAATAAGAGATGTACTAAAGTTAGATGGTGGAATATAAAAGGGGATATGGTAGAACAATTTAAGGATAAAGTAAGAAATGGAGAATGAAAATTAAAGGGAGATGTTAATCAAATGTAGGAGGGAGTAGTAAATATGTTAAGGAATATTGCCAAAGAGATCTTAGGAGTTTCTAAAGCAACGAGGGGTGGTAAGATGGAATCTTGGTGGTGGACTGAAGATGTACAAGAAAAGGTGAAGGCTAAAAAGGGAGCATATACAGCTCTATTGGAAAGTACCACAAAGGTAAATAGAGAAGCTAATAGAGAAAGGTAGAATCTAGCAAAGAAAGAGGCAAAGTGAACAGTCTCAGTGGCTAAAGGCGAAGCATACGAGAATTTGTACAAAAGATTGGATACTAAAAAAAGAAAAAAGGACATTTTTTAAGTTGGCAAGAGTTAGGGAACAAAAAATGAGAGACTTATTATCTGTTTGGTTGCTGTCTTCAAGATGCAGAGACGGAACGGAAAAAAAATTTAGAGACAGAATAGAACAAAAATTGGAGACAGTAAGTTGTTTGGTTATGAAGGACAGAACAGAAAAAATTGTCTTCATCTGGAGGACAAAATGTGTTTGGTTGCAATGGACAGAACAAAAAAATAGTA
>JAOQML010000002.1:19644100-19660792 GCA_027568935.1 Erythroxylum urbanii
TAATTAATTAAAATATTGTTTGTTTTAGGTTTCAGAAGTTACATAAGGCTATTTTCGTCTTTTCTTGATCTTGTCCGCCGGACAAGAATTTCTGTACCTCAGTTTTGGAAGGAACAAAAATTTATGTCCTTGTCCTCTGAAGACGAAACAAAAATAGGTGAGGACAGCAAGCAAACAGGATGAAGGACAGAACTTTTGCGTCCTTGTCCACTGTCCTCACCCCTAAGGACACTAATCAAACGCAGGGTTAAAATAAGTTCAATGTATAAGAGATAAAGTAGGACAGGTGCTTATGAAGGACAATGACATCCAGAGTAGATGACAGTGGTACTTCTGTAGCCTTTTTAATGACGGTACAGAGGAAAACGTTTGTTTAGGTGACCTCAACAAGTTTGAGAGATTTCATAACTTTTCTCAGTGTAAATAGATCACAAAGGAAGAAATTAAAAAAGTTATTCACAAGCCTGGACGGAGTTACTCCTGTATGACTCTTATTTGGTCAGTATGTTTATTTTACCTTTTGGCCTGATTGGAGTTACTCTTATACGAATCTTTTATAGTATGCATATTTATCTCACCATTCATTGTGAATCTTTGAAATGTTCTATATGTATGATATTTTGGGTTTCGTACCTATTTTTTTAGTATTATGATTATTGTTTCTCTTTATTATTATTTTTTATTTTTGTATTTAGTTATTTTTATTACCTTTTTATGTTTATTTTATTTATTTATTTATGTATTTTACTTTTTTATATGTATGCGCACTCATTTATAATTTTGTGATATGTTCATGACACATTATATATAGGTTTACAAAAAGTGATCTCTTTACTAGATAAGAATAAAGTTACGTATTATCGAACCTCCTCAAACTTCGTGCCTCAGCGGGACTTCAATTGAGTGTTAATAATGATGATAAGATAAACTATGATTTATATGATAAGATTATATACTAATTTAAATTACAAAATGATAAGATATCCTAACTAAATCCTAACGCTTAGAATCAAGTATATTTGTTAGAAATAAATAGTTTAAGAAAACAAATTTTAAAGTGAATACCTTAAATTATTTATCATATCAATTTTGTTGGTAGGATTATTTCTATAACGATCTTTGTTTTTCATTTCTTTGAATCATATTGAATTCTTTTGCATACAATGATCACACCTGCTCATACTCTTCATAACTAAAGAATCACCCAACCAAAAGTCTCAACAAAACAAATGCCATAATTATTATATGTATCAGAACCAGGAGGTATTACCATTCACTGCCAATATGAGCTAATGAATTTCTATAATAACAAGATATCAAATTCAATCCAATACATGACCGAAGGAGAGCCTCTTAACAAATGAAGCCTGCCTCTATCACATGTTTCCTCAAGCCCTGTATTACTGCACGTGACAGAAGCTAAAGATTTTACCAGAATTTGAAGCGAAAACCAAATCTGTATGTGTTGAGAGAAAGAGAGACCGGAAGATATGTAACATCTTCAACACTATCCCTGAAATTATTGACAAACTCTGAATCTAATGGATTAGGTGAGGCCTCCTCACCGTTAGGTTTTTGATGGCTGAGAAGTGTGAGGAATTAATTACTGTTAAAGCAGAAAAATATTTAGTTTTCCAAAGAATCTTCTGTCAAATGAAAACAAAGGAGTACATCAGAATAGCTTACATGATCATGATGCTGAGTATGATGATTTCACAATTGTTTCCCATTTAGTATTGGTAGAGGGCGGTGTCTTGGAATCCTGCCACTTACTTTGAAAACCAGTGCCACGGTATGAATGTGAAAATGAATTCTGTGAGGAAATTGAAGGCAAGGTACGCCAGAGCCAAGACTCGGATGGTGTTTTGGGTAAAGTTGGTGCTACAGGGAACAAGCTGTTTTTAACATTTCCTTGTTTTTGAATCTGTTCCTTGTCAATAGGACTTCCATCACCGGCTGCATTTACACATACCAAAGCCTTCGCTTCCTGACATAGCTCATCCATAATGTCTTTAAGTTGACTGATTGGAGAATCACAAGAATGCTTAGCATCATAACATCCCACAATTTTGTCTTCCAGTTTGGCATTTCCTTTTAGAACATTCAGATGTTTTGCAACTTGGAAACAAGAATCTGTTGGAACAGGTTTTCCCATTTCTCTGCTTTTCGACATACTCTTATAGTACCTTCCCACAGAGTCCGAGTACCCACTCATACCTAAGGGCCCTGATTTTGAGCACATCTTATTTACAGTATCCACATACACAGTCTTCTCAATAGTCGGGCTCAGTGGGCGAGACCCTCCTCTGGTGCCATAATGGCTATATAGTTCCTGAGACTTACTGCTGTTCTTGCAATACAAGTTCATCTTATTGGCTTTGAAATTTTCAGCTTCTCTTGCAGTGCCCGGAAATCCCTTTCCTCGAAAGGGAGATTGAGGTGTTTGATTACGGAAAGGAGATATGGCCCCTGAACGCCTGAACGGAGATGTTCTACCAACTGTTTGCTGGTCACTTGCATGAGAGAACCTATTGGATCCAAAACTCGGCTTGTTCTCAACTGAGGGCAGCCTGGGTGATTGAGATCCACTACCTGTTTTTTGTTTATAAACAGCATGTCCTGAATGCTGATGAGCAGTAAACCAATTCCGTATTCATTAGTTAACAGAAAATGGAAACCTTCATCACTTAATGATAACAAAATAGGCGGAAAACAAAAAATGTAAGAATGAGAGAAATAGTTATCTTACCTTTTTCGAGTTTTGACTGTTAGATTTAGTAGAAGCAGCTTTGTTTGGTTTGATAGCGTTTTGGACGTGAGACCTCACTTTAAGCCCTGGAACAGGATTTAAGATGGACAAGGAATTTTTAAAGCACAAGCGAGGCAGCAAACCACAACCTTTAGTTGCTATATTGCCAGAAGTGCTATAGTCGTCATAATCATCTTCACATCCTTCTTCTTCTTCTTCTTCTTCTACATCCTGACTGTGATACGGAATAATAGCAGATTCCTTTTGATTAGCCTGAGGTGCTTTTGGACTACTAACTAGCTTTGAAACTTGTCGGGGCTTTACAACTGCCTCTGACTGTACAATTGCCACAGATTGCTTTTTGGAAGCATAATGAGGTGTCTCCAAAGCCATTGCCCTGGCAGCAGGTAGGAAGCGACTCATCATGAAATCTCGAGTTTGTAGATCTGTAGAAAATGTTCCTGTTGTCTTCACATTCAAACCATCACAACCGCTCAGATCAGTTGCACTGCATTTCATGGAACAGGAATCGGTTGAAGATATAGTGTCAAGAGCATCAGAGTAAACATCGTCGTCATCGCTACAACCATTATCTACTGATTCCAAGCCTGCATTTTGATTCACACCCTTCTTTGAGAAATCCCATTCTGGAACCTTGTCACAAAATGAATGTGTTTCAGTTCGGGACCTAAATTCAGTTTGATCTTCACATTTTTCACCTGAATGTTTTCCAGGCAGAACTCTTTGACTAGCAGAAGCGTCCTCAAGGACCTCAGACTCAAGCGCACTACCATCCTTTGGTCTACCAGGGATATGTTCCCACTGAAAAGGCACAGCAACAGGTTCTGTTACTTGATCCAAGTTCAATTCACATTTGTAGGAAGGGATGGTATAACGTCTATTTTGCTGGGGATTATCAATTTTCTTTCCTTTGGCTTCATCAGTAGATTTTGTAGCACTAGAATATCGCCTTACTGATAGAAGTGGGACATTGAAATTTAATTTTCTTTCCGCCATTACTCTTATAACCAAGCAGAAGGTATGCACTTACTTCTCCTTCGAAGTTATTCAGAGCTTCTAGATTATTATAACCAAGCAAACGATAGACACTTACTTCTCCTTCAAAGTTATTCAGAGCTTCTAGATTATATATCTGAAAGTGAAGTACGAAATTTTAGTGTATTGAATTGTCCCTCGGATACATGAAATCTCATATTGAATGAAAGATTTGTAGTGAAGAAGTACCAAAAATTAAAAAGAAAGGGATAAATACAAAAAGAAAAGAGGATGTTTATGACACATTAAGCGTCATATTAATTCTGTGCTCTGTGGCCTCTGTTATATATTATTTTAATATCTCTGATTCCCTGGAAACATTATCCGCATCTAAAAATTTCTCCGGAGGAATCAGAGAAGACCAACAAAAGAAAATTTTAATCATATACTGTCACTTCAATGACTGAGCAACCAAACAGATCACTCTTGCAAGAACCGATAAAATGTATCAAGATGGTCAATTTGCATGGCTTTTAGAATCAAGACTGAACTTTTCATCAGCAAGATTGGCATTTATCCTCCAAAGTTTATTTCTTCATCACTTAAACCACAATTACTTTACAATAGATTCTTTTAAAGAAGCAACGGCCATCTTGAAACTGGCTCTTTCTTGTACAATTCTAACACTATCCATCCATGAACCCCTAGACATAATAAACAAACCAACTATGCAGGACATAGGATATGGAAGACGAGAAGAAGAGAGGCAAAACCCATGTATGGCAAGCTTAACCCAATAGAGAAGAGATTAGCGCAACTTACCTCAACGATATAACACCATCAAGATTATCAATCCAAAAAGTCACCAAAATCAAAATGAAAGATAGGAAAAACCAAGAAGGAAGAAATGGGCAAGTGAGAGGGAGTGATAATGTTACTAACAAATGGAGGATGTCCTAAAATGGTGGCGAGAATTCTGGGAATGAGTGAAAACAAAGAAAAGTGACGATAGTATAAGGAGGGAGAGAGAGAGGGAAGAGATACAGGTTACACTATATACACGCATACAGAGACACTGATTTAGCTTTTTCTGCTGTACTTTTGCTTTCCTGGTCCTCCACCTTTTCTTGCATGGTTTTTTTTTTTTTTCAGTAAAAGGAATGAAAGTGGTAACTGACAGGATTTCATAAACAAATTTAACGTCAACTGTAATGAAATTGATTTTAACGTTAGTATAATATAAAATTGTTGGAAATCATTTTTTGTTGTGCATAATTAAATTTAATACACAATAGATGTACCTTTTGCGATGAAGCAAATTTCTACGTCAGCCCAGTTTGGAAACTGATTCTAAATTGATTTTTTTTATAAATTAAATGCCAAAAATAATATACATACAAAAAGCAAGAAGTAAATCTTGTATGGAAATTAAATTCCACATGATCTAGTGGTGGGATTTATGATAGATGGGAAGTTTGTTAAGGAGGGACGGTTGGTGAGCCAACAACCATAAATTGGGCAACCAAAAAGTGGGGAGAGTGGACTTTTTGACCAATCCTTTCATTGAAAAACAGAGAAATGTTGTCCATGCGAGCATTAACTCTCTATCATTCTCACTTAAACCTTCCAAGGCAGGTAACACGTTTAGGTGGTCTCGTAGGAGATTGTGGACCAAAGATATGATGCTTTCATTATTTTCAAAATTTGTTAATTAACTAGGCAATCTACCTTGGATTCCCATAATTATGTATTACGAAATAAGTTAATATAGTATGGCGGGTGGGTTATGTGATGATTATACTAATTTTTTTTAACTTAAGCTTATGATTCTTTTAATTTATGTGATGACTTTATGCATAGTAAAACTGTTGTTTAAACATGATTACTCTTCACCTTACGTGTTTAATTTCAATTTGAGTCGAGTACGTCATTCTTTTTAAGTGAATGATTCAGTTATATAATAAACTCATTTTAACTAATGTTTTATAGATTTCTATATATTTTTTAAATTAGAAGGTCCTTCGAATAACTTGTTTCACCAATTAAGTCACCATCTCGTCCCATTCTTTAAAGCTTTTGGGGGAGTGTTTCTGCCTTGATTGTCTTGTTACGAGAAATTTCAAGCTTTTGTGAAAGTGATTCTGCCTCGATTGTCTTGTTGTGAGACAACGTATTGTCCAAATTCTTGCCTTTAGCTTTCCCCTTGAATTACGGTATGTTATAAAATCTTTATTAAGTTGCCTCTTCCCCGATTCTTTGGTCTGCCACTCTACATAAAGATATAGAAATCGCATTAAATACCAAACACAGAAGGAAAATAAAATACAGAATGACCTTTTTGTTCTGTTTCGTTTTTATCGATAATAAACTCGTGGATCTTATAAAACTTAAAATACAAACGTAACATACAAATCCTGTGAAATTCTATTCAAATTAAATATAAAAAAACGTAAAGATCATTTGAAATTTAATGCTATTACAAATGATGTATTTAAAGAATTTTAATCAACATCATCGCAGCATAAAAAGGGTGTTTCCATTAAAATATTTGGCAGGTCTATTGCTTGTTCCATTGAAAAACTGATTTCTACTTGGAATGAACATCTTTTCAAAATTGCTATACCATCACTGTGTTAAAAGGGAAGCAATCTCATTTAGTGGGCATCTTCAGCAACAGTAGACTCCAAAGTCTGTAAAATGAACGAAACAAGCAGAACATTATCGTACTTAATACCGGTTAGTGTAAGTTGTAACGTACCTTTTACTTTTTCAGTGAAAAGTAGAAAGCTTTAGTGCTTTACCCTACCAATCACTTGCTCCAGAACACGCCTAGAGCCCTCTCTTAGCCAACGAAGGGACCATCAGGACACGACAGAATGGAGTCCCTATCCTATACTCTTCACCATGCTCCAAAGAGCACGTTATATTATCAATTCTACAAATATCTTTAACTTTAGCTAATGGGGACAATGTCAGGCATTCATAGATTGGACTTCAGTTAGATTGAGTGCAAGCACATGCATTAAATTCCTCTGGTGCAGTTATTGCCTACCTATTCAAGTACAAGAAGTAGCATTTTTTCCCCCACTTTATTAGGAACAGAGCCGGTTTCTGTTATTGTGTGCCTATCATATTCTATAAGCCTCTATCCATCCGATAAATAGAACCTACATAAATTAAATGAATGTATACTCATGAAACTGATTAGGCACAGAGTAACAGGACTATATGTATAGAAATAGTGTGTAACAAATATGTAATGAAACAAATAAGAATATAAGAATATTCTTAGTGAGATTTGATTAATTTACTATGGTTACATCTTGTGGAATAAAAGCAACTATGTTTATATATTCAATTGAATCGCTTTTAAAGATTATATTTTTTAAAAATAAAACTAGGTTTACAATGAGTATATTAATATATAAAGTTTATTCGGTACAATTCAATATAAGTTGATCTTTGTCAAATACAACTTAAACATAAATCTAATAAGTCTTAGAATTCTTTCCGGATTTGAAATATGCTAAAACTATATTTTGAAATAAAATAGTCCATTACAAACATAGCTTGAGACATAATTGTATATTAGACTATGTAACTTATTGGCTTTGTTCACATATGGACACGAGCTCCGAAACACCCGTATAATAGGTTGTGTAACTCACCATTTTTTATTTGCACATGGACATGAGCTCTATATACCTATATTCCAATTTGTAGCCTTCTTTAAAAAAAATTATGCCATACCAACCCACCTATGTACTAGATCGATTCTTTACCTTTACATTCTAGAAAAGAACATGTCTTGACATAGAATTGTACACTGGACCATCTTTACCTAAAGACTTTTAAGAATCACTCATTTGCTTCCTAAAAAGCTCTAAGATTGCACACTCATGTATATAAGTCATAAACGATAATCTCCACGTTAGCAAATATACTCTATATTGGTTGTAGCTTCATCTAACATTTTGAGATTAATAAAGTCTAGAAAATGCATAAACTTTCTCTATGATAACTAGCTTTGTCAATATGTCAGTTGCATTCTCTAAAATGTGAACTTCTTTTAACAAGATCTTTCTAGATGCAATCAACTCCTTAATCTTATGAAACCTCACATCTATTTGCTTAGTCCTTGCACGATACACTTGAATTCTTTACCAAATAAATGTTACTTTGACTATCATAGTATACTCAAACTCCACTTTGATCAGTGCTCATTTCCTTCACTAGTCCTATAAGCCATAATGCCTCCTTAACAGTCTCAACCACTTCCAGGTACTCTAGTCAGTTGTGGACAATACAACTATAGATTGAATTATTGATTTTCATCAAGTAAGCCCTCCTATAAGAGCAAATACATACTCTATAGTAAACCTCCTATTATCTAAATCTCTTAAATAATCTAAATCCACATACCACACAATCGAAAGATCATCCTGTTGACTGCTAAACATAATCCTATGGCTTTTTTGTTTCTCTTAAGTACATGAATATCCACTTATCTATCTCCTAATGTTGTCCTCTAGGTTTTCCATGTACTCGCTAACTTGACTAATAATGCTAGCATATTGTATCTTAGACATATCTTTAACCTTTACATCTATTTTTGGGTACTAATTTAAGGAAACCTGAAGTGATTGTCCATCTATCTAACACTTCTCAATGTAAAAATATTGAGATAACCTCATTTTTCTATAGCTCTTATCCCTTTGAATCTACATTTTAATACGTTTCTTGTTAGCATCTAAATCATTCTTCTCAAATTCTTTTCTTAAATTTTATATCATGGTGACTACTTCAACCCATAAAGCAATTTCCCCAATTTATGTATAAGATGTTTCTTTTTAGGTTGACTAAACCCTTTATGTTACTCCATATAAATTTTCTACTATATGTAATCATGAAGAAAATATATTTTCACCTCTTTTCACTCTAATTGCATAGTCAAACTATCTACTAATATCATTAAAACTTTGATAGAAATATATTAAATCACTTAATAGAAAATTTCATCATAATCAATGCTCTTTCATTATGCCTACTATTTTGCTACTAGTTAAGTCTTGAATTTTACTCCTTTTCTTTTTACTATTACTAGCTTTCTCTTGTTTACCCACTTGCATCCTATAGAAATCTTTCATTTGGGAAGCCATACCAACTCTCATGTCTAGTTCTTATACAAAGACTCATTCCCCTCCACTATATCTATTTTGGCATCCCAATGATATGTCTTACTTTATTTGTAGCTGTACTATAATGTTGCTCTTCCTTTAACATTTTTCCTATATATTCTGAAACAAAATTTCTAACCTCTTTCATTTTTGCTTTAGGTTTATCTAGTTCCACTTTACTACCTTTGTATTACCCTCTGCTGACCCTGACATATCTTCTCCATATGTTTGTTTCAATATATAATTCTTATCAAATATTGCATGCCTAATAATTACCTTCTGGTTTGGTGTTAGATCCTAAAACTTTTACCTATTCATACTTTTAGGGTAACCAATAAATATACTCTTCTTCGACTTTTAATCAAGCTTAAACCTCTCATCATAGAAATATGCACATAAGTAGGACAACATAAGATCTTCAGTCAAAAGAAATCTAACTTACTTCTTGTCTATATTTCCTCTACAATTATCTCATCCAGTGAAATCTATAACAATATGTTAATGAGATAACATAGCATATCCAATGCATTTGTTAAAAAAAAATCTTAGAGAGCCATGCTCTCATCCTTAAACATTTGACCATTTCAATTATATATCTCTCATCCTCTACGGAACACCATTTTGCTGTAATGTTTTCTAAACCATGTAATGTCACTAAATCATGTGCTCCTCATATAACTTCTAAATTTGTGAATCTATGTACTCAATACCATTTTCTGATATCAGGTACTTTATTTTTCTTCCTATCTAGTTCTTCACCTCAGCCTTCCATACCTTGAATTTTATAAAACATCTAATTTTTAATTTATGAATGATATCTATACTTTTCTGAAAAATCATCAATTATTGTAACAAAATACTAAGATCTACCCAATGACAACTTATGAGCAGTGTCCCACACGTCAAGATATATATAGTCCAAAATTCTTTGAGTTTTGTGCTTCCCCATCTTTAATGTTACCATATACTATTTTCCAAGAATATAAAATTTGTAGAAGACTAACTTAAAATTTTTTACACCCTTCAGTAGGCTCCTTTTATAAAATCCTCTCATTCCTCACTCATTAAGATGACCTAACTACATATGTCACAAATTAGTATTATCATTGTATAATTTACTACAATAACATATTAACCTACAATTATGCTCTATATCAATATGTTTTTTTTTGCTATTTTTGACCTTCCATCACGTTTGTCACTTTTTATCACTTAAAATATCTCTATCATTTTTATAAACAAAGTTGTTTATATGAATGGTGCCCAAAAAAATCAAGTTCTCCCTTAAATTGTACATGTCAAACATCACACAACATCTTCACAATAATATTAAACATCTTAATTCTGATTTATCATGCTTTAAGGATTTTGTAAGCTTTCTTAACTACCAGCTGGACAATGCTAAAGTTTCCTGATGTATATGACACCAAACAATCTTTTTTAGGTGTCATATGATGTGAGCATCCTATATCCAGAATCTATAGATCCTGTAGCTAACTGGTTGAAACGTTAAGCATGTTTCCATTTTCGACAATTTGAGTCCCTGTTTTGTACCACATTAGCAAACTTAACGATTCATAAAATTTTCTTTCATCAATTTTCTTTTTCTTGTTTGAATAGTCTCTCCTCATATGTCTAGTTTGTTTGCACTTATAACACTAGACGGCCATTTTACTTTTAGATTTTGATTTGAAACTCCTCTTGGATAAGTCATCCTTAATATTGAACCTACAAAACTTCCAATCTATATTTTAACAATAATAAAGCTTAATTGCTATTAATAAAAATATTTTTAAAAGAAAATAATTTAAAATTTATTTTCATTTTGTAAAATTCAAGAGCAATCTCATAAAAATAATAAAAATTGAAATCATATTTATTTAAGTAAAAACCAAAACTAAGACTAAGGAAGACTAACGTAAAACGTTATAAATGAAAATGAAATGATCATTGTACTTCCCACTTAGTTGCTTTGATATTTTAGAGGCTTATCATGCATAAGTATATCATCATTTTAACTCATTATATGAGTCTTTTCTATCATCAAAGGAACTAAATTTTGTATTCCAAAGAAAACTCTCTTAATCTTTAAAACATTCTTTGAGGTATATTTTAATAAGTCTTTAAGTCAAATTTTCAATAAGAAAAATAAGTTTGATGATTTTGAGATGTTAGAATTAAGATTTTAGGTACATTGGTCAACCAATATAGGCCAGCGGTCTATTAATTCATAATGCAAATATATTGGTACCATTATAGCATATTGTTCGATTAATGTTCTAACAGATTTTCTAAAAATAAATGAATATTAGATAATTAATACGCTACAATGGTTGGTAAATATTCCAACAAATGGATTTTTATGCAATAAATGCATATTGGTGGACCAATATGCTATATTGATCACCAATGTACTAAGATGACTATTTTTTTACTCTAAAGACTATATTAAGCCCTAAAGGCCATAAATACATGGTTTCCCATTAGTTTTAAAATATAAAAGAAATTGGGTTTTCTATAAACATTTTTGCAAAAAATTTTCAAATCAACTTTAAGTTTCTCATTAGTTTTAAAATAGAAAAGAATTTGGGTTTTCTATAAATGTTTTTCAAAAAGTTTTTGAAAGCAACTTAAAGATTTTATGTTACATTATGAAGTATGTAAGCCTTTACATCTTATCAGAGTAAGTCTTTTATGTTACATTAAAAAAGTATCTAATGGTCTATTGACTCCTATGAAATTCAAAGATGATAGAAAGGTTCCTAAACTAAAAGAAAATTGGGATCCTCAAGATAAGAGACTCATTTCTTTGAACAATAAAGTCATTCATATATTATTTTGTGCACTAGGTAGGAATGACTATCCATGCATAAAATTGTTCACAAAATTTGGAACATACTTAAAGTCATACACGAGGATACTAATCAAGTTAAAGAGAGTAAAGTAAGCATATTAACCCATAAATACAAATATAAAGCATCATAAGAGATATCTAGCATGTATATAGGATTTATTAATATTATTAATTATCCCTAAGGTCTAAGAAAGAAATACATTAATGTTAAAAATAGTGAGAAAATTGCTTATGTTACTTTTTTGGACTTGGGAAGCCAGAGCGATAGCCATCAAAAAAATCAATGACCTAGCGATGTTACCATTTGAGGAGCTCATTGGATCTCTCTTTATTTATGAACTAAAGCTAAACAAGACATAAGAAATGGCAATGACTTTAAAGAAAAAAATAGCATTCAGTGCCATAAAAGAAGAATCAATTAAGGAAGATAAGACATCCTTAAGTGAAAATGATGATGAATAGATAAAGACACCATCTTTATCACTAGGAAATTTAAGAAGTTTTTGAAGAAAAAAGATACTTTAAAAGAAAACCTTCAATGAAGGTCAGTTAAATTCAAATAGCAAATCTTCCAACATTGTTTATTTTGAATGTAGAAATCTTAACCATGTGAAGTCACAGGGTCCTCTCCTTAAAGTTAACGAAAAAAATGACCAGAAAAAGAGGAAAAAATAAAAGAAGAAGGAGAGCATCAACTTGGTAGCACAAACAAACCCAAAAGTGAACATTTAAAAAGAGAAATAACTCATATGGGGTTTATGGAAATTTTTAATAATGAGGTAATTTCAAACTCTAATTTTGATAGCGATATTGAATTAAGTTATGATTAACTAGACAAAGATCTATAAATTATGAACATAGAAAGGAAGGAAATTTCTTCTAATAGAATCAAAGCATCCAAAAGTTTGACTATTGTCGATAATGAAAATTAGAAGAATTAATAATTAAGAATGAGACATTAAATAGGGAAGTCAATGCGATCTCAAGGACTCCTTGTTTGAATCCAATAAGGGAAGTGAAAGATTAGAAAGTATTCTAAGAGTTAAAAAGAATTCCATTAATAAGTATTAGGTTCATACATTTATAGGAATGTATCCAACACTAAGACTACATTTGTCAAGGACAAACATATATGTGGTGAAAAGCCTTTACATAAGATAGCAAATTAGCAAGGTGCATTTCGTCTAGACATTCATATACACAAGCTAGGGCAAAATGCAATTCCCATACATTCATATATAATTCCCAATCTAAACATAACAATATTAAACAATACTTCCATCTAAAGAAAACATACAGTAAAAATCAAAGAAATGTAGAGATGGTAACTAGACTGGGCCTGGTCTAAGAGCGGGCTTTTCTAAAAAATTGAACCTCGACCACCTAAGGCTTGGGCTCAGGCGAACCAGGCTCGGCCTGGCCCGACTCGAGGCCTAACCTTTATAAGCAAAGCGATATCATTTTTTGCATTATTAATTTAAAAAATGTTCAAGCTCAGGCTCAAGCTCTGACTCTCTAGTAGTAGGGATCGGGCCAAGTTTGGGCCAGGCTCGGACGTATACCATTGCCATCCCTAAAAAAATGTGTTTAGTTCCTAATAGCAGCTAAGAGGGGGTAAATTAGGTGTAGGTAAATTTAAACAACTTTCTCTTATCTAATGAATTAAATTAATCAAGAATTACATGATGAAAAATAACTTATTTTAAATTAATAACATATTAAACAATGATTTAAAGAGTATAAGGAAGAAGGCAAACTAAATTTTGGTAATGAAATATGATATTCATTACTAACTTTTTTAATGTCATTTATCTGACTTTTGGCATTATCTTTAAAAGTAACAAATCCTCCATCTTTGTCTCTAAGAGTTGTAGATTGGAATGTATCACTATTCATATGTCTTGAGCATCCACTATTCACATACCATTTGTTCGTCTTTTTATTAGAGACCTACAAACCAAAAAAATTAGTTTGTTTTAGGTAACAAATAAGCTTAGGTCTTTGATGGTTGTCTCCTTCTTTTAAACTATATTTTCAAAGGATTACTTGCCATTACTTTTTTGAGGAAACAAAATTTATCAATATGTCTAAAGTTTCCAGAAAATAACATATCATGCTATATGAATTTATTTATGAAAGTGAGGTTTGAAGTTATTGCTCATAGATACACTCCTTTGAATGTTATAGAAGTTGTGCATTTTCTTGGGAAGAAAACAATTTTCAATGTTGCAATATATGTGAGACATGTGTCCTTGGATTTTTACGTGCCTATGATAAGTTTAATCATGTGTCAAGAAATTATGCCTATCATTTGACCAATCATGTGTGAACTTTGCTTAGATGATAGTTGATTTTAGATCTAGGTTAGGAACTATACATGAATACATAAGTCTTGCCTTTTGGCCTAGTATATGTATATAAATGTCTAGATGAAGATTCGCATGCTCATTTACTATTTGACATTATGGATCTTCATTATGCATGTATTTTCCTTTAGTAATGTAGCTTTAATATTAGGTGCACTCCTATAAGTATAGTTAATCCCATGTCCATTGTTGGAATTCTTTTGAACTCCTAGTATGCTCTTTTAATTTTTAACTTCCCTTGGTAAATTTAGACAAGGAGTCCTTGAAAGCATTGATATCCCTCTTCAGTATCTCATTCTCAATTTTTAATACATTTACATTTTCATTGTCTGTAATGGCCACACCCTTAAATGGTCTTCTAATATGCAATTCACTCTTCATATTTTTATTTTCACTTATACATGCATCTAAAAGTTTTTAAGTTTCTTTAATTATAGAAGATAGTTTCTTCCTTTTAATGTTCATAACTTATAGATTCTCATCTAGTTTATCATAAGTTCATCAACATCACTATCATAGTCCTCAACACAGGACTGTGTACATAATTATATTATGTGATTCTTTTTCAAATCTTCCAAAATTGTTATATTTTGATTCAGTTATTCTTCATCTTTGCTTCTTTTCCTTATATAGGCAAACATTTGACCTGAAATGATAAAAATTCTTAACTTAAGTATCAAATCCTTCAAATTAATATAAAACATAGGCAATATGCTATGAAAATAGGGTTGAAAATGATGTATGTCTAGCATACATTAAACCTAATGCTTGTACTCAGTCAAACTAATCCACCATTCAATTTCAAGTAGAAAATAACTTAAAGAAAAGCTTAACTAATCAAACGTACTAATCAAAATTCATCATCAGTCATTCAATCTTAAAGGATACTCAAACTGTTTTGCAACTAACTACTTGCATCAATTTTCAAGCTGGTTCAATTGACTTCATATGTAAGGCCCAAATTGTACCCTAGTTGGAATGTTACATATTCATGAAAGTACATGTATAATAGGTGTTAAAAATTGTGATATGAATTGAATGTGAATTGCATATGTCTTGAATTTTTGGTTTAATGGATCATACTTAGTGACTTGGAATTAATTGTTACCATTAGAGAATTGAGGTATAAAAATGCACATTTGGACTAGGAAAATTGTCAGGTGGTAAGACAAGTTGGTACATGAAAATTAGTATGACTAAATATATACTTTGAATGACATTTGGCATCATTGGATGATTGACAAATGGACTAATGATTATGTGAAAAGTGTACTAATTTTGGAGTGACATGTGGACTGATTTTATAGATGACTAATGGCAACATCTTAAGGTGACAAATGGCAGCCTAATCCATTGATAAATGGCATTACATGCTAGTTGACACATGTTTAAGGAATTTGAAGACACTTAGTATCTTGGCTAAACAAAGCCTCTGTCGTGTTTTCTCTTCTTTCTCTATCACCGCCGAAACCTCTCACTCCCTCTCAACTTCTGGAATTTTGCTTGTTTGTGGATCATCTTCACTTGGAAATCTTTGTAAGTTACTGCATTAAGAAAGCAACCTCATTCTATCTTCTATGCTACTGTCTTTTTGGTGCTAAGAGCATCTTACTTTCACCTTAATCTTAGATGTGTGCTGATTGTTTGGAAGGGTTGGTTTAGCCGGTTCTTTGAAATAGGAATTTGAAGTTAAAGAGGTGTGGTAATTCTAAACTTGATAGCATGTATTAATACAGTTTTTATGATAATTAAATTGGAATGAATATGTGTTAAGATGATGAGAATTGAATGCTGGAAAAATGATCCTTATATGATAATTTCTAGTTTGGTTTTGATGTGTGGAAGATATTGATATGTAAATTACTTAATGAATGAATTTTGAATTGGTTTTGTACTCAAAATTGATGTGTAATTGAGGCATGAATAAGGTGGAATTGAAGAACAATGGTGAAGGGGGGTTGAAGGTGTAAGATATGAGTTAACTGTAGTGGTTTCACTGAATAGACTTCGATATTTTGACCATAAATTGTCCTGTAGATATCCAAATGGGGTAATTTTAATTTTATATTAAACTAAATACATATTTCTACAATTTTCATGAATGAAAAGAATTTTAGTTCTGTCTCTAATTGAAATTTGGCTTGAAGTGGAGTTTTGGTTACTGTCATTATTTGAGAATACTCTTTAGTATTTTAGGTATAACTCTAGGAATAATGAACCAAATTGTATTAACTTTAGTTCATTAGAAACTTAAGACATAGAGGAATATTTGTTTAGAAGTACATATTGCCCAGAAACCTCATTTACTAAGTCAAAATAACCATATAAATCTGACCTGAAACTTATCCAAAGAAAATCTGGAAAAAATGCTAAACTTGGTTTTATGTAATTTTTGACACATATAAGGTTAGGACTTTTAACAATGGTTTAATTAAGCTTAGTTGAGATTAAAATTTAACCTAGATTATGTTATATTAATGGAGTAAAAGGTAATTGAGTTATGGTTTATTAATGGAGGTAATTACTTAAAGAATGTGAGGTTAATTAATA
>JAOQML010000002.1:19682561-19692660 GCA_027568935.1 Erythroxylum urbanii
AAAACTTTAATCGTAATTGAAGATTAAATTTTAATTAAATAAATTTTGAGAGATTATCTTATAATTTTAAAAATAATTCAAAATGATATTAAAAAAATGATATTCAATATTTAAAGTGTCATTACTGTACTATATTATTACCATTCGATATCATTTCTAATACACTATTCGAAACTTCAGTTTCTAAGACGTGTATTTAATTCATTAATTGTCATTTATTATTCCATTTTGTGATTTAATTGCTGTTTACATACAACACTGGGATTGATAGAAAAGTATATAAATCTAAACAAGGGGTTGTAGTAAAACTTTTAGAGTTCGGTTAAATTTATGGGTTTAAGAATTTTGAATCATAAATATGATTGTAATTATGCGTAGTATGTGACATACGGTGATAACATTCTTAGGAAATACAATTAAGTTTTCGGCAGACAACAGTGTTGCAATTGGTTCTCGTGTGTTTGCATATCATAATGTCAGTGCATGCGATGATTAATGAACATAAATTTATGATATATGTTAGCACCCTCCAGAGAGCTAGTTGAGCTGTATTTGGTGTCATCGGTGACACTGACAGGGGCCCAATATTCGCTATATATTATAATTAGTGGAGTAGATACTTTTGCATATCTGAAGCAAATATCTGGTACGCTAGCTTGAGGAAGACATTAATTCAAGCAAATATCGACCTCGACTGTGTAGAAGGCATGCATTGACACCATTGAATATTGCATGAAGTGTGACTATGATGTGGAGTAACTGTATGTGTCTACTGTATTTTCTTATTATTTCTTGAACAGATTTCTTGAGGATGTAATGTCAAATAGACATAATTTGTGTATAAAGCCTACCAGAACCCTTAGTTATGCGCTCAGGATTAAATGTCAAAGTGAATAAATGAAGAAAATGTAGAAAATAGCTGTTTTGTTTTCCGTAAATTTAAACAAGCTTTTCAACGATGAAATCTTCGAACTTTCCTGATGGTTTTTACAAAAGTTGATCAATCAAATGTTATGAACGTCTTTCTGCATCTTTTCTAATGCTAAACTTTTTAATGGGTCAGAGAATCCGAACGTTTATGAATTTACTTAAGCAGAAGTAAAAAACCTTAGCAATTATATATAATAATTATATTGGGCCTCCTTATCGTACGCACAATGTATATCCGGACTACACTGGTTAGGGTTTATTTTCTTCACTAGACCTCAGTCCATTAAACCAAATCTTTTATCGGGTTACTTTATTTTTTACCTGATCAAATTTGATTCATTTAATCATAAATTTTTTAAAATTGTAAATTCATAATTAATTGTTGTCCATCTTAGGAAACTTACTAACATTGTGTTCATAGAATACTAAAAGAATAAGGGTTCTCTATTTCTTTTATTATTATTTTTAGTTGTGATATCGTATTGCAGTTGTGATTTTACCTAAAGAACCTAAGGTGGAGCGTAGAGACTAATGGAATGTAAATTCGTGCCAGATAAAATGCAAATCAAGAAACCTATAAGTAAAAAAATTTGGTTTCTAGTCAACGATAAGAATTTTTTAAATTAAATATGAGATTTGATGCTTGAATTAATGAAATATGATTATATTAGCATGTGTTGTTGACTATGTCATCTATTGTGTTGTTATTCCGTTCCTTATTTTAAGGTTTGTTTTTACTTTAGATTAGATTACATGATTCTCCAATATTGTAGGAGCTTTCACCGTAACTCTGTTGAATACTTGTGTATATATATTCAGCTCATTAATTAAATATAAAACATCCTTTCCAATCCTTCATGTGTCTATTGTCTATATGATATCGAAGCTAAACTAAAGCCACTTGCGAGTCCGATCGTCCAAATATCCACTCACCAAATGGCCACCAAAACGAATGTCATCAATGCTGACTGATCCAATTTTTATTTTTTATAAAATTAATAATAATATAATTATAATTATAATTTAATTTAATTTGTTATTAAATTATGTCACGCACAGTTATGAGTTACTGGCGGCTTAAACAGAAACAGCGAAAATAGAATAATATTACACAGATCTTGATTTTAGACATAAAAGCAAAAGGTGGTCACCGACCAATCCGTACCCCGTTACAAAACTCTTGACGTGGTACTTAAATTGAGTTAATATTTTTTGTTTAATTTTACGATATCTTATTGTGTTTTATAAATTTCAACAACTTATTTACGTGGGTTTCATATAAATTTAGCATAAATAAATGTGAGACTCGTATAAATAAATAGTTAAAATTTATAGGATAAAATAAAACACCGGTAAAATTAGACAAAATATTCTCTATTATCAGAATTATCCCTTCATCCCAAGATGTAGTTAACCGAGGATTGCCCCTATTTCTGTTTCAACGTAACATCCCGAATAACCATCTCTACCACACCACTCAAAGTTAACATCATGAATTACCTTGTTCCTTCAAAACCAGATCTAGCTGATGCCACACTTCTTTATTATCTATCTTTTATCTTCAAAGTATTAAAGCATCTAACTTTTTATTTAGGAATTCAGATCACAGGATGATTTGCTTGACGAAGCAACTGGTCATGACTAGGAGAAATCTACTTCAGCTATGCCGGCGTCTGGATCAGATGCATTAAAAAAAATTGAAGAGTAATTGTTAGTCCATCGTTCAAGTTCTCTCTTCCTTGTTCAATCTTCCTCATCAATTTTGTTGATCCAAAGGTTTAGCATGCAGATTGTATGAATCATTTCAATTAAGTTGTATCTTCATCTTTGCAAAAACCTATATCTACGTCCTCCTTGTCTGCATATGTGTGTGTTATATTTCAACCTTGAAATGTCAAACTTCTCACAAATGATAACATAATATCAAATCCATCAATTTATTGGGTTTCTGATCAAATCACTGATATGATAGCGAAGAAGGAGCATGCATGCAGGAGCAGGATATAAGCTATCCTGGATTCCATAGCTCCCAATATTTCAATCAGGAATGAGACGTCTGTTGAGGGCATCCTCAAATCGAACGCATGAGGCGATCCTCATCTCTGTGATGGTGTCATTCTCCGGTGCCGGGTAGTAATCTTCTCTCAACTGGACATCCCTGAGTGTTTGTATTTTCAGAAGCATCGTCATGAAGTGTTCATTGGCAGTTCCATGAATAAAAAGCTTCCTTAGTTTCCTACTTAGTGCCAGCAATCCTGCAGCTGGAAGGGAGAGGTTTCTCTGATTAACATCCATGTCTTGTGGGGGCCAATAGTTGATCATAGTCAAGTTCAAATCTTCAACACCCTGCAGATAAAACCTCTCCCAAAGACTCAAATCAGCTTGCCCGGTAGGGGCGGTAAGTGCAAAACCAATAGCAGAACCACAGTCCAGATGCAACTTTGAAAGTTGAGGATAGCAGGTAAGAGAGCTCAGCCCAAATCCTTCCCAGGAAGGCCTTGGCTGGTACCTACAATCACCTTCAACTTTTATTTTTATCTCTTCTAGCATAGGGCAATCCTCCAATCCTGACAAAACCAATGGGCTCAGCAGCTCTCCTACTTCAATCCAAAGAGAAAGACTCTGCAGCTTTGACCAAGGCCTTGAAGAGTATCCGTTTCTATTGCCATGAAAAATCTTTGATTTCTTCTTCAACCTCGGTTCTTCCCTGTTCCCAACCCTCTTTTCTGATAGGAAATGTCTGAACCCGTCAGAACCACCTGAACTAGTCTCTCCTCCAAACTGCTCCATATCTTCCCATAAGCAGTCTACGTGCAGTCGTTGTATACGATCTTGGATTGCTTCCAAGGCCCTTAACGAGCTCACAGTATTGAGGTTCTTGCAACAAGATATCTTCACATCAACCAAGGTCTTCCTAAGAATTGAAGCCACTTTCTGTATCCCCATCTCAGTGATCTTTCTGCAACCATGAACCTCAAACTTGGTCAGTCCTGGACAGCCAAAGGCAATAACTATTAAACCAGAATCAGTTAAGTCAGCAGAATTCTTTATCGACAATGATTCCAATCTGCTGCAAAGTGCAATGCCATCTGGACGAGCATCTATGCCCCTGCATATACCATGAAACTGTCCCAGTTTCAAGGATTTAAGCCTTGGACAGTTGAAGTTGAGGGTCTCAAGTGCTGGCCAAGTATCACGCACATTATGACAAACATCAAGAACCAACTCTTCAAGGAATGGCAATCCAGCAAAAAAGTCCGTAAGCATAACATGGCTGATTCTTGCATCTTGATGACTGTATCCTTCATCATTTGGGTCACCTCTTGCATTAGATAAGGAGTTAGTATCAATAAGATGAAGAAGAGATAGGCGAGGACAATTTGAAGCAAGGGATAACAAAGCTTCTTCTCCAAGAAAACCAAGGAATCTATGATCAAATATGCATGTGGCAAGTAATTCTCGGAGATTCGGGCATGTAGCAGTTATGGCAAGAAGCTCGTTGGACTTGAATCCTTCGGTAGAAGAGTACGTAAGGATGTTAAGATGGACAAGAGAAGCAGAAAGAGAGGGATATCGTTGAAGGGCCGGAGCCAGATCTTCTGTCCAGCAATAGAAATGCGAGAGATCAAGTGAAGCAAGCGAGTGGCAGTGTTCAAACAAAGCATGGAAATCAGACCCCAAAGGCGAAGGAGGTCGCTGGTGCCAGCGAACAAGCTTAACTTGGCGCAAGCTAGGCCACTGTGGAGCAAGTAAATGAAGGGTTAATTGGTTTCTTGCATAAACAGTGAGAGAGACAACAGAGGGAAAGGCCCTAGAAAAAAACTGAGCCAGAAGAGTTGGGTTCGGATGGGAGTCAAGAATTGGGTGTCCCCAAGGTGAAAGCAAAGAGATGTCAAGATTAGCAACAGCTGCAAAGCAGGTTGGCAGCAGAAACAGGTCTCGGATATTGCCTCGAAGAGCAAGAGATGTTCGTGTAGAGCGCTCTATCAAGTTCCACTTGAGGCACACTAGGGACATGGCATTGCGGGTTCGAGTATCGGCTATTGAAGAGAATATATTGGAAAGAATAGCATCAGGGATGTCATGAATATGGACACTGCCTGCTATAACCATTTTGTCACGTTGAGATTGTGCTTCTTATTATTACATGGGAAAGAAAGACAAAGTTGGGTGGATTTATATGATATCTTTGTAGAGGATAAGAACAAGATACAAATACATTTAGAAACCCCCAACTCTTCTTCGTCTTATATATATGTATATATACATGCAACAAGGAGATGGCGGAGAAAAAAGATAAGATTGAAGAGCAAAAGTTGGTGGCTTGTGGGTGGAGAGAGACGTAAAGATGCATTCTTTTATGTGCTGCGCCAGAGAAAGACAGGAGGGTGGTTTCGTGTCAGAAAGATGATCTAGAATCTGTGACAAGGGTGTATGAGAATGAAGATAAAGATACAGTAATAGTGGGAACTGGTGGCTTTCAAGCAGAGAGAAGATCAACCAGATACAGTTTGATGAAAAACTGGTGGCTTTAACCTTAGGAAGAGAGAGAGAGAGGAGTGGTAGTGGGAACTGGTGGCTTGAAGAAAAGAAGAGGAGAGGTTTATGCATATATGAAGTGTATTTGTGAGGATGAAGATAAAGATACGGTTAACTGAAACTGGTGGCCTCTGAGAATCAGAGAGATCCAAGAAGAGGGCCTGTAGTTTCGGAGATAAAGATACAAAGACAAGAGTTTCGTAGCAAGTCCCATAGTGAAACTGGTTGGTGGGATGCCACTTGCCATGAGAGCTGGTGTTCTTGATCATCGTCCACTCCTCCTTTTGTTTATTCCTTTTCTCCTATCTTTTGTTACCTTTTTATATATTTTTTCAGGTTCTGAGTTTTCCTCTTTTTACTTTTTCTGATAAATATACACTTATTTGTCTACTTTTCTTGTTCTAACTCCACAATTATGCTCCTTAAAGCCTTAATTAAACTTTGTATACATTGGAGGATGTGGATTTGAATTAAGTTCGATAACATATTCACATTTTGAAGTTTAAAATGTAACATAGTTTTTCTTTTTTTTCTAAGAGTCGGGTTTAACGTACGCGACAGCATGATAAATAATTTATTAGCACTCTCGTGGTCTTAGTACCTATGAAATGATTCCTGCCGTACATTAAAGTAGTCATGTAAGATGCCTGCTTCTGTTAGACTATTCCAATCCCATCCTCTCAATCTGGACTACATATCTTTGTGGATCACACGTAATTGTTTGGATGAGATCTCATAGGTCTAAATACACTAGGTACATGATATTGTTTGTGGCCTAAAACCACCCAAATTCCATCGCTCTCGCAAGGACTTCTCTGCAGCCATAGGATATGGGAATTTTGCTTTGTTTTGTTTAGTTGATTCACGAATGACTGATTGTCGTGTATAAATATATAGTAAGTTACTGAAAACAGAAATACCGAAAAGGTGAATAAGATAATAAGTGCATTTCTTTGGCGGTCGCAACGCCTTTTGGCTTTTGCAATGTAGATTAAGAACAAATTGATGTTGAGGCTCTCGCTCCGCTTGAGATGTAGGCTCCTAATTTTGTTCTCTTCAATCTCCAACAGACAAGGCCAAGTCAGAGGAAAAAGCATTAGTCCCAGCAACCTTTTTCATTTTTCTGTCTTTACAGCTATTCAGTATATAATTTTATGCTGAGTACACACCAATCATCGAGTACATAAATTTTCTTTTTCGCATAATTAATATAAAAATGGATCACACTATTTTTATTTTTTGTTTATTATTTTTATATCTAATGATAATAAATTATTATTATTATTTTGAAATTTTCACCTTAAAATTATTAATTTCGTTAAAAATAGACATGCATATATAATACATGTTGCACTAATAGTTTTCTACAACGTTTTTTTCCTTAAGTTTCACAATATCATGTTTTCAATTATGTTTTTGTATATGTCATATCTCTAATTTTTTAAAACCATGACAGATTTCTATTTATGGACAAATTACGCATCTACTTCATCAAATAATTTCAGTATCAATTCAATTTTAACAAATGAATTACAATATGCCTAATTTTAAAACAACTTTAATACTCATGATGAGAATTCTTTATTTAACTTTAACTAATAATTTACATATTTCTTAAATAAATTCAATACTAAAATTTTAAATTTTTTCATTTTTATCATCTATATCAAAATGATTTATTTTTATACATAAAAATAACATTTAACACAATTGATTCTCTTTATGAAAATTAGGTAGACCGACTAATAACTCACGAATACTCATATTTATTTTCCAACTCATTGCTTGCAACAAAAAATTTAAGAAATGTTAAAATAATATTCTCAAAATAAAATATAGTAATAATTATTATCGTATTCAATATTCATTATATAAAACACATAATATGGAATCATATATAAATTCAAAATTAATCTAGATCACATATTTCATCTATATAACTTAAGCTCACGATCACTTATATAACCACCGTAATGTCTACTATTTACAACAAATACACTAATTCACCTCACTAACCTTTACATATAAAATAATAAACCAACAACAATCAAGTTCACAATTCACCAATCCCAAATATAACACCATCACCATCTATTCTTAGTTTAATTACAATACGTATGTTTATATAGGTTTCAGAAACACATGAACTACCCTTCAATTTTTAGATATCACAATATAAAATTACAATATTTGCATGTCTAAACCATAATCTAGTATTTAACATATATCTCATACAATTACACCTAACCATATGCATAATGGTCTAATCCATACATATACCATATCAATGTTGTATACCATCATTATACATTTTAATCATCATCACTTTCATGCCTCCGATTAAATAATGTTAAGTTATATCATGTCTTAGTACAAAATCTTGAGATTAGGAAATCACAACTCCAAAGTACACAATCTTATTTGAAACAATCACTATTTGATGTAATATATTATTACAATGCTGTAAGATAACAAAAAATAATATCATAATGTTGAATTCTATGACCCTATTTAATCCCCATCACACAGCCTTATAAAACTCTCATAAATCATATAACCTTATATAACCCATGTAACACATTGTTCAAACACACAAAATATATAAGACCCTTTGTTAAACACACAAATTGCTTCACCTAGCCCACGCATACATTTAAGCAACATAAAAAAATTAAAAAGTCCCAAACAACGTCGTATAAAACCCATATAGGACACGAAAGGCCTAATAACATCAAGTTAATATCACCATAATTACATCGATACAATACCATTATATTCAATGTTTAATTGAACAATATCACAATATTAAATATAACGTATATCTAATATTTATAGCTCTCGAAATATAATAGTTTAACATATCGCACTACTTAATCTAAAGTCACTAAATGCACTCTTATTCAAT
The DNA here is from genome assembly GCA_027568935.1 of Erythroxylum urbanii. Classification (NCBI taxonomy): domain Eukaryota; kingdom Viridiplantae; phylum Streptophyta; class Magnoliopsida; order Malpighiales; family Erythroxylaceae; genus Erythroxylum; species Erythroxylum urbanii. The sequence continues at coordinate 19,690,936 of JAOQML010000002.1, forward strand.
ACTAAATATATAACCAAATTATCAAGTACACCACTTTCATAAGTCTAAATCGAAATTTAACATATTAAACAATTTATGTAATGCACTTTATAAAATATCAACAAAATCAAAACATATCATAAAGATTAAGTATAAAAAAACTAAGTAATGAGTTAACAACCACTAAGTAAGATCTTCTTCCATCCAACCCAACTCAAAATTTATAATAGCCATGTATAAATACTACTACTACTATTACTATTAATAATAACAATAACAATAACAACAATAATGATGATGATGATGATGAAGATGATGATGTTGATAATATACTTTATGATATATGTTATGGACCTACAATATCTCTTTTTCTTACCAAATCCTTCAAATTTCCTCACAAGTCATTAATATCTAAGCAAAATTTTCTAGTTTTAAAATCAATTCCTAAGAACCCTATTCTCATTTAAAACTCTCTCAGTACGAAATGAGAAAGAATATTACAAATGATGAAATACGATGTACTTATAGTGTCTTATATCTGAGTCAAACATGAAAAATTGATCATATGACTTTGATTGATAAAGAAAACTTAAGTAATCAATTTGCATATTATGCAACTCACTACTCAATCAATTATAAAACAAAACTTGATTGATCAATCTTGGTTAACTAAATAAATTCCATTGATCAATTAACTAAATATATTTTTTATTATTTATATGATTTGTAACCTCATCCTTTACTTTTTACTGCCCTTTGAAATCATTTCATTGTGATCGTATAATATAATGTTAGGCCATAAATTGAGTAACATTCAATTATCATAAAGTGGATAGATATACTCCCTTGTTATGCTCCTTCCATTTTGAATCAATTCTAACATTATTTACAAATCCTTAATAACGTTTTAACAATACTCTATTAGACATTATAAACACCTTTATAAATAACAATAACACCCATTAATAATAACATAATATTTGGTATTATGAATTATTTTTTAAGCGGCTAGATATTCATATTTTACGAGTTCTCATTCAAGTTCACTTTTCAACTAATTTAACATGACATTTATTGAAGATATTTTTGCACTTTCATATTATCAAAGGGACCATACAACTTGCAAAAAACATGCCACCATCATGTTGTCCCAGTTGTACAAAAAAGAAGGTCTCACAGTAACCTTAGAGAGCTTTGGATACTACCTTAAATATGCATTTGATACTTTTGCACGTGCCATCTTTACGTTCATGACGATGTCGTGTGATGATGAATTAACCAGCGGGGATTGGGAAGCAGCTAGAGAATAATAAGTAAATGTCAAGTTGAATAAGATGATTCCAATTCCATGTATTGAACATCAAAAAGCCTATTTAGGAATTCCAAATTGTGCTCATTAAACACCTTCCAGATGGACTTTATAGAGAAATTGCTAGCTGCCATACATTTATCAGCACTTATCCTCGAACCAGAACATTTATGAAAGGAGAACAAAAATGTAGGCACAACTGCAAAACACATTCCGTCATTTCGTATTGGTCCTAGGCTTGAAGATACATGAAGTTTCAAATATCGATCATAGAGATGTTAAATTTTCAAATTGTTGGTCTTATAATTATAGCGTTTAAAATTTGGATATCGATAAATTAAAAAGTATTTAAATCTTTATTTAAATTTCTTAATTTAAATTTATCCAAATTCTTCTATAATTTGTTATCAATATAAACTGTTCATTGAAGATTAAAT
>JAOQML010000002.1:19695599-19706895 GCA_027568935.1 Erythroxylum urbanii
TTTATTTTTTTGGAGACATGATTGATGTAAAATTATAAAATATACAGAATAATATACTAATAGACTATTTTGCAATTTTTAAAAAATTTAAGAACTACTACATAAATTTAAAATTTTACTCGAAACAATACTTAATATTTATCGATACAGATACAGTATCGTCAAAGTAAGGACAAAGTCTCTCTATCTATGGACGCTGTCTTTGAAAGTGAAAATCAATGAATGGATAAAAGTTAGGCAGCCAAACTTTACAATAATTCACAAATAAAATGTATCAAGCATTTGTGTCATTTAAGTTGTTTGATACGTTCAAATTCCGAGATTTTGAGTTATGACCTTACTAATATAAGTTAAATTTTAATATTTAAATACATAAAGACCAGAGGATTTAGATTTAAGTTTAACATTTATATTTGAGTAAGATTAAACAATCAAAATTGATCCATTAAGTGCTTTTCAACCAATTGTGATCTTTATTTTTCACACGGAGGTCTATGCATTCCCTTTTCTCCTGCTATTTTACAGAAGAAAACATCATTTACATGTTGTAACTTGGGATTGCAGGATTATAAAATGAGAATAGACGAGTGTTTGGCACAATGGAAGAGATCTTGGGAGGTGTTCGAACTGTGTGTTCTAAGATTCACTTGCCTACTTTAAGATGTAAAAATAGACGTTGAATTGGTCTGCACTGTTCGTTAGTTCTTGCCGCACAAACCGGTGTCCCCCTGGAAAAACTAGACAGAACAGAACTGGACTCTTGTTATAGCCCTTAACAAGGCCAGACTTAATACATTTCACACGACTTAAAACTTACAAGAGCAGCCTGGAAATGAACCACCATAAACGTTCTTAGCTGGTGAAACGGTTTCTTTGTTCTGTCATCCAGCTTGATTTTGTCTTTTACGACTTAAGCAACTGAAAGACCATATTGAATGATATCAAATAAGCCCTGTTCATAAAAATGCTAAATCAAGTACTAAACCAAAGACTGAAGCTTTTCGACACGGCCTACCTATAGCACTGAAAGAAGTGAAACCCGTGTTAGCCTGGTCTCCAAGGTTTGACTCTGAAGCTGCCATTCATCATTCTGGAAAAGTGGTGTCTCAAGTAGACTAGACGCTTACTTCATGATTTAATAATTATGAGTAACGTTTGGTGTACCATCATCTCCCCTTCATTGGAGCCAAATCCTCTGTACCGTTTTTCCAATTCCAACCTTGTGCCAAGCAACCAAGTCCACGAGCTTTATAATAAATGAGTTTTGTGGATGATAATGCTTGGCACAGGGTTGGAATTGAAAAAACGATACAAAGGATTCGTTTCCTCCATCTATAGAGTTATACCGTATGCTAAATTTTATAGGCGGTTGATTATTAAGAAAATTTAACATTTTTATATGAAAGAGTGAGACTTTTTTTTTTCCCTCCAAAATTAAATCTTTAGTTAAGAATAATTCCTAAAATGTTAAAACTAATTTCTAGGCTCAACACTAAGTGAGAAGTCCCCTGTTTTCTTTACTTCTATCAATTTTTGATTACGCATATTCTCTACTCGTTCTACCCACTTCTAACAAGCATAACGAGTATCAATTGCCACCGACGGCCTTGATTCTCGATCACATCTTGTAGCTTACTTAAATATACCTGATGAAGCTAAAAATTCTACAAACAACAATGATTGTGTCTACTATTTGGTTCAGTTCTGGCGCTAACTAATAAGAACAAACAGATGGAATGCAAGTGATCATATTGAGATGTTATGGCAGAAAGGAATCTCATGGCAAACTCAACCACAAAGGAAAATTCAAAAGCATCACATCAATCCTCAAATTCCAAATGAGAAACTTGATAAGAAAACAGGTGACCCAGTAACAAGCCAGTTATGAGGAAAAAGCATAAAGAATTTCTTGATCAAAAATTAAATGTCATTTTGCAACAATTCACTCAAGAGTCCTACGATGGCACTAATCCTCGTCAATGAGTTAAACTTAAAACAAGAGGGTATAGAAAAATCAAAAGAAAAACTACTTTATTTCTCTGATTATATGTAATTTATACATGAGTATAGCCTAATCTAATATCACTAAACTACTAGATTTTTCGTATATACTAACTTATCCAATCTATAGTATATCTTATCTTATCTACTAGAAGATAAACTTATCTCCTAGAAGATAATCTCCTAAGCTAACTAAACTTATCTAAAATAATTATCCAATACTTTCCCTCAAGTTAAGGAATAGATTATAATTCCCGACTTGCTTAGAATAGTCTCAAATCTAGGCGTAGGCATGATCTTTGTAAAGATATCAGCTTACTGTGCTTCAGTAAGGACATAGCATAGATCAATACCACCTTCTTCTATTTCACATTTGATAAAGCTCCTGTCAATTGTAACATGTTTTGTTCGATCATGTTGAACTGGATTCTTCACTATACTGATGGCTAATTTACTATCACTGAAGACTTTGGTGGGAGATGAAATGGTGACTTGTAGGTCCTGCATTAACCTCTCTAACCAAATAACTTCACAAATTCCTTGTGCAATTGTCCTAAACTCTGCTTCTGCACTGCTTCTTGCTATTATGGACTGCTTCTTGCGTCTCTATGTGACAAGATTCCCCCATAGTTTAGTACGATAACCTGATGTTGACCTACTGTCTTCGATACAACCAGCCCAATTTGCATCCGAAATATTAATCCTCTACCTGGATTGTTTTTGAGATATTTCAGAATATGGTTGACTGCCTCTAAATGTCTTTGAGTTGGAGAGTGCATAAATTGGCTAACAATACTCACAAAATAAGCAATATCTGGTCTGGTTTGTGACAAATAGATAAATTTTCCTACTAACCTTTGGTATCTTCCTTTGTCAACAGGAGGATCTTCTTCATTTTTCTTAAATTTCCAGTTTCTCTCCAATGGAGTTCCCATAGGTTTGCAACCCATCTTTCCTGTTTCCTCCAGTAAATCAAGAATGTATTTTCGTTGAGGTATGAAAATACCTTCCTTACTCCTGGCAATCTCCATTCCAAGAAAGTGTCTAAATGCTCCGAGATCTTTTACCCTAAATTCCAGCCTCAATTTTTGTTTAAGATCATTGATCTCACTAGTGTCATCACCTGTGATTATAATATTGTCCACATACACAATCAAGATGGATTTCTTTCCATTTTTTCCACACTTCATAAACATTGTGTGATCAGCTTGTCCCTATTTGTATCCAAACCTGCAAAGAATGTCATTGAACCTCTTAAACCATACTCGTGGAGACCATTTGAGGCCGTATAAGGATTATTTTAATTTGCAAACTCTTCCCCTTCTTCGGTTTCAAAACTTGGTGGTATCCTCATATATATTTCCTCATCTAATGTACCATTTAGGAAGGCATTTTTAATGTCGAGTTGATGGAGTTCCCAATCCAAATTTGCAGCCAAAGATAGAAGGACTCTAATTGTGTTCAACTTCGTAACTGGAGCAAACGTCTCCTCATAATTTATTCCATAGGCTTGTGTAAAGCCTTGAGCCACTAATCTAGGCTTATGCCTTTCAATCTCTCCATCTGCCTTATACTTCACAGTGAGCACCCATTTGCTACCAACCACCTTTTTTCCTTCGGGTAGATCCACAATCTCCCATGTTTTATTATCACGTAAAGCTTTCATTTCTTCAAGTACAGCTTCCTTCCACTTAGGTTCTTGGAATGCATCATGCACATTTCTTAGAATTCTTACAATGTCAAGCTTAGTACTGAAAGCTTTAAACTTTGAAGATTACTTTGAGTAAGTCAAATAATCTGAAATAGGATATTTAGTACGTGATCTTACCCCCTTTCGTAATGCAATTGGCACATCTAAGTCACTTACCATAGTCTCTCTAGGAGCCGGTTGCTAGTCCAATGATTGGCCTTGTTGAGGAGCTTTAGGCCTTCGAGAATACACTAAGGTCGGTTTTTCGAGAATTGGTTCTCCTACTAAATTGGACTGGACAGTATCAAGTTCAATGGTAGGTGTTTGAGGTGTTTGCGGGTTTTGTGGGAAAGTTTGTGAGATAAGAAGTGATATGCTTGGGCCCCAATAAATCTCTTCATGGGATGTCTCCCTCTGAAGAGAGGTATTGGTGAAGTATGGTTGTTTTTTGAAAAAAGTGACATCATATGAAACAAAGAATTTGTTTGTAGAAAGTAAGAGACACTTATAACCCTTTTGAGTGGGAGCGTACCTAACAAACACACGTTTAATAGCTCATGGGTCAAGTTTGCTTCTATTAGGTTGATTATGTACGAAAACAGTACACTCAAAGACTTTAGGAGGAAGAGAATTAAGGAGCTTAATGTGAAGAAATTGTTCTAGAAGAACACCAAATAGGTTCAAAATTGAAGAGTTTTTGAAGGAAGACGATTTATCAAGTATGAGGCAGTTAGAATGGCTTCTCCCCAATAGGAATTTGGAACAAAGTTGGTAAACATCATAGATTAGGCTACATCTAAAAGATGACTATTCTTTCTCTCCGCTATGCCATTTTGTTGTGGGGTATAAGCACAAGAGCTCTGGTGAATGATCCCATTTTCACTGAGATATTGAATAAAATCAGTTGAAAAATATTCTCTTCCATTGTCTGTACGTTCTACTTGAATAGAGGTCTGGAATACATTTTGGATGAGTTTGTGGAACTATTTAAAGATATGATAGGCTTCAGATTTGTCTTTCATTAGATATACCCAACATACCCTTGTATGATCATCAATGAAACTGATAAACCAACAAGTACCAGTTAGACTTGTAACTCTAGCCCAGATATCAGTATGAATTAAATGGAAAGGTTTTAAGGGTATGTATGAGTATATGGGATAAGTATTTTTGCTTTGTTTTGCAAGGACACATTGCTCACAATATAAAGAAATATGCTCTTTATTGATGAAAAGGTTTCAATATAAGATTTTCAAATATGAGAAATTGGGATGACCAAGGTGTTGATGCCATAACATAACATCAGAATTTGACATAATTGAAAGGGAAATCCTATGTAGTATTTGGATTCAGTAGGAGTACTCTATCCCGAGAAGTAGTAAAGTCCATGTTTCTCCTTAGCACTGCCAATCATCTTCCCCAAACACCGGACCTGAAATTCACAATGATATGGAAAGAACATCACAATATAGTCCATGTCCTTGGTTAATTGACTGATAGATAGTAGATTATAAGTTAATTTAGGCACATAGAGAACAGTATTTAATGTCAGTTTTAGCAAACAAACTCTCTCTTGACCAATAGCTGGTGACCCTTTTCCATCCGCAACCCACACCATGTCCTTGGTTAATTGGCTAACAGATAGTAGATTATAAGTTAAGTTAGGTACATAGAGAACAGTATTTAATGTTAGTTTTGGCAAACAAACTCTCCCTTGACCAATAGCTGGTGACCTTTTCCATTTGCGACCCAAACATTAACTTTCTGGTTGCATGGCTCATATTTTTCAAAGACATTCAAAGAGCCAGTCATGTGATCTGAAGCACCTATGTCCATAATCCAGAGAACATGACTTAGGGACTTTGATAATAATGATTGATACAAGTTAAGTCTTTGTGTACTAGTGTTGCAGTAGAGGTTTGTTGGTCATGTGAGTCTTTCTCAGTTGCAATTTTTGTCTTATTCAAGAGTTGCTGAAGTAGTTCAATCTGCTGGGGGGACAGGTTTAGCCTTGTGGATTTGCTGATATCGGATTCTGCTACATGTGTTGCTTCACATTTTTGCTGAACTCTTTGGCTTTTAGGTTTCCAATATGCTAGTTTCCCATGTAATTTCCAGCAGGTCTCACGGGTGTGGTAGGGCTTATCACAGTGGTCACACCATTGCTTGTTCTTGATTTCTCGCTCTCGGGTTTGGTAAGTAGACTCCTTTCGAGAGTTTGCCACTAAAGCCGAGCCTTGAGAGGTTTGTTCAGAAGTGTGTGAGGTAAAAGCATGACCGTTTTCCTACTCTCTTCCCTACGAACCTCAGGAAACGTTTCTTGGATTGATGGCAATGGCTTTAAACCAAGTAACCTTCCTCGCACTTCATCAAGTCCAACATTAAGTCCTTGCAAGAAATCAAAAACTCTCTCCTTCTCCAATAATTTTTCATACTACTCGACATCAACATGACACTCCCAATTTACTGCATAAAATAGATCCATCTCCTGCCATAATTTAGCGAGTAAGTTATAATACTCAATAATAGACATATTACCTTGGTGAGTATTTCTAATTTTTGATCTGATTTCAAAGCATTGAGAAGTGTTTTCCAAATCAAAATATATTTCTTGCACAGCTCCAAATAGGTAGGTTCTTCCTATTTTTGGCTCCATTGAATTTATAAGTCAAGCCATGACAGTAGAATTCTCAGCTTCCCAAGCACCGTAAGTGATTGCTGCTTCATGTGGTTGAGGAATTGCCCCTGCTAGATATCCAACCTTGCCTCTTCCTTTGATTACAAGCATGACGGATTGGGACAATTCTCGAAAATTCGTTCCATTTAATCTATGTTGCGTGATTTGCAACGAAAGATTATCAATAAGAGGAGATGGAGTTTGGGCTGAAGGTCTTACGTAACTAGGTGTTTGGGATGAGGTTTGGGACTCATCAAAGGAACCGAAGGTTGTTTGAACTCCAGCCATGATGTGGCTGGAAAAAATGAGGCTACCAAAATCGGTAGCTCTGATACCATGAAACAAGAGGTATAAAAAAATTAGAAGAAAAACTACTTTATTTCTCTGATTATATGTAATTTATACACGAGTATAACCTATTCTAATACTACTAAACTTATCTCCTAGAAGATAATCTCCAAAGCTAACTAAACTTATCTAAAAGAATTATCCAACAAAAATTCTATTGGATGGAATAACTTTTGTTCTGCTTCAATTGTTGATCAGCATAACAAAGACATCTCCAAGAAAAGTGAAAAAGTATCCACAAGTTGTTGATATAGCAAAATGGCGTAAAGGATGAGGGCGGTACAAAAGATGCATGGCTGAATAGCAACAAGAACATGATGTGTTTAGAAAGTCATCACTCCACAGGTCTTTCACTGCAGCTTGCTTAGGAAACAAAGCTATTCTGGATGTATCATCAATTTAATGAATATGCCAACTCTAACAAGAAGAAACTATTAGCCATAACCTGAATATTTTACCCTAATATGAGGATTTTGTCTATCTCGCACACAAGCAACACTCACTCACCCTTTTTCTTTCATTGAGAAATCATCTCCTCTCTTTGAAGGTTAAGCCATACATTCCCAAATTTGTACAATCTAATTTGATGAAACTCTAGGGTATTGGTATTATATACGGAGCAAGTTAAGTCCAAGTGTGAAATCAATACCAACTTGTTCTCTCATGTTCCTTCATCTAGCAATATACATACTAATAAGTATAACCTTTTATTGCCAAGCTCAATCAGCTTTACATAACTTTCAATTTCCTGTTATGAAGTTAAGACTTCCCAATGCAAGGTCAAAGGATAATCAACAGAAGAATAACTCGCATAATGCCTACGAAATTGCTTCTGACTCTCTTGAATCTGGATTATCTACCATATTTAGTGGATCATTAGCATGTCCAACAATGCTAAAATAGACCATAGTCCACATATCGCCTTCACATGATTGAATGGAGTTGTTGCAGTAGCACCAATAGATACTACCAAAACAATCACATGAAAATGACCATATAAAAATGGAATGGCAGAGTGGATCTCACATAACGACAAAGAAAATTTAAAAGCATCACACTGATCCCCAGCCCCAACTTCCAAATATTGAACTTGGAGAGAAGACAAGTTATCCAATTTGTAAAGTTATCCAATTTGTATAAGAAACAAGACGCTTGTAATGAAACAGCATACAGGGTTTTTTAGTCAGAAGTTAAAAGTTTTCACTCTTCATGGGAGCACATATCAGTGTAAACCAATTTATTTGGTGTCTAAAAGAAAAAAAAATACGGAGGGATCATGTTATTCCTCAGTAACTTGTGATCAAGAAATTTCAAAACAGTTACTAATGATACCCATCAGTCGTCAAACATATCCCTATACCATAAAAATTGCAACTTTTATCTGAAAAATACAACAAACTATACCAAACAAAGAGCACTTGCCTCTCTCAACCTGCTCTAGGATCAGTCCCATGTTGCCACACGAAAACCGTCTCGTCCCATCCCGTACTCGCCAACAACCCTTCGACAAGCACACTCATATCAATTCCAACAGCAAACTCCGAGTGATGATCATATCTCCCAACCAAAGCATCCTCCACCATGTAATCCCACATACAGACAGTCATATCATAAGAACATGACAAAATTAAATTCCGATGATGGGGCGAGAACTTCACTCTTCGAACCGCATACCGATGTCCATTCAACACCGAAACCGGAGCTCTATAGGTTCTAACATCCCACACCTTTATGCTCTTATCCACCGAGCCCGTTGCAAAACAACAATCATCATATTTGTTCCAATCACAAGACAAAATCTCAAAACCGTGAGCCGGTATTATCACCGTAGAACCCGGTTCGCGGACGTCCCAGATTCTAACCGTACAATCGCCGGACGCCGACGCGAACACGTCGGTGTGTCGGGGATTCCAGGCAGCAGAGTACACGCAGTAGGCATGTTCCTTGAAGGTCCGAATGCTGGCGGGTCTGTCCAAAGTCCATAGCTTGAGGGTATCGTCCCACGAGGCCGTGATAAAGGAGTCGCGGCGCGTAGGGTTGTAGTCGACGGAGTGGACTTCACGTGCGTGCTCGTGGAAGGACCGGAGAGGGTTTTGGGTTGGGGGGATGGCCGTGTCGAAGAGCTTGACGGAGCCGTCGGCGACGGCCGCAACGAGGAGAGAGTCGTGGGACTCGGACCAGGCGAGATCGTAGACGCCGTCGGCAGTGTCGAAGGAGACGAGGTCGGAAAGGGGACCGGAGGGGGTGGGTGGCATGGAGAGCACGTGGACACGGCCGTTGCCCAGTATGCCAAAATTCTGGGCCGTGGCGACGGCGAGTCGGGACTCGTAGAAAGGACTGAACTTGACAGAGTAGGCGTTGAATGCCGCCTTGAACACTGGCATGGTTGTCTTGTCTTGAATGTTGTTCTGCTCCGACAGCTAATAATAAATAGGCATTGTACATGAAATGATGGTTTCTCTGTCTGCTTCAACTTCAATAGTCTTGGGAAATGGAGAAATGATATAGAAAACCAGATTTCACCAATGGGCCAAACGAATGACACACCAGATTCCCGCGTCAAAAATCGTAAAAAATGGTGTTTTAACTCTATTCCGATCTATTTCGATTAACTTTTATCGTACATTTATCAGGATAAAAATGTGAATAAAATGTAATAAAATATAATAAAAAATAGTTAATTGAGCAGATGAGCTGTTTTCAAACGGCCTATTAATTTTGTCACATATCGACCCAAAGCTTAAGAAATTTGTTGCACACGTGATCAACTTTGGTGCAGTTTTCCTGTAACTTAACAACAATTCTTTATAAAACACTTAAATTTGCTTCCAAAACTACTTGGAGGTTGAAACGCTGTTGTCAGGTAACTGGACATTAGCGGCATTTACTTTTGTAGTAAGCTTCTGTGGGCACTTCCTAACTCATCACGATCAGTTGTAAAGAACGTCTCCAACCATTATTACCATATGTAGTTTAATCGAATAACGATAACCATACCTCTATTAATGTTAGGTAGATGAGGGAGACAACGTTGGTAATTTAGTTTTAAAAATAATGTTAATTACTAAAAAAAGCTCAAATTTTTTTCAAAATTTTAATTATAGCCCAAACTTTAAAAAGTAGTAATAAAATATTTAAACTTTCAATTTTTTTCAATTCTAGCCGGATGTTAATCTCACAGTTATCTGTGCTAACATGGCGCAGCCACATGTCAACGCCCCTCACTAATTAGACACCTCAACTGGTTTAGGAGAAGATTGTCTGATTAGTGAAACAACGTCATTTGTCTTTGATAGTAAAACGACGTTGTTTCAACTAAAATTAGATGTCCCTCCCTTCTCTCTCTTTTCTCCCTCTCTTCTCTATCGATCAAAGCTTAAAACTCTTACTCTCAATGCCCTAATCTGTAACACAAAATCCCCCAAATCCCCCAACATTCATAAGAGAATGAATTTGTGCATTAGTACTTCTTCTATTGTAAAGTTATTTGCTCCATCGTACCAACAAGAGTTCTTTGTGATTTTGTTCGTGGGTGCTTCATAAGAGAGTGATTTTGTCGTTAGGTAAAAACTGAAGATTTTGTCACCGAACTTCCTGTGGCACCGACTAGGGTACGATTGATCCTCTCTCTCTCTGTGATGTTCTTTCCACTCCGATTCAGTTTTTGTATAAAAAGGTATATTGTTGTACTAAGGTTTCAACTCTGACTAGGGTATGAAATGGTGTGTTGTTGTACTTAGATTTCAACTTAGATTGCGCTAGGGTTCCTAAAGCACAAATCCAATTTGTTGTACTAGGATTTCAAATTGGATTTGTACTTCCAAAAAATTGACTTGTATTATGCTAAGGTTCTGAAAGCACAAATCCAATTTGTTTTAATAAAGTTTCAAATTGGATTTGTGCTTCCAGAAAATTGAGTTGTATCGTGCTAGGGTACTAGGGTTTCAAATTGGATTGTGCTAGGGTACGATTTGTTTGTTATTGAAAAGGAAGATTGATTTATTTGTGTACATAGCAAATTGAACAGTAAAAATCTTGAATACTCCTACACTTGGTTTTCAGTATGAAATGTAAGTTAGAATAAAAAATAATTAGAGTAACTAATTGCAAGATGGTCGATTCATACTTTGTTTCGTGTTGTATGCAGAATATATACATCTTGGTAATTACTAAAAAATATGACATTACGTAGTCCATAGCCTAAGGAGCAGTGGGTTCATATGTAGGAATGGTAATAGGAATGAGAATGAATATAGTGAGGAATGAGAATGGATATTATCATTATAATTATGATGGTCGATTAAGAGAAAAGAATGATTACCATTAACATTGATAGTGGTTGGTTTATAAAAAAATTGAGAAATAAAAATTTGTTATATTTTAATTAATTACCATTACCATTGATAGTGGTTGGTTTGTAAAAAATATTGAGAAATAAAAATTTATTTTATTTTAATTAATTAATTAATTATATTGTAATTAATTAATTACAATATATTGATTAATTAAAATATTGTAATTAATTAATTATAATATTTTAATTAATGTATGAATTATATTTTAATTAATTATACTTTAAC
>JAOQML010000002.1:19723225-19734995 GCA_027568935.1 Erythroxylum urbanii
CAATTTAATTTTACTTGAAATTAAGAAGCTAGTGTTTAGTTCTCTAGGGATTCAACCCGATTCCACAACTACTACAAAAGTTTGGAGAATCATAATTATTTTGGGGGCTTCGACAACTTGACCAAAATTTGGCGTTGTTGTTAGGGAACTATTTCAAGTTTGTTAGTTTCTTTGTGTTTTTATTTTTACAGTTACTGTTAACCTTTTGTCTTGTATGACTTGAGCTTCTCATACAGGTAAAACAATACGTTATTTAAGAAAAGAGACTAAGCAAGGAAGCGATCATTTACCTTCAGATGTGAAAGTTAAAGTAGATCTAACAATTGGTGAAGACTCTAATTTTTACAAAGAAGATGAAAAGATGGCAAAGCTTAACCTAGAACGTTAAGGGAGTTAGCGACAACAAATTTGAATCAACAACCCTTATGCATTCAATTTCTAGATTTTGAGGTAGATTTCAAATTGAAAGCCGGTTTGATTGGTTTATTAGTTATTTTTCGTGGTCTTCAAGGTGAAGAGCATAAACACCTGAAAGAATTTCATGTTTTATGTTCTGAAATGAAACCACAAGGGGTGATAAAAAAACAAATTAATCTCAGGGCCTTTCTGTTCTTATTAAAAGATAAAGCAAAAGATTAGCTATATTATCTTCCACCTGGCTCAGTAATAACATGGAACTAGATGAAAAGAATGTTTATGGAAAAGTGCTTTCATGTATCAAGAGCAACGAATATCAGAAATGAGAAATGTGGGATAAGACAAATTACAGGAGAAATATTATATGAATATTGGGAAAGGTTTAAGGAGTTACATGCTAGCTGTCTACATCATCAAATTCTCCGATCAACTTCTGATTCAATACTTTTATGAAGGACTATTGCCAATGGATCGAAGTATGATTGATGCATCTAGTGGAGGAGCTCTAGTAAACAAAACACCTAAGGTATCCAGATAGCTGATATCAATTATAGTCAAAAATTCTCAGCAGTTTGGGATAAAGATGGATGGAGTTATTAAGTATGTGAATGAGGTAAGTAATATGACCTTGAGGATAAAATTTCTAATTTAACCGCTGTAGTTCATCTAATGGTTGTAGGTCAATTGCAATCTGCAAGAGTGTACAGAATATGCTCATTCTCTAGACATCCTACAGATATGTGCCCTATATTGCAACAAAACTCTCTTCAAGAAGCTACCACAATAGTGGGCTTTCCTGTTCGACCTCAACAAAAATATGACCTTTATTCCAATTACTACATTCCACGATGGAGGGATCATCCAAATTTGAGCTATGGAAATCAAGGAAGCCAACAACAAAATGAACCTCACATTTTAAACACCCTCAAGCTCCTACATATGCTCAACCTCAATCTTCAAATTCAAGTATGCATTTAGATGAAATTGTTAAGGCGCTTGCTAATATTATTCAACAATTTCAATAGGAAATAAGGGCAAGCCTTCAAAACTTGGTAAATCAGATCAGTCTATTAGCCACCTTTGTAAGTAAATTAGAAGCGCAAGCATCGAGGAAATTACCTTCCTAAGTGGTGGTAAATCCTAAGGAGAATGTGAGTACAATGACTCTGAGAAGTGGTATAAGGAAATTTAATCTGGAAATTTTTACCAATGAAGATAGAAAAGCATGATGATGGAGAAAATAAGGACGAACTTCCAACTCAAGAATCAACAACAGTAAAAAAGGATTCATCTTCATCAATATCAATTAAAGCATGTTTACCTCCTTTTCCTAGCAGGTTGGCTAAACCAAAAGATGATGGATATGAAAAAGAGATCTTAGAAAGTTTCAAAAAGATGGAAATTAGTATACCACTTCTGGAAACCATCAAGCAAGTTCCGAAATATGCAAAATTCTTAAAGGAGTTGTGCATAAATAAAAGGAAGTTGAAGGACAAGGAGGGAATAATTTTGGGTAAGAATGTTTTAGTTGTGATAAATAGGAAATTACCAAAATATGCAAAGATCCAGGTATGTTAACACTTCTGTGTGTTATTGGTAATAGAAAATTTGACGTGCCATACTAGACTTAGGTGCGTCTATTAATGTCATGCTATATTCAATTTATTGAGCTTTAAATCTGTCTTTGCAAGAAACTAATGTGATTATTCAACCAGCGGATCGTTCATAAGTGAACCTTATTGGTGTTATAGAAGATATTTTAGTCTAAGTTCATAGTTCGATATTTCCAGTGAATTTTTACATCTTAAAAATGGATAGAGATAGTATTGAACATTCGGCTTCTATTTTATTGGGTAAATCATTTATGAAGATAACTAAAATGATAATCGATGTGTATGAGGGTACTCTTTCTGTAGAGTTTGATGGGGAAATAGTAAAATTCAATATTTCTGAATCAATGAAGTACCCGAATGATTTTCAATCCGTTTATCATATCGATATTATGGATTCATTTGTGCTGAATATGTTTAAGGAAGAAAGTGATGAAGATGAGTTCGAGATTAAGGCTAAATCAAAAGTGAACAAGTACATTTATGAAATTTGTGAAGTTATAGAATCTTTATCAGCTAATCGATTCAAAACTTTGAATGATGAACATACTGTAACTCACAAGAAAATTTTATCTTCTGCTTTGCAGGCTCCGAAGATAGAATTAACGGTATTACCTAATCACATAAAGTATGTCTATTTAGGTGATGGAAAGGCATTATCCACAATCATTTCAAAAATGTTGACTAAAAAGCAAAAGGAAGGGCTAGTAACACTACTTAAGGAGTACAAAACTACAATTATATAAAAGTTTAGGAAGAACTAGCCATATCAAATATAACGACGTTAAACAATTGCACTTGATTTTGTTTTAGTTCTTTCTAAGATGCATTTGTTTATTTTTTATACATAAATTATTGGCAAAAAAAAATTCAGACTACTAATTCTTATAAGATGAGATCTCGCCTTATGTGATTTAATATTCTGGAATGAGGATCTTCAAATTTCAAACTACTAAATCTCATAAGGCGAGACCTCGTCTTATGCAATTTAGTGTCCTAGAATTCTAGATTACTAAATCTCATAAGGCAAGATCTCGCCTTATAAGATTTAGTGTTCTAGATTGATGCTCTAATATTTCAAAAATAAAAAAATAAAAAAATAAAAAAGAATCGTAATTTTTTGTCCTTTATTATTTACATTTTATTTATTATTTATTTATTTATTAAAAACTTATTTCTTCTTTGCAAGAACATTAAAACTCAACCGACCCTCTCCAGCTTTCTCCTCGATGCAGCTCTCACGCATCACACAACCCAGCATTAATTTTCTTCCACCCACGCATCGCACAACCTAACATTAATTCTCTTCCACCTACGCATCACACAACCACTGCACAGAAAGCACGCGGCCCTCTCCACTGCACAGCACACCACTTCACAACGCTCACAAAACCTAGCAACCCACACACGTACCAGCAGCCCCTATCCACGCAGCCTCACACAACCTCTCACACAGCTCTCTTCCACCCAACGCACCAGCAAACCCACGCAGCCACACGCAACACCCACTCACCAGCAACACGCAACACCCACTCACTACCCAAATACCTGCACAACTCATTGGTAGCCCAGCAGCCTTCTTAATCAACCAACACCCCTTCTTCCACCCACGACCCATTATTATTATTATTATTTTAGAAAAAGTTTTATTGTTACTATTTTTAATTACTTTTTTATTTTCATTCTTATTAGTTACTTCCAGTTAATCTTTCTTTTAGTTTAATTTCAATTATTATTCAGCTGTTATTTTTTCTATAAGTAATTTTTGTTTCTTAAGTTTAGTATAATGGGACGTTCTAAGGCTACTACCAAGACTGTAGCAAAAGGCAACCCACCGATGAATGTTAAGTCTGATAAAAGCTTTGAAGCCGGTAATAAAAGGAAATGTGAGCGGATTGTAAAAAATACTTTTCTGAGTTGGATTTACAATGATGTCTCACTTTCAACACTAAAGAGTGAAAACAACAGTTTGTATTATCAAAACTCGACATCTTGTTGTGGATAATTATGTACACTATTCTTCCCTAGAAGAATTGGATATTAAGAAAAAATTTGATGATTTGATAATTGATATGAGTTAGAAGTACTTTGCATTGATTAGTTGTCCTATTTTTATTGAATTAACTAGGGAGTTCTACAGTGCTTTTAAATTTGACAAACCAGACAATTTTACTTTAAGTAGTCCTAAGATGATTTAATACAGATTAATAGAAGTCGACTTCAAACAGAGTGTCACTGAGTTCAATTTAGCCTTAGGGTTAATAGATGAAGATTATGCTAATTTGACTCGTTATAAAGAATCTGTCGTAGACTATGGTGAGTTCAACTCTTTTCAAGCATGGAAATCAATATGTTCGGATACTTTTCCTTATAAATTCAATCTAAGAGTAGTGATCTCAATAAAATGGAGTGGATTTATATGCAACGTTTCTTAGCCTTTAGTTATTCCAGCCGAAAGGCTACTACATGTACATGTACTAAGGCTGAATTGTTCTTTATTTGGTGTATGGTGAATAAAGTGCATGTCAATTTAGGTGCTTAGTTGGCGATGTAATTTAACACTGTTTTATCTTCAAACAAACATTTATGTCTCGATCCTTTTATCACTCATTTAGCTAATAATTTGAATTTGCTTGATATTACTGATACCAATATGCATATAGCCTGTGAGATGGAACCTTTGGATAGAATTTGCTTAAGCAGGATAGGTTTCATTGAAAAACAACGAAGAAAATGTCACGATCACACTGAGAGAGATTCATCATCAACACAACGAGAGCATAGTACAATTCACCCAACTTTATATCTTTCGACTTCGCAGATTCAACAGGATTATCATTCTTACCTGGATAGATAGGAATGCAAAATTTTAAAAATGGAGAAAATTTGGATGCTCTACTTCAATTCATAGGGGTACAACCCCTATGCCCTCCGTCACTATCGTACACATCCTTTTCGACGCTCACACTTTAGGGAGGTCCCCAATTATTTACTTTCTTTGATTATCGTTATTGAGTTATGAGTATCTTATGAATACATTATGGACAATGTATGATTTAGGTGTGGGGGAGCGAGTGTTTTCATTTTGATAAACTATGTGCTTTGTTCTTGGACTCATGATATGTTGATTCATATATTAATTATTCCTCCGAATAACTTTATAATTTTTATTTTTGTTCATGAATAATTCTCAAGTTAGGATACTTTTTTGGTTTAAATCTAATGCATAAGAGAGATAAGCATGATTAGTGTTTTCATTAAATTATTTCAAGTATCTTATCGATTTTGTTGAATGAAAAGCGAGCAAGACTTGATGCAAATTTTGACACCTACGTGAGTTTTGAGCCTAAAAACATTCATCACACATGTGCTCATATATATTTTTATGTTGTGTGTTATCAAGCATAGCTTGTCTATGCAAGAACTTGCTTTTGAATATGTGTTGAGACCATATTTTTGATGAACTTATGTATAAAGATGATAAAGGCATTTAGGATAACCATTTTTTGACCTAAGCAAACCTACCTCATTTTTTATCCTTAGAAAACCAATTTGAGCCTTAACCTTTCTTTCATTCATAATAACCTTGCTACAATCCTAATTTACCCTTTTTATTGTTGATATCCTTAATAATTTTGAAACCCTAAATTGAAGGAATTACATTAGCTTATTTGCATAGGATTTTGACTAATCGTATGAAAAGTAAATCAGATGATTCAAGTTGCATTGTTTTGATTTTTTATAAAATGGAGGAGAAGTATTAGAAAAACCAAAAACAAACAAAATCTCATCTTTGATATTTTTACTTTAAAAAGGAAAAGAAAAGAAAAGACAAAGACAAAGTGGTTGAAAGAGATGTCATTTGAATCAAGTGAAATTTGATTTAAGTTGAAAATTGTGTGGATAAGTTTGTATGATTCCTTTCAATTTATTTTGCCAAAAAGTTCCTTTTGTCATGCCTTACCTAAGCCATATTACAACCATTATAAATTCCTTTTGATTTATACATTACGCTCATTATTGTTTAATGGTGGAGATATGATTTATTAGCAAGCTTATGGAAATAACTAGCTATGTTTTGACTTGAGAGCTTAATGAACCTTAAACACTTTGCCCATATAGTGTGAAATCCTTGTGAGGGTGCCAATTCTTGTTTATTTGATTTTGATGGAATTGATGAGATGTTATGTCTTAACAATATGTCCTATGAGTGCTTATTATCTCGATTGTTATTTTATCTTAACCCTTAAATGTGAATTAGCCTTTGGATATTTTTGGATGACATGAAAGGAGATAAGAGATTGTTGTGAAGATGATTAATGTATCAAATTGACGTATGCTTGAGGATAAGCAAAATTCCAGTGTGGGGGAATTTTATAAGATATTATCTTGCTCTATTATTTGATATTATCTTCTTTTGTTTTAGATTTATTTTGTTGCTTAAATATGAAAATTAATGTTTGTTTTGTTTTATGAGATGAAACATGGAGATTACATTAAATTAGGACTCTATTGATGATAATCACAAACTTTGGATAAAGAAAAAAGATTGTTGCAGTGGATAAGACTGATCACTTGAAGGGTTGGAGTTTAACCGGAAAACTTCTTCTTATCCCTATCATGTAGGAGTTTGAATTTGAATTTGTTTTAGATAGACATCTTTACAAGTTAGAGTTAAATTAGGATTAGATTAGAAAACCTTATAAAAAGGATGTTCCTCACAACAGAAAGAAGTTCTCTCCTCTTACGTTTTTCATAATTCTCTGTATTTCTTCTATTTTTGTTATGGGAGCAAAAGCCATATATGGCTAAACTCAATCTTTCTTATTCAAAGGGATTCAATACTCTGATTGTAATTTTGTGAGGTTTTGTGTTTCAAACTTTTATTCATGTTTTAATTCAAGTATTTCTTATTTTGAGTTCTCATATTTCATGAATGATTGATATTCGATTAATTTGACAATTTAATTTAATATTGATTATTCTATCGTTATCTAGGAATTCAGTGATCTATAATTGTCATGAAGGATTTGTACAAGTAGCAAATAGGTTATTTATGAATTTTCATATTTAACTTATGATAAACCAGAAAACTAAATTGAATAGTTGTAGCTATCTCGATTATTTAATTTAGGGTTTAGTCTTTTTCATAGAGTTTATTGCTATCATTTATTTGGTATGGAATGTTATCACACCCAGTCAATAGATAATAAGTTTTGGTTTGGAAATTGAAACCAATTAATTTAGAAACATTTGAGACTAATTATGTATGGCTATCCTAATATGTTTCAAACTAACTACTTGAATCATAAAAATATTCTTTGGTACAAATATATTTTCATAGCTAAAAACATTTGCCTATGAAAATATATTCATAGCCAAAGATAATGAAAAACTCATGCATCAACGTTTTTAATACAATAAGCTATAATTTTGGAAAAATGTAGCCAAATGTTTGACTTTTAGATAAGATTTTGGAAAAAAAAAGTAACCAAAAGGGTGACTTTTAGCTATGATTTTCGAATCATCATCAAAAGAAATGTAGCCAAAAGGCTACTTTGTTGTAGTGATACAATAATAAATGTTCAGTGCAACTGATAACCAACAACTAACTAGTTTAGGTTATTATTGATTATTGAGCTGAAAGAAATGATTTTAAGATAAGGCTTGAAGTTACCAAGGTATCTGAGAGTCCACAATAGTCCTCTCATAAGTACATCTAAAGCTAAAGTTCCAAGGCCTTTCTAATTCTCACCTACCAGAAGATGATCCCATTGTATATACCTCTTAAAATTGGAGTACCTTTAAGTGTTGGAATAACAACAAGCAAAAATTTTGGCAAAGTTAAATCCAAAAAATTTAGTAGAGAAGAATGGACTTTCAGACCCAACTGATAAGCTCTATAAATATCAAGTTCACCAAAGAGCGTAACAAAACTCTATATAAACTAATTGACTCATCCTGAACATATACATTAACCACTCATTAACTGAAATTCTAGGACACAAAAAGGAAAGAACTCTCCAGAGTAAATTAAATGCATATAGTGAGAGAAGAAAACAAATTCAAGTGATCAGAGAAGAAAACAATTACTTGATAATTAGATTTCGATGAGAGAAGAAGAACCCTTCTGAATTGGCAAGCCAGATTTTGTTTTAGGGAAAAACATGAAAAGTCAGAAGAATAAGATGTTGGAGCATAAAGATAGAAGTCAGTACCCAGAACAAAAAAACATAAGAGGAATACCACCAAGACAGAAGGCAAAGACATTGGAGCAGTTGGAACACAAAGACATAAGAAGAAAAAACAGAGGAGATAAGTGCATTTAGGTTATTAGTCTATTCATTATTTTTGTATTCTTCTTTTTCCACTATAAAAATATTTTTGTAGCCGAAATGTTTTGCCTATGAAATTTATTTCATATTTTGAAATGTAGCTAATAGCTATGGGATTTAGAACAAATTTGTGTTATTTCTATGAAATATTTTTTGTAGCTAAAAACCTTTTTTTAGCTTTTTGTTACAAAACAAAGTCCACAATTAAAAAATATCACTAAAGCTTATTAGCTATGAAAAAATAATTCGTAGCTAAAAAGTTTTTGCTACAAAACTTAGTTAATAGCTAAAAGAACGTCACTAAATATTATTAGCTACAAAAATCAAATGTAGCTTATTCTAAATGTAGTTAATAGTTTTAAAAAACTCGCAAAATTTTTAATATTAAAGGTACAACTTCAATAAGCTACAATTTTGTTACAAAACAAATTTCACAGTTAAAAAATGTCACTAAAGTTTATTAACTGTGAAAAATATTTCATAGCTAAAAAGTTTTTACTAAGAAAATAAGTTAATAGTTAAAAATGTAACTAAATCTTATTAGCTAGGAATATCAAATGTATCCTCTTCTAAATGTAGCTAATAGTTTTTTAAAACTTGCAAAATTTTTAATCTTAGAGGTACTGCTTCAATACGATACAATTTTGAAATTTCGTACCCAAATAGTAACTTTTGGCTACAAATTTCAAATTGTAGCAAAAAAAAAGCCAAAACTCATGTTTATTGTAGTGAGGACACATTTTTTGATTTGAGTTTTAATATATAAGAGAGATGAGCATGATTAGTGTTTTTTTTATAATTATATTAAAGTATTTCATAGGTTTTATTGAATGAAAATATACAAGACATGATGCATTTTGATACTTGTGTGTGCTTTTGAGCCTAAAAGCAATTCATTGCATTTGTGCTCATACATTTTTCATTGTCGTGTGTGTTATCAAACATGACTTGTTTATACTATAACTTACTTTTGTAGAAATTTTGAGACCACATTTATATGAATTTATGCATGAAGAAGATAGGGGCTCTTAGGTATAACTATTTTTAACCCATAAAAGCATACCTTAATTTGTACTACTAAAGAACCAATTTGAGTCTTATCATTTCTTTTCTTGCATATTAACCTTGTTATAAGACAATTTTACCCTTCTTATCCTTGATTACCTCAATAATTTTGAGTCTTAAATTGAAGGAATTATATAAAACTTATTTGCGTAAAATTTTAATTATTTCTATGAAAAGTAAATTAGTTGATCGTTTAAGTTGTAATATTTTGATTGCTCAATTTTTATAGAATAAGGGAGAAGTAAAGTAAAAAAACTCCTATTTGATGTTTCTTTTTCTCCCAAAAAATGAAAAAAGAAAAAAGAAAATAAAACAAAGGGAGAAAATTGATGAGGTGATTAAAAGGATGATATTTGAATCAAATAAAATTTTGACTGATTTGAGTTAAAACTTATGTGGATAAGATTGTATAATTTCCTTCAATTTGTTTATCCTAAAAACTTCTTTTTACCATACCTTACCTAAGCCATATTACAACCCTTATAATTCATGAGCAAGCTTATAGAAACAATTTGTTATGTTTTGATTTAATGAACCCTAACCACTTTAAGTATATTGAGTGAAATCCAAGAGAGGGTGTCAAGTCTTGTTTCATTTGATTTTTGATAAAATTAATAAGATGTTATGTTTTCATTCTAAAAATGTATCCTATGAGTGCTTGTTCTCTTAATTGCTATTTTATCTTAAACCTTTAATGTATATTAAATTTTGGGATATTTGCGGGTAATATGAAATATGATGAGAGGCTATTAAGAGGATGATTGACATACCGAATTGGTGTATGCTTGAGGAAAATCATGAGTAAGGTATGGAGAAATTTGATAATATGTAATTAGATTATATTAATTGGACCTGTTTCTTTAGTTTTGGGTTTATTTTTGGTTGTTAATTGATAAAATTTTATTTTGTTTTATTTTATGAGGTAATAAGTGGAGATTGGACCAAATTTGACTTGAAATGTCTAATTGGAGCACTATTTATGAAAGCAGCAAATTTTGGAAAGATAAAGTTAAAGATGACATACTGCTGCAATAGATGACGCGAGATCACGCTTAGAGCCAAATTCACTCTAAGAAGTTCATTTCAATTAGGAGATTTATTCCTAGCCTTAAAATGTAGGGATTTTGATTTGTTAAAAGGATCATCTCTAGAATATTGAAAGAAGTTAGTTTTTGCATAGGAAAAGAAAAGGAAAATGTTATTTACATAGGGAAAGAAGAGGAGAATGTTACAAACACTCTCTCCATAATTCCCTTCTATCTTTCTTTTATCTTTTCTTCTTCTTTCTTCCATTTTAATGGTAAAACTAAAGTGGCTAAATCTAGATTTTATTGTTCAAAGGGAATCAAAACTTTAGTTGTAACCTTAATAGTTTTTGTTCTAAACCTAGATTTTTAATTCAATTCAAGTATTTCTTGTTTCTTATTCCTATATTTTATGAATAATTAATATTGCTTAATTTGATAAATTAATTCAATGTTGATTATTCTATTACCATTCATGAGTTCAGTGATCTGTAATTATTATGAATGATTAAACAAGTAGTAAGTAGGTATTTATGTATTTGCACATTTAACTTATGAGAAAAGAAAACTAAATTGAATAGTTGTAATTATCTCAATCAATTTATGGTTTAGTCTTTTACTTAATGCTTATTGCTATCATTTAATTGATATGGAATGATATTATACCCAATCAATTAATAGTAATTTTTGATTTGACTGCTAGGTCTGAATCAATTAATTTAGGAAAAACTGAGACTTATTATAGCTCTTCTAATAGGTTTCAAACTAACTACCTGAGTTGGGAAATTTTATTATTTTTAGACTAATCATCAAACTTATAATTGGAGGAGATCCTTTCTTTGAATCAGAGTTAAGGAAATTGAAATTCTCACTTTTATACTTAATTAATTTTGATTGCTTGTTAATTTTAGATAATTAGTTAATCAATCATAATTCTCCATTCTATTTTATCAATTGAAATTAAGAAACAAGTTTTTAGTTCTCTTGAGATTTAACCTGATTCTACGATTACTACAAAAGTTTAGTGAATTGGAAATTAATTTTGAGGGCTTCGATAACTTATTCAGCTAACATAAGTGAACTAATATAATTGAAGTTTAAACTCCCAATTCTATAGATGTACAATGGGTTAACAAACCCTACTGGTCATATGATGTACTGCAAGGAGACTAGAGACCTACATAGTAACTATTGTTCACAGTTGGATTTGGCTGACAAGTCGATAGTAGGCAGCCTTATGGGTCAGCTAACTACGAAGAAGTTTGACTGGTCTCAGCCCATCCATGATCATGTGACTCACATGTCGAATTTGGCAGCA
>JAOQML010000002.1:19738713-19759715 GCA_027568935.1 Erythroxylum urbanii
GTGGATTTTCATTGTACAGAAATGATTATTTTTATGGTAGTGGTACTTTGATTGATTCACTTTACATGTTCAATCTTAATATTAAATTTTCTAAATCTTTGTTTCATGTTAAAAGTCAAGGCATTAAACGTAGTGCATCTAATGAAAGTTCTGCTTACTTGTGGCATCAAAGAGTGGGATACTTCCAAAGAAAGACTAATGAGGTTGGTGAAAAGTGAAATCCTTCCTCAATTGGATTTTAGAGACTTAAATGTGTGTGTAGATTGCATTAAAGGAAAGCAAACTAAACACACAGTAAAGAAACCTGCCACAAGAAGCACTCAGCTTCTTGAGTTAATACACACTGACATATGTGGTCCTTTTGACGTTCCTTTTGGAGCGGTGAAAAGTACTTCATCACTTTTATTGATGATTACTCACGTTATGGATATGTATATCTACTGCATGAAAAGTGTCAATATGTGAATATCCTAGAGATGTTCATAAATGAGGTGGAAAGGCAATTAGATATAAAAGTAAAGGTTGTGAGATCTGATAGAGGTGGTGAGTTTTATAGGAAATATAATGAAAGTGGACAGTGTCCAGGTCCATTTGCAAAGTTTCTCGAAAACAGACGCATTTGTGCACAGTATACAATGCCTGGTACACCTCAGCAAAATGGTGTCGCTGAAAGGCGGAATTGTACATTAATGGAAATGGTTAGAAGCATGTTAAGTAACTGCTCATTACCCTCTTCACTGTGGATATATGCATTAAAGACTGCTACGTATTTGCTTAACCGGGTTCCAATAAGGCAGTTCCTAAGACCCCTTATAAACTGTGGACGGGAAGGAAACCTAGTTTAAGGCATCTTCGTGTTTGGGGTTGTCCAGCAGAAGTAAGGTTGTATAATCCACATAAAAAGAAACTTGATCCAAGGATGATCAGTGGTTTCTTCATTGGCTATCCTGAAAAATCAAAAGGGTATGTGTTTTATTGTCCTAGCATAGTACGAGAATTGTTAAGATGGGTAATGCTAGGTTCATTGAAAATGGTCAATCTAGTGGGAGTGGTGAATCACGAAAAGTGGACATTCAAGAAACTCAGGTTGATGTTTCTTCACCCATTCTTTCACTTGAAGTTGTTGTACCAATTATTGTATCACGGCCACACGACATATTGGAACAACAAAATGATGTTCAAAACCTACAAGATGATATTATCGTGGATGAACCAGTCATAATTTAAGAAGAGATTAATGAACCACAAGAACAGTTAAGGAGGTATATAAGGGAAAGAAGATCTGCTATTCCAGATGATTATGTGGTTTATGCTGTTGAAAATGAATGTGACTTAAGCATTGATGAAGATCCAATCTCATTTAGAAAAGCCGTGGAAAGTGAAAATTCTGATAAATGGTTGATTGCCATGAAAGAAGAAATTAAGTCAATGGGCGATAACAAAGTCTGGGATTTTGTTAGGATTGTCTCAAAAGGGTTATATTAATAAAGTTTTAGAGAGATATAGAATGGAGAAATGCTCTGCAAGAATAGTTCCCATACAAAAAGAGGACAAGTATAGTAAAATGCAATGCCCTAGTAATGAATTGCAGCGAAAGGAAATGGAAAGAATTCCTTATGCATCAGTGGTTGGGAGTTTGAACTATGTTCATACTTGTACTCGACCTGATATCAGCTTTGCTGTAGGAATGTTGGGTCGATGTCAAAGTAATCCCAGTATGGACCACTGGAAAGCTGTTAAGAAGGTTCTCAGGTACTTGCAAGGCACCAAGGAGCATATGCTTACATATAGGAGATCCAATCATCTAGAGGTCATTGGATATTCAGATTCAGATTTTGCCGGATATTTGGATAGTAAAAAGTCTACATTTGGCTATCTGTTCCTCTTAGCTGAAGGGGCGGTGTCATGGAAGAGTGGAAAGGAGTCAGTCATTGCTACTTCTATTATGGAGGCCGAGTTTATGGCATCCTTTAAGGCCACTATTCATACACTATGGATGCGGAACTTTATCTCCGGACTTGGTATTGTCGACAGTATAGCCAGGCCGCTAAGAATTTATTGTGATAATTTCGCAGCTATCTTCTTCTCAAAGAACGATAAGTACTCTAAGGGTTCTAAACACATGGAGTTGAAGTATTTTTCGGTTAAGGAGGAAGTGCAGAAGCAAAAGGTGTCTTTTGAGCATATTAGAACGGATATGATGGTAGCTGATCCGTTGACTAAGGGACTACCACCTAAGGCGTTTATTGGCCATGTCGAGCGTATGGGTGTTATAGATAAAGCCTTGCTATTCTAATTACAATTTGCTCATTACATGTAACACTTAGAATTCACTTATAGTTGTGTTTCTGCTTTATTGACATGTTATTATGGTTCTTTTGAATACATGTAGTTCTTGAGAATTATGAATTATTATGGTATTTCTTAAATTAAATCTTAAAGAAACTTAGAATTGGGATTGGTTTGTGATACATGGAAGGAATCATATCGCTCAATGACTTATGACCGCCATGATCCCATCATCTTAATTACTTAAGGATGACTTGATTGATTCAATGTATTGTGTGCACTGCAAGTTTTCTTGTTGAATCACCAGGTCGTAACATGGGCCAAGTGGGAGATTATTAGATTAATTTTTAATAATTAATCATTGTGGCCCATAGTATTGTCATGGACTCTAATATGAAGGTGGACTCAAAATAATGGTGATTGGGCTTGTTAAATAATAATTAGAGTCCCTAAGGTTTTGTTTTTTTAAAACTGCCCTTCCCTCTCCCTTTATAATGTTAACGTTACAAACATCAAACTTAATAACAGTTTCTGCACTATTGAAAGAACTGAGAAAAGATTGAAGGCAGAAAGTGGATAAAAACTATCAAGAACATAAACACAAGTCATGGATACAGGTATGTCTACAATTGACGATCCATAAATGTGTAACATGTATCTCTTATTAAAGTGGGGATTCGCCACATTCCACGTAAACCTAAAGTTCCAACGACTGCCATCTTCCAAACTCAAGAACACAAAGTTACTTTTACAATTTTTAGTACCTTTGGGAGATACTAGTAGCCTATCTTAAGCCTAAAGTTAAGGATGAACCAACTTGTGTATTTTTTTGACAAGTCTAAGTTGGTGCATATGCCTAAACAACATTGTTAAATAGGTAACGCTACGTAAGTGAGATGCCACCATGAAATAGTTGATAATAATCTATGAAGGGGTTGTAGTTTGACTCAAACACAGGCTTGTGTCATCAGATAATATTGTGAATAAAATCGTGGAAGGGGGTTATCATTTCATTTTTTTAAATAATTAAAGTAAACTTAATCTCTCGAAGGCTGGGAAAGCAAGCCTTGTCTGATTCTCGTGGTCTCATGACTCGAATGTAGTGAAGGATGTTAAACTTTGACTGTAAATCTTCAAAATTAGTATGTTTAAGCCTGATTGGAAAAAAGATTTAAAGCGGGTCCTTAAGGATCTAGAGAAGCTAGTAAACTCGTTATTCAAGTCATCACTAGATTATGATATAATGTATACTTACTGCAATAATGAAATATGTATCAAAGTTGTATACTTTCAGGTTGTAGGTTTGTCTTATTAAATCTTCAGTGAAAAATAAATTCCAAGGAGTGGTTTATATAGGATGTAGTATTGGCCCAAATTAAATTAGGAGAAAGGGTTATGGTTATAAGACCTTTATGCATCTTGAGGCCTCCCGTCAAAAGATATCTCAAAAGTCAATGCTTCTTACAAACTTGGTGTATAACAACTTTAGTTTTACATGTCATTTAAAGGCCTATACATGAGACACTATTGCGTGTGTAGAGTCTTTACCTCTTAAATGATCCTTTAAATTTCCTCAAAGATCTACGAGGGCAATTGATACCGTCCATTATGCTGATGACAACATGTTATTACGATTAAGAGGTAACTAACTGTCAGTACATTTAAGAAGTAACCTACCTCTGTAGCATCCTAACTACCCTTCAGAGACATCACAACCTTTTCCTTTTAGTCTGACACCCATACTCTATATTCTTTCCCCCTAAGATAGAATATAAGTACATATGCTAATCAAAGATTGTATACATTCAAGTGAAAAGTAATCTCTCTTTAAGCTCTAATACATTTAAGTGGAAAGTAATCCTTCTCTCAAAGTATTACTACTAAAAACTATTCTGACATTCTTTTTTGCAAAACCTACATCAACAACTTAATGCAGATCTTGTATCACTAATCCAATGAGAAAACTCGTAAACCTAAAGCCCAACTCAATGAAAAAAAAGACATTATTGAGAAAAAAGAAATAACCGTATTTAAAGCACTTAGAATTGCATCCAAAAATTGCCAAAATTTAAAAAAAGAATAGGTTTTAAAGTTGAAAAGATTTATCTTTATATAGAGAGTGGGACACTAATTAAAGACTAAGAAAATTGCCGAACTTCAATAATTGCCGAACTTCAATAATTCAAGCGTCCACTCTTCATTTAGAGACGGTAATCCTTTTCTATCTCATTATACATTTATATGTAGGTCTCTTTATAAAGATAGACACACTAATAACAACTATTTATTTTATTTTTTATTTATGCTTTTATTTTATAAGCTAATTGAAATGTTTGAGACCTTATTAATTTATGGTGAAGAATTAGTGGTTTGTTAAGTTTTTTCATTGATCGGGCAAAAAGACCTAACCTACTATTTCTTGTCACATTATTTGAACTAATATTTTCATATGCCTAAGTCCCATTCTTATACAAGCTAATCATAAGGCAAATATAATAGAAGTGATTCATGACTTCTTAGCTAGTAGTTAGAAAACTAATCTTAATCAACATGAGCAGAGTATAAAAAATGATAAGGAGAGGAACTAGTTTTGTAATAGTAACCAAAATCCTTAACTTACGTTTTCATTTCACCCATAATACTTGAATGAAATTAATTCATCCAAATCCATATCCTTATTTTGTTTTCTTTTTACCATTAGTAATCCTTATACTAATGACACGTTTATTTGATGAGTTAAGATTAGATTAATGGATCTTGTAGCTAGTTAAGAAGTTCTGCTTAAAATATTTTTCTCCTACTTTTTGACTTAGCTCAATAATTTGTTTATCACTTACATTGCTATTGTTTTTCTCGAATGAATAGAGTTTAATTTTTTATATTTTTATCAAAAAGACTAGTCCATAGCCTAGAATTAGACTAGAGAAAATATTGGATGTGCTTAATTAAAATGGCATAATACGTAACGTATAAAAATTGTACAATAAAATATAATAAAAATAGGCAATAAAATAGAAAATAAATATTTATTACTTAATTAAACATAATCAACTTTATTTTAAAAAAATTATACTAACTAAACACATTTATAGGTTCTCCCATCTAATGAAAAGTCAACTAAGAGTCTTATAACGAGGTTTGGAATGAAAATTTCTCAACTTGATTGGCAATACTTTAATTAAAAGTCTATTATATTAGGGCAAACCGCATTATACTAACTAAACACATTTATAGGTTCTCCCATCTAATGAAAAGTTAACTAAGAGTCTTATATCGAGGTTTCGAATGAAAACTTCTCAACTTAATTGGCAATAGTTTAATTAAAAGTCTATTATATTAGGGGAAACCAAACCTCAAGCAAACACATTCTGAGATGACAATCTACTAAAGGAGATTATGTTCTTCTTTATATGTCATACATACATCAGGTATCGTAAGCTAGACTTAGGCAAACTAGTAAGCAAAACTACAGAGCTATAACTAGTTTACCAACAAAATTTTTCAACCTAAAATAAGTTCAAATAAGAACCTAACATAGATAGATTACCTAATTCACCACAACCCTACCCTACCCCTTCTACATATTTGCTTATATCCACTTGCTTTGTATATAATAGTATGGTGTTGGTAGGAGTAGACCTTATACTTTATTACGAATCCTTAAATTTAAATACTTAGGAATTTTATGTCAAATCTTTGAAGGGGCCAACAATAATATTAAAAGAAGATAGAAGATTGAATTCATATATAAAGAGAAGTACCATATCTTAATTGAATGAGTCTTTTTCAAATAAAACCCATTTTTTCTTATTCTTATTTAATGAAAGATAACTTTATTTATGAAAATTAAAAAAAACTTTTACAAATGAATCTATTCACATCAAACTAATCATGCTACCTTAAATTAAAAATATTAGATCACACATAAAACACCACTCCAACCATAATTATATATTAGAAACAATGCTTATATTTATATACATAAGTATTCAAATCTTACAAAGGTGTAAGCTTTGGCTCTTGTTCATGCTACCTGATGACTTGGTAATTCATATTGCTCTTGAAAAGAGATTAGTTTACCTTTAATAACATCAAACCTTTTGTTTTTAACAAAGGATGAATAAATCAGGAAATGTATTCACTTAGAGAGGTATATATTTATACTTTTGTACTTTGGGACAGAGGTAAAAATATAATTTTCACCACATCATAGTTCTCATAAATAGTAATAGTTTGTGACAATTTTTTAAAAAATAAAATAACAAAAAGATCAAGCAAATTTTCAAAATTGATAAAAGTAGATACATATGAGTATAATTATCTTTCTAGTTAATCATTTATAATGTTCCTTTAAAATTATTTACAAGGACAATAATCATACGTTTAACTCTTGATATTGACTCAATAGTACACAGCCAAGCATCACTAATTTCCAATAACTAAAGCCCAAGAATTGGTTAATAAATATAACTTTTAATATGGCAAACGTTCATATAACAAATTATCATATGATAAAATAATTAGGTCACCTCAGTATAAATGAAACTTGTTCGTTATTAAATTGTCAACATACATGAATCAATAAACAAAAAGAAAACCAAAAGGTTTCAAACATCTATAAAGATTTGAAATATATAATTTTGAAGAAAAACTGCTGCTTTACTTAGCTTATAATATTAGTAAATTTGATCACTCTATAACATAATAAACTTGTACTTTTAAGCATATTAAAATTTTCAACATATTAGAAGTTTTTTGGTAGTTTTCATTGACGTTTTGAAGTACAAAATGATAATTGACTTAAAACTTTTCAAAGTTGAGTTTCTGAAAAACAAAAACCAAAAACCATTCCCTTTATAAGTTCCATTCGAAAATCAATTATCCCACATGAAAAAGCTGACTCAATAATATTATTAAAACAATATCATTAAAATTTGGTAGATTATGAAATACTTACACACTATTCAAGTCATTTAACAGCGCCACATTACACAGTCTAAAAACAAAGATAAGATGAAGGTCACCAACTTCTATTCTCTAGTAATCTCCAAAGCACATACTTTTAAAAATAATTATTAGAGATTCAATTCATAGAAATTAAGTAAAATCAAATCAAAACATACTATTATGGAAAATAATTAATGAGAATAATCACGATCAATATATGATATTAGTAAGTGTACTCATTTTCTATAGCTTGATTAATAAATGTGAATCTCTTGAGAGCATATCAAAGTCCTAAAATTTTCAAAGTAAAATTGTATAAAAGAGATCGATACAAAATTATCACATTTTAGAATTTTAGAATTACAAACAATTTAGAGGGAAATGGAGTTTGTTAGTGAATTATTTAGTAAATATAATATATGATCAATCAAAGTGACTTTTCTTACCTTTGATAGATTTAGGCCTTTTTTATAAATTTCTATCATAATGCCACTCACTTCAATGGTCACTTAGAGAGGCCTAGTGAGACTAGACTTTTAGGTAAATTATATATTATAATTTCAAGTTCAACTATAATTTGCACCCTTGTTTCTGTCTAAAATAAATTATGCACATATATTCTAACTTTTAACAATAGATGTTAAGATATGAAAACTAACTCCGTGGAGTTTGAATATTATGTACCAACTAAGCCATATAAGTTGAATCATATACAAATTTGAACTTGTTCAATATGTGTGTAGCAGATGCAAGATCTTTTTTTTTTTACTAAATGAAATTCAAAATACAAAATTACGTTTCTCAAGTTTGGTATCATTGAATGGTAGAAAACTAAAAAAGAGAAGCTAGAATAGAGTAAATTAAATAAATCGTATCTAATAATAAATAAGTCATATTTAAAGTATGATTAAAGGTCTTTTGCTATCAAAATATTTAAAGTCTTTTCTAATAAATAAAGGAAACAGTTTGGTATTCATGTTTTATTTGTTATTAGTGTTTATAAATATTATAAATAATAAAATAATTTTTAATTTAATATTAAAGACTTTTTTTTTTTTGAAAAATGAAAGAGTTGCATTAACTATACGTAAAGCTAATATACTATTACAATGACTTCAAGGCTAGTAGGCCGATCATTAAAAGCTATGCAGATGAGGAAAAAACTACAAAAAGATAGTCCAGACAAATAATGTCATGTACTTATAACTACCATCGAAGTTTCATTTCAGACGAGAGAGTGTGCTGTATATTCTTTGCGACAAAAGCTGACCGTACCCAATTAATAATCATGTCCGCAAGCTGGTATTTGTCTTCTTCCTTGTGTGTGTAAAAATGTAGCTATTGCGCTCTTTCCAAAGTGCATAGATGATAGTAGTAAAAGCTATTGCAGGAAGAAGTCCATTGGCCATATGTGGTTTTGAGTGTCTACTAATTAATAGTTCAAGTTTGATCCCAATTGCACATGGAAGTATCACATGAAATGAGGTGAAGAATTTTGCTCCAAACTACTTTAGAAAATCGATATAAAAAGAAGAGTTGTTCTCTATCTTCCATATGCATCTTACATAAAAACACAAGTGGCGTCTATATTACCATGCTATTGCCTTCTAGTCTTGAGCCTATTCCGAATTGCTAACCAAGCAATGAAAGAAGCCTTGGGATTCAAAGTATTCCTCCAAAGCAGATTAAACCAAGGGACCTCAGGGAGACCGTTGGTAAATAGAAGATGGCAAGATTTGTTTGAGAGAGTTTCATTTGGATTGGGGTCCAAATGATTCCATCATCATTCGTCACATTATCCAATTGAGATAAGTATTGCACAAGGAGATCAAAACATCTAAAATATCCACGCCATTCGCCATGAAAGATAGAGATGAGACTTTCATGTTTTGGGGTAATCTATTCCTCAAATGAATCAATTCAGAGATGTATATAAAAGGGCTAGAGTCTAACCAGTTATCAAACCAAAACCAAGTTTTGTAGCCATTACTTGTATTGTGCTTCATCCAGGGATATGTAGTGTCTCTTATCTTAATGAAGATTATTATTGATCACCAAATGATGGTCATGTAATTAGGTTCTTATTATAATTACATATTATAAAAGACTTAACAGCAAATCATAAAATGATTTATGGCAAAAGCTTAGCTTTACGTCTGATCATCATATATGGAAGCCAGGATGTAGAGCTTTACCAAACATTCCCAGGCCTAGCTGGGATGCAATGCGAGTATTACAAATTAAGTTATAACTCCTAAATAAACTAAAGCTAGCACATAAAGACTAACTCGCGATACTATGATTACACATATTAGCAGCTTTGCAATGCTGTAACTATTTGCAAGAAATGATCTCGAAAGCCTAACGTTTGAAGTACGGACTGAGTCGTTGAGTCACCGGACAGAAGCGCAGGTCACCTAGTCTTTC
Organism: Erythroxylum urbanii; assembly: GCA_027568935.1. NCBI lineage: Eukaryota > Viridiplantae > Streptophyta > Magnoliopsida > Malpighiales > Erythroxylaceae > Erythroxylum > Erythroxylum urbanii. The sequence continues at coordinate 19,748,377 of JAOQML010000002.1, forward strand.
CATTCAGATGTGTGATTCTGCAATATATAACTCAGTCAAGGATAAAAAACGTTATCCATTGCATTAAGTACGTAAGATAGCCTGTCAATATATACAAACTTATTAACAAAAACAAAAGTACGAGTTTTATCTCAAAGCTCTTACCCTGAGGGGATCAATACTTCCACACAAACACACACAAAAAGAAAAGAAATGAATTCGAGGTGGCATTAACTAATTCATATGCAATTGCTGTCACGGGGGAATAATAGGGCTATGATATATTTTCTGCCTCACTACGTAGTTAATTAATAAAACTTAGAAGGAAATGGCTACAACCCCAAGTCTACACTAATCCTGAACTCGTTTTTGATAGAAACGAACAATGGTACGTATATCGTCAAGACATGAATGCGAAAGAGATTTTGGATTAAGGTCATTTGTCCGAACAGAACTAAAATGAATCAGTTTAAGAATGGCGTATATGCATATGTAACAACACGTTGTTCGAATATCTCTGTTTCATTTGTTTCAGGAAACATATATACCATGCATTGTTTGTTGCCTTGAATAAGTAGGCACGCAATCCCAATCAAACTCAGAAAAAAAGCATTCACTGAAAACTCTTGTTCAGCATCTTTCAAAGGCTACTTGGACCTATCTTGGATGATTTCTAATAGAAATATGACAGGCACTCTTTTCTTTTCTCTTTCGTTTCCTCTTTGGCCTAAAACTGAACTTTCTGATGGTCAACTGATTTGAGTAGGAGTAGGATGGTCTACGATGCTCTTCTTTGCTTTACCTTTCGGCCCTTGAATGTAATCAAACTATGATAGGATAATGTTATAAAATGGTAGTACGATTGGATATATGTACCTAGGAGGGTCCATATCTTTTGTTTCATGTAAAATTTCTTAGCAAAAATACCACACAAGCTTGGTGAAGGCTTGCAAGTAGAAAAAAATTTCAGAAAACAACGATGCAACAGTTAGACGATTGCAGGAAACAAAAGTTCCCTGCAGCACAAAGACTGCAATGACACTCAAAAACAGTGGTCTATGACAAAGTATTAATCTTTCACAGGAAGATGAACAAGTGCAAAAGCACAAGCAAGTCTTATCTTTGGAAATCCTAACAGTAAAAGATTTAACATCAATTTTCACATCAAGTGAAGAGCATATACTAAGGGCGTCGCTAACACACAATTTTATTAGTCATTCCCAACTTGTAAAGACAATAAATTTATGGTTTCTATGAAGCTAGTCATTCCCAAGCAAGACACAAAATTTCGTCTGCTTGTGTAAAGTTCACGAAATATGTCAACAACTGACGTAAATACCTCTAAGTCAACATATAAGTAGAACAAGGACCTTGTTCATTTTAATGGACATATGTACTGGGATGAATAAAATATAAAAAAGCTAAACATTAGTGCGATGAGAAACAAACTTTCATTTCATCAGTTCGGTAAGCACTGAACTAAAATAACTCACTGTTTTTTTAGTTGTATCTTTGACTCGTAGAAAAATCTACTTGAACTCTTCAAAGAACAGGTATATTAAGGTAGAAAACTGCAATTCCTTTCATCATAGTACTAGAGCCTCATGTATTGTGTAAAAACAAAAAGAACCAAACTAACTTCTATTAAATTGAATTTTATCTGTATCTTTGAGTAACTAGGGACATCATATGTTAATGTTTACTATATTAACATAAACATAAACATAAACATAAACATCATATGTTAATGTTTACTATATTAAATAATTGTAATGATCATAACTACTGTTATTATAGTTGCAATTTGTTATTTGAATTCTTAATTCATATTCAATCATTTGAAATATGTGTTTTTATATATAAATTAAATATTGTGCTTCTATAAAAGTCATTATACTACTAGTTTTCTTTATTTTAGCTAATTGAATTTGATTTCTTCTTTTTTGCATATAAACATTTCCCTTTACTTCTATTAATAACGTTTGCATTGAAAATTACATTCCATAAAACCACAAAATAACAACTTTTTTAGTAGAAAAGCAAGGACATCAACTATAAAGGTAACTACGCCACATTACAAATAGTAACGGAAGTCAATAAGAATTAGTTTCCTAATGTTAGAAAAATTCATTTTAGCTTTATCAATTCAATCTTACCAACTAAAAACTCTATAGTCAAACGTTATTATACTCACCAATATACACAACTAGAGCAATTTTTCCTTAGAAATGACAAATATTTAGTAATATAAGTGCCTCATACACCCACTTATCTCTAGTTCTATTCAATCTGTACACCTACTACTACTTGATCTTAATATTGAGTGAAAAATGATATTTTAAAGGTTATTCTTCTTTATTCATTTCGATATCAGAAATAAAAGTATATATATCTGTCTCTAATTACAACTACTTAACTTTTGTGAGACTTTTTAAGAATGGAAATAAATAACGATCAATAAGATTATGTGTAGTTATATGTTATTGAATTAAGATTACCATGTTTACTAAAATTTATCACGTAATAAATACATCTCTTGATTCAGTCTTAAATTGGTAACACAATAAGTTAATAACATGTGATTTCTTTCATCTTAGCTTCACATGCACACAATTCATCAAATTTATATAATAGAAATATTAATCTATTGATTGACCAATAATAGAGTGTGGAATTCAATATAGCATGCACTTTAATCACAACAAAGAACAATTTATTTTTAAAAAATTACATTATAGTAAAGAGAGCTATTGATTTTTGACCTTGATATATTTAATCCAAAAGCTTAAATGATAGACTGTAAACGGCACTTAGAATTATTACAATAATTATAGTCAATACGCATATGACTGCAATTGTAATAAATTGTAAGTGCAAATATTGTAATCTGAAGGTTTGCAATTGTGGGACTGCAATTTAGATATACTTCCCTTCTTTTGTTTTATTATAATATTTATTTTATTTTTAGATTATAGCCATTAATTTGATTTCTTCTTCTTCTCATAAACATTTTCCTTCACTTCTATTTATAATATTTACAATAAAGTTACTTTTCATAAACCATAAAGTACCAACTTGCTTATTTAAACAAGCAAATCATATCAACTACAAATGTAAGGATGCTCCATAATGACTATTAATCAAAGTAAAAGAGAATCAATTTCTTAATGTTAGATAGACTTTGTATATTTGTTATTATGCATTTCATTTTAGCCTTATGAAATAAATGTTACCAACTAATAATTTTATATTTGAACTTTTACAATGTCTATAAATCTACATAGTTGGAGCAAAAATTTTTAAAAAATGTTACAAATATTTAACAATACGAGTGACTCTCATACCTACATATCTCTAACAATATTTATTCAATTTTTGTACTTATTATTGCTAGATTTTTTAAATTCAGTATTAAATGATGTTTAAAATACTATCCTTTTTATTAATTTAATAGATAAGTATTTACCGCTAATCATAACTACTTAGATTGTGTGAGATAGCTGCCAAGTTTGTAAATAAACATCAATATAACTTTGCGTAAAAGTATATTATCAGATCAAGATTGTTATGTTTGATAAAATTTATGAAATGATAAATGCATCTCCTTCTTAGAAACTCCAAACTAGTTACATGATAAGGTAATAACATGTGTTTCTTTGGTCTTATTTTCATGGACACGCGAACTCATTAATTTTAATTAGTATAAAGAATAGTTTGTTGGTTAAATATTATAATAACATATGTTTCTTTCATCTGAGTTTCACTTACGCACAATTCTTCAAATTTAGTTGCTAGAAATATTAATCTATTAGTAACAAGTCATGGAGTGTGGAATTCTACGTAGATTGTACTTACATATGATGTAAGCATTGTAGCACAATCTGTTGATTTTGACCTAGATATACCTAATTCAAAGAAGTACAATCTATGCTAAAAAGATGTAACCATTTTAGCACAATCTGTTGATCTGACCTTGATATACCTAACTCAAAGTGTTATCACAATAAGCTAAAAGGATTTAATTGTTGTTGTGCTTAGAATTTGATAAAACATTTTATTTTATTTCTGGATTAACTTCACAAATAAATCTTGATTTGTTTTAAGATATAGAGCAAAGAACAATTAGTACAATGTATAATTTGCAGATTGATATGGAATAGAAAAAGTAGTGGATGCGATAAGTCTAAACCATATTTTTTGTTTTCCAACATTAATCTTTGTTGGGTATATTGACAACAAATTGTTCGCTTACTGCATTAATGGATTGTTCCCTATTCTCTATCATTTTGTTGTAGGCTAGGAGCTAAAAGATAGTAGACTTGTAGTCTAGTCCCTAAATAATGAGATCAGATCTTTTGGATCAATTATGGTGTTCTTATCATATTCTACTAAATCTCATCTATACATTTACATGAAATTTAAATAAATATATATAGATGAGATTTAATAGAACAGAGTTGGAAAAGAATAAGTGAAACAGAGGATTTGATTGACAGACAATTTACTACATCCGAACAAGCAAACCATCACAAAATCATTCAATATTAACCTTAAATCCATAAGGTGACAGTGAAAAGTAATATCTTCTAATCTTGACATCGAAATTTTTTACTTAAACTCACGGAAAATTTGTTGACTCTGCACATGGAGATTATATGAAGTAGGATATATGTCATGTATTATCGTGTTCTTATAAAGGCAGTCATTCTTTATATAAGTTAATATACTTGACTGTTTACCGATTTTAGGTGCTAAAAGATCAAGAAGATCATAAACAACATGATTAAACTTGATGCTGCACAATGCATTTTTCTCCTTTTAATTTGGCATAGTTTTCCAAAAATGATAATAACTTTTTTCGGTACAACTTTTAGTGGAAACCTAACAGCCAATCAAGGTAAGAATTATATCGACAGAGCTTAAAAAGATCCGAAATCATGTGAAAGGAAGTATGATATGCATTACAGGAACTTAAAATGCTCTAGAGATATATACCTTGCTGTCTGAGATAAAAGAAATGGAAGTCCGATGAGTAGACAACTTCACTGGACAATTAAATAGTCACAGCGGGAACTTCCTGGGTGCTTTTAGGCTTTTATAAATTTGTTCCTCACTTTCAAAACCTAACAAAGAGACCTATTGCATATGGAAGAAATGGAAGGAAGAGCAGGCTACCATAGATAGGTTTCAGATCCAAGTAAGCAAAGAAATAGAGAAGAGCATTTTAAATAGGGACGATGTTACATGATTGTGCATGTTAAATCCCACGTCAATGTGTAGAAAATTACATGCATGCAAAGATTGACACATCACTGGAGACCATTCATGGGGACCAGAAAATCACAGAGGATCATAAAAGAGAAAATCTAGGGGAACGTAAAGAAGTGCTGCATATTATAATTCAGACATCACATGTTCTTTTTGAAAGATGAATATACATATATATATATATATAGAGAGAGAGAGAGAGAGAGAGAGAGAGAGGAATGGCCATTCTCCCACTATTTTGTCATAAACATCTCTTCTAATTAGAGAGTGAGGCTAAAAAAGGAGACGGATGTGAAATCATTTAACCAGTCATAATTTCTTCTCTCCACGCTTCTCAACCTTAGAAGTGATACAAAGATTAGGGTTTTAGAAAGCGGTCTTAGGGTTTTAGACTGAAGAAACCAAACCTCCTTCCACTAACAATCAAGATATATAAGTCCTCTAATTTTATTCTCACTTTATATACGTCTCCCACACCTGTTTACTGCATAATAGACAATACATATCTAACCTGTCAATCAAATATATATGCCCCTAGTTTCAAGCATTGATTAGACAAGGGTCTGATTCATTACTGTTAGCTGAGGGGTAAGAGAAAATTTTAAACTGAATAATCGCATATACTACGTCATTAAAGAAATCATCTGCTTGAATATAGACGAAAGGAATTACCATATGGTCTGAAAAAACCAGGACAAGTTGATCAATTAAGCTGATGACTGCATCGAAGGATTGGTATCTTCTCTCATAGCTTGTTTGATTGAATTCTTCTTCTTCTTTTTCTTCTTATATGGAATCCCCCTTGCTTTAGCTTGACAGTCCCTCACTTCACGCAAATAAACCCGAATAGCTCCGTTCCCAAAAGGATTGGTCTCAGGTAATCCTCCATGTTCCTCGTAAGCAGCTCGCAGACGTCCAATTAGGGCATCGAGACTCCCCCATGCTTGTCTCAAAGGACAGGTACAAGGAGCCGGAGGATCTGGTTGCCCAAAAAAGACACACCCATGTAGATGAACCTTAGTCTTTCCGAACTGATCGAGGTACCGAAGAAAATCAAGAACATGGTTGCAGTTACACTGAGAAAGTGGAACTGGGGGTCTCTGGTTCTTCAAGTACTGCCCAAAAGTGTTCCAGTCTCGCCGTTTCTGCGACTCGTAACGACTCAACGGAGCAACAGGTTGATGAGGAGGAGGTTGCTGTTGTTCGCCAACCGATCGTGATGACCCTTCAGCAAAATCTTTAAGCTTGTCTCCTGACATGGTGATTAAGGTGTTTGCAGAAAGAAAATTCTTGGGTATTTTTGGCAAAAATTTGAAAAAGTGGGGACTATCTAGCTAGCTAGCTAGAGAAATAAGAGAGAGAGATGGAAGAAGAACGGTGAAGTAGTGCAGAGGTGAGAAAGTTGAAAATCACATCTATGGTGGGTCTACAGAGGAGACATGGCATGGGGCCCTTATCAAGTTGCTTTTGTTCTTCCTTTCTTACAATTTCTTATTTCGTTCCTACAATCACATTTAATTAATATACAAACTGCATTTTGAATTGAAAATTGATATTTTTCATCTCTTTGCATCATCAATACGATCGTTATCATTATTTTCATTTGAATTATGATCATTTCATTGCGTTAATATGAAATCTACGACTCTTAATTGTAAGGCTTAATTACATCGATGAAGTTATGTAAATATATAAGCAGATTTGTGTTTTAAGAGTGAAAATAACATATAATCAATTGATACTGCCAGAATTTTTATAGAGCTTGTAAGACTAATTAAGTTGCTAAATTTTATTTTAGAAGAGTGCATTGTTGATAATCACATGTTTCGTGTGAAAAATTATAACCCTAGCAAGTCATCTATTCATCACCATATTCTAAGTATATATATGTAAGTATAAATCCCTATATAAAGTTAGTTCGGGATCTGACTTATTTATTTATTTATTTGGTTGGAGTACTTTTCTTATTTAATGTTGTTGTTTTTCTTCCTCTTTTCAAAGTTTTACTCAAATAGGCATAAAAACCAGAGGAATAATAACAAACAACGAGCGATTGCTTTGTAATTTTGAGCTCATTCTTTGTCAGACGACAATAATTCATGATCATGCATGCACAAGGAAAATTCTAAATGACCATGAGAGTTTTGTTTCTTTGGCCATCAGGACATACAGGAAAAGATCGTTGCCTGCGCAACAGTAGGTACTAGGAATGCTTGCTTTAATTGTTGAATCCTTGGAGACTATTTGGTCAACAGTATTCAAATTGGAAAGCTAATTTTGGCCTTAGAAAGTAAAGGATTTTAATTTTATGCTATAGTAGACATGGGGTCATGATTTATCCAGTAAGTTACACTAGACTCGCTTTCTTAATGTTTTCGAGCAAAACAGACGCTCTTGCCTACTTGTATGCTTGTTATTTCATATTTGCTATTGGACCAATCAAATAGAATTTTGGCTAATTAAGCTTAATTAGCCACTTAAATATAACTAGGGATTGTGCTCAGAAACGGCATCTGTTATGTTAAACAATTAAATTTTAAAGACACCTTGGCAGTAGGTTGGAGGTGTTTATTCTTATACTCTGTGAACTGATATCTAGCCACATTGATCTACCAATAAAGGAATATTAGTTTTCTTTTCAGTATCCTAATAACAGTCAATTTTCTGCTAAAATAATTATAATATATGCTAATAATATTTTTAGATCATATCCCAAAGTACTGACTTATGGTTTGAATTCGTATTGTTAAATATCAAATTACAAGAACTTATGAAAATTCATACCACAAAAGTCTTGCTGAAAATAGTGGCTACCATCAATGGGTTTGATCTGTTACTTTATCGCGATTTGGGAAAGTAATCCATAAACTTAACAGGGTCTTAAGCCGAGAAAGTGAAGATCGCAAGTTTTCACATATTTAGATGATATTGGTCTCGACACTGGTGTATAAAGTTAATTTATTGATTCTTCCAAATTCAATGCAGCAAATTGGTGTAAGAGAAATTAAATAGAGTTTTGCCGTCTATAAAAAAATCAAAATAAAAGAATAATTCCTTTATAGTGATTGTACAAATTTATTGTCTAGGTCTGAAAATACAAGACACTGAAAAAGAAGAGAGGTTGATTCAAAATTGAGAGACATCCTTGTGAGATATGGGTCCATATGCTGATAAATCGTTGTGTTTCTTTTCGAGGACGTTCGATTACTTGCATCTTACTATTGTGGCAATTCCATCAAGAGAGCTATCTTTGAGCTTTTCACTCGAAGGAGAATTGACAGAGCAATAATCAACACAACGATATGCATTTCAGCCAAAGAAATTCCAAATCCAAAAGAAAAAAAAGAGAAAAATAATAGGCCTATGTTCCAAGAGAATAGACATGGATCACTTAGAGAACTAACTACCATTTTTCTTGTAAGGCGATGTGTTCATATAAATTACTCATACTTAAAGTAGTGTATTTTCTCAATTATAGTCAAAAATAAACTCAAAGGTAAATCATTTATCAACATTCAATATATGAATAGTTTTTGTTGTTGGAAAGGAAAACTTCAATTTAGAAGTTTAATTACTTTTTAATTCTCAAATTATTAATCAGCTCTCACTTACTTTTTCTTCTTTGTTCATGAAAAAGGACAAGCAGTCCATTAAATATGAATATAGTGGAGGAAGGTGTTTGTAATACTCTTTTTCTATTAAATAATTATTTAATACATCAAAAAGCTTAAGTGATGACGTCCTTTCATCTCAAACGTCTACTGAATTTTAAATTTTGAACAAAGACTTGGCTTAGCAAACATCCCTTTAATAGATTGTAGATTCCACATGAATTAAAGTTGAATTTTTTGACATAATAATTTCTTCTTTCTATTCTCTTCTAGTCGTGAATGTTGCTTTCCAGAAAAAGGTTTTTCAAGTAGAGGATTAAAACTTAATTCTTCAAACTGTCACATCGTTCATTAGTTTGCAGCATAATTTGATTTTAACCAAGAATAAATAAAAACCAAACATGGTGTGAGTGGTTCAACACTCTCATCTCTTAATTAGAGGTCTCAAGTTTGAGCCTTGAAAATGGAAAAATTTATTTGGCCAGCACTTTACTCCCTACAGGCTAACCTGGTGTGACTGGGGATTAGTCTGAGTATGGATGACTTAAAGGCGCCTTCTTATAGTTGAGACCTTCCTAAAATACCTTGTGAACTAACCCAAAAGAAAAAATGAAGACTACACAGAATCCGTATACGATAAAATTAGCACAGGAAGCAATTGAACCTGATATCGAATCAGTTTATAAAGTTGTGGAAATGAAAATATTTTAGGAGAAGAAATGTTCCATTTTTGGACAGGAGCAGAATCAGTAACTGTGCAAACAACTTGGCTAATTATGAGTCTGATTCCAAAGTAAAAACGTCCTAAGCAAGTGATGCCCAAAATAAGCTCTCTTTATGTGACTATGCATCTGCCTTTCTCATGTTTCATCACTTTGTCTTTTTCACTTCTTTCTGGTTCAAATCCTTTATGTTCTCCTGTGTTGTCAAGTTGAAGAGTTTGCTAGGGAACCAAGTCCAGGAACAAGACATACAGATACTGTAGACATATTTTTACCTCCATCTACCTTCATATATGATAGTACCCAGTAGTACAGTGTACGTTTTAACCATACATTTTCTTCGATACAATGTGTCCAAGGACAGAAATAGAAACATTATTTATCAATACAAGGAGGCCCACTTATGTTTACCCCAAAATATCAAAAATGGACAAGGTTTTTTTTTTTTCCAAGAAACTATGGGTGACTTCTTTGAGGATAAATAATGCATGGCATGCATAATGACAAGATCTAGCTACAGCCCATTTTCTTTATTGCTTCAGACGGAGACAAAATCTAAGGACCTGAGAATGATTCTAGCATTTGCAGACTGTTGTTCTACAACCTTTCATTAATGATTCTTACATCCCTGATGAGGCTGCAATTTGTGCATTAATAAAAAAGAGACTAGATTATACGTTTAGTTATACTATTGTAAAATTTTCCTATAGGAAATATTGAACCTCTTTTGCGTTAATTAGAACTAAATTTTTTCTCTCATTCGTTTATAATAAACTAGAGTAGGTACAAGCAATATCCAACCTTAGCATGATACTTTGGCAGGTGATTTCTGATGGGATTTTAATAATTGCATAACATATGTAATTATGAAGTTATGATATATATATTTTTTAGGTAGGATTATGCGGGAGGAATTTGATAAATAAAACTTCAATTATCTTTTAAAGACCTGTATTACTTCCTGTATAACAATTTCACAATTCTATTATACCAAATTGTATGGTAATCTAAAACACGTCTTAGACTGCAATTATTTATTTGTTGATGTAGGAAAGCTGGAATTGGTAAGTGATATCGACATTTACATTCATATCTGTCTACTCATACTTTAGAATAGGAACAGCGTTGAGTGTAGTTAGATCTCAGTGTATATGTATTCCTCATGGGCAAACCTTGGATCAATTTGCTGCAAACATAGGAGCTCGTTAGAACCCGATGATAAACGAATTGAAGTTGGTTTTTAACTAGTGAAAACCCTGAAATGGGTTTTCACTGTTTTCATGTGAACTTTCGATTAAAATTGAAATATTAAGGGCGATCTCTCTCACCACACCATCCATTTTGGACCCTAGAGAGAAGCACGTTACGCCATGGCCCACGTGACTTTATTGTGAAGATCTTTTCAATGACAATTTCTCCTAAGCTTTTTCATTATTTCCCTGATCTTAAGTGGGATATGGGACCCTGTGTTTTTCAATGAAAATGCGAAGAATCTCCATTTTAGTCCCATCATAGTGCTGTTAGCTTAACCAAACTCTTTGTATATGAGATGAGACCAATGTTGCGAATATCGTACCGGATTTAGTACAGAATTGGCTTCTGGTACGGTACTGTACTGGTACCGGTTAATACCGGATATCGTTTCAAGTAATTTTTTAAATTTATAAAATAGTCTCTGAATTTTTTTAAAAATTACAAAATAGTTCATTGTCATATTATACAGTTGTACTATGTTTCCAAAAATCATAATAATAAATAA
>JAOQML010000002.1:19792426-19804215 GCA_027568935.1 Erythroxylum urbanii
TTTCAGATTTCATATATAACATTTAGCATTTTACCATTCTTCTTTTGGATCTTGATTATCAATTAATTTCTTATTCTTATTTATTACTTTTTTATTTTAGATTAGTATCTTTAGTTTTATTAATCTTTTCTTTTAATTTAATTATTTATTTTGTTATATTAGATAATAGAAATATGAATTGGACTAGTATTTGTAGTCCGCATGAGATTGAAACTCATATTCATTAGACTTATATTATAAGAACAATAGGTAACTTACCTAGTTAATCTTTAGTATTGTTTTAGTTTGGATACATCACATTAGTGCTAATACCACCCATGTGTGGAGGTTTAGGATTTAGATTACCTCAAAGATAGAGCATTATTAAAAATTCCTTAGACTTTCTTCTTTCTTTATACTTACAAATATTAAATAGGTAGTTTCTTGATCTACATTTGTTACCAAAAAAATGTGATATAAAATTAACAATTAACTAGTACAATATGACAATTAATGCAAAATATGATATAAACTTGATAATTAACTATTAAAACATGGCAATCATTACGTAAGGTAATATTTAGAACTACAAATCAGTTCCACCTATTAAAATGAAAGAGAAGGCCTTACATTTTATGGAGTCAAATATGTCATGCATATTTATGAGTTCCCTGTATCTGATTATCTGATCAAACAAATCATGCATACTATTAAAAGTGTTTGGGGTGGCATTTTAAACTTGCTTGATAATTGTTTCACTAAGACATCAAGGATAAGAAGCTTTACCTATAAGGTCCCGATGAGGCTCCTTTCCATGATGGATATAGGATGCGAGTTTATTGCCTTTCTTGTATCAACTAATTGACTTATTATTATAACATCTCAATTATAGTAGTTTGGTTGTTATAAGAATGTAAATTATATTTTTGGTCAGCTCGAGTAATTTTAAGGGGTGTGAGTTTCTCTGCTAAGGTTAATATATCAATGTCTTCCTTAAATATCCATAGTTCTTTCTATAAATAAAGATATTTTAATTACTTTAGAGTTTTCTTAAGTAAGGGTATTCAAAATTTTTAAAAGGTTCCCACAATTAATGCTAAATGATATAGACTAAAATTGAGACAAGCATATTAGACTACTCTCACACATGTAACCTTACATAAACAGATAGCCAAAGTGTCAAGGTTATTCTTGACAAGACAATCTAATACTTAAGTCAATAAAAGAAAAGGATATTAAGTATACAAGAGAATTCTCAAAGTAAAGTTTTAAAATTAGCTTCTATTTGCTTAAAATATTATTAAGTAAATAAATTTTAAGCATGTTAAGACTTTCTCACTTTAATGAACATAAAAATTTCTATGGTTATTTTGTTCTCAGAAACTATATGCTCGTATTTTTTAATCTTAAAGTTTGTTCCATTTTCCTAAAAAATTTCAAAACAATAGTATATAACCTCATGATATAAAAGCATGAAGTATGTAATTCATCAAATTCCATAAAATATGGGCTCCAAAAATTTAATTATCTTCATGGATCAAAAGAAATAAAGTTTAGGATGATTTGAGGTAGAAACTGATAAGTCGAAGTTGTTCCTGGTATGTAGGCTCGTGTCTAATATTGCACACAATCGTGTAAATGATGACCACGGTCATTTGGATGAACATTTAAAGACAACATTTAAAGATAGACGTGTACATTTGGGGTCAAACACGACCATGTAAATGAAGGACACAATCATGTCCATCGACTATGTAAGTCACTAGTTTTAAAGGACGTAGCTATTATACACAGTTGTATAGACGACCATTTGCAGTGTAAAATCTTATCCTTTTGAGATAAAAAGATAACTTTGAAAGATAGAAGTTGCACAAAACAAAAACATATAATGATTGAAGAGTTTTAGATAGAGAGATCAATTATAGTTGTCTTGTGAGGTATTCTTGAGTGAGATAACTTGAAACCTTTATCGTTTGTACCTTTTATTTGATTTAGTATATTTATTATCGGTTAAACCCATGATTTTTTCACCTCTACACTGGAGGAATTTCTATGTTAAATCTTGTGTACAATTTGTATTTCAATCATCTTTATCATTTGAGTGGTTTGTAATTGGTTGAGAAAACTTAAAAGATTTTGTGAGTGTTATTGCTTAGAGCCCCAACATTAGTAAATTTGAGGCTAATCAAATAATAAAAGTAGTTATTTTTAACAGAAAATAAAATTAATGTGGAAATAAATTAATGTAGCTCCAATCATATTGATTAAGTTAAAAAATAAAAATTAAAGAGTGAATTTGATTTCCTAAGAATAAAAAATATAACTTTTTTTGGTTATGTACTTTTTAATATTTGTCTTAAAATGTGTAACAACTAAGAAGAAGAATATACATGCATTCATATAAAGGCTAAGTTAGGCATCGTTAAGTGTGTATTGATTATGTATTATGATTATATAGGATATTTTTAATTTAAATTTAAAAGTAAAATATTTTATTAATTATTAATAACTTTTAAATTAAACATGTATCTATATGCAGCATAAAGAAGGAAAACAGCAATTCCCTATCTACGTAACTATGTCTGTGTCTATACAATATGAAAGACAAAACATGTGACTCGAAAGTGGGAATCATGATGTCTATTTTCCGGTAACGAATATAACGGTTGCTTGGACGTTAGGTGCTACACAGCTCAAACGGTTTGGGCGTGTCCAACTTTTCATTTGTATGGTCCGAAAGACTTCAGCGCTTATTCTCTGACGTAAATAATAATTGTAAACTAATAATATTTTAAATGAAAGTGATAGCATCTTTGTTCAAAATAAAGTTTATATATAAAAAGATAAAATTTTCACAAAGTTTATATTTTTAAATATAATACATCTATTAAATGCTGTGAAGGATGATTTATTTTAACAATGCACAAGTATTTCTCTAGATTTAGTACTTTACATAATCCATTTAAATTCACTAATTACATTTGATCAAACCTTGTGTAAAAGTAAGGCAATTTCGATAATGTTTTTGAACGAAATAACATTAACCATTATGTAAGATTAAGGAGTGTGTCATTTGATTTGTTTATGTAAGATTTACTCCAAAATTTAAACTTGGATAGGATATAAGACTTTCATCATTTACCAATTACCATTACCATGTCAAACTCTTTATTGCACAAAAGGAAACAACTTAATCTCAAGAGTACATAGGGTTTAACTAATTATCCCTAGAGACTCTAGAACTGTCCATGTTGGATGTGTATAAAATGAGGAAAAGAGATGAAGAATCGCAGACACGGCAGACCCCTTTTCTGGGTTAATTTTCATCAAACAAACATCAAGTGTCGAATAATGATGGTACTTTGGGGCTTTAAAAGTATAAAGAGACCTGAGATCCAGCAAAACTATAAAATTTACCTTTCCGTCTTTCTTTTCCATGTTACAATGCATTGAAGTTGCTACCAGGATCGAAATGTTGATATAAGAAAATAGAAATTTGGAGAGAGTTGGTACTACTCATGTGGTTGGTTTGGTACTCAATATTTTAGTATTGATGAAGCTAAAATATTTAGTAGGTGTCCAGATGTGATGCATTTCGGTACTCATATTCCATGAACAGGGCCAAGTTTTATCACATCTTTTTCCTTTGATCTAATATTGTTGGGTGATTTCCTAGGCAGAAATCTGCCCTTGCTTCTCGATCGATTCTTTTTGAGATTGATCATGTTGGGAACTGGTTATGGATTTGATCCATTCAAGTCTCAATTATTAAACAAATTCTAAATCAATGATTCGTAAGACGGATAATATAATTTGATTGCCCCAGTGCTCATAATTTTCTTAACTGAGATCCTAAAGCAGTAGTATATAGGGTTAATGATAGATTACATGTATAAAAATTTGAACACATCCCCAACACAAATTGGATTTCACTTACAGTCCCAAATGACCAATTTGGCCAGAAACAAATAATACAAGACAAATTCAGAAAAGCTGCAAAATGGAATTCGAATGGGGATGGATGGGGGCTACAGCCTTAACAAATTCAACCACCTCTGCGACTAAATAAAACAAAATAATGAGGGCAATGAAGTCATTGCAACCATCATCTTTGTCGATGTCAAGGAATGGCTTGTGGCTTGCTGGCTTGCAGAGTTGGCAATACTAAGCTCTCTTCTTCTGTCTTTGGCAGTTAAGCTGCTTCAATCCCTCCACCAACTGCTATTACTTCTACTTTTCTCTCTCTACGTATATCACATTTCTTGTTTCCTTTCCTTTCATTTCATTCACTATATTCGTGTTCTTGTTCTCTCTCCCTTCCCCTTTTTTTGCTCTGTCATCCCCTCTCTTTTTATTTTTTGCTATATCGTTTTTAGGGAGGGAGAGAAGAAAGATGCCTCTAGTGAGGTTTCAAGTGAGGAATGAGTATGGCTTGGGACAGCCTGAGTTATTTAAAGAAGCTGACAAGGAAGATCCCAAGGTGGTGCTCGACGGCGTTGCGGTTGCTGGCCTCGTTGGACTCTTGCGCCAGTTAGGCGATCTGGCTGAGTGTGTTTTTAACTCTATACCTTTCTTCTGCTTCTTTCTTTTTTCCTTTCCGCAATTTGAGAGTTCTGATTTGGTGGTAATGTTTCTGAAAAATAAAACTCTTGCATTACATGGAATTTTTGTTTTGTTAAACTTGTGGCTAATGCATGATTTTTAAAGTGGTTTTTGGTGTAACTAATTAAGAGTAGTAGTTGCGATCATTTGATTGAAGAAGGCGTTTCCTTGTAATTTTTCGCCGATTAGTGCGGAAGGTAATTAACTTGCTTTTGTTTTGTGTGGTATATAGTTGTGGAGAGAAATGAAGAGAGCATGTGGAAAACCCATTTAAACATACTTGTTAGATTTATTTAAGTGCTGGAGCTCTTATTTGAGGTTGTTTGTTTAGGCTTTGGTTCATTGGATTCTTTAGCTTTTGAAGTCATTTTTTTTTTCTGACGTTATGAATGGGTGGTTTTTGCTGGGCATAATGTGCTATGTACAATGTTTTAGTTACAAGGTTTTGCGACATACTCTTTTAGTTGTTATATGCTTGATGGTGGACTAGTGATTTGGTTACCGTGAGCTGCTATCATACTAGAATAAGGGCGATAACAAATATGTTACTCTTGAACTTGCAACCAGTATTTCTGAAGGAATTTCTCAATGGGTCGTGTTAAGAGTTCAGAATTTATCATTAATGTGAACTTTTTTTAATCTCAGGAAAAGGCCATTTTTTGTCAACTTCAGTTGAAAGTATAATCAGTAAACCTCTATCTATTTCATATTTCATCTTTTTTCTACATCTTTCAATTATTTTTGGCGGATTGATGAGGTTGAAAGTCGCATTAAATGTAAATTTAATTGGCCTTAATTGCCTAGTGAAGGTATTTGCTTAAATGACTTCGACGTTAAAGGAAAAGAGGGCACATTTCTCGTTATGCTCAATTTATTTTGTTTCATGTACTAAAATGTAAAACCAAACTGCACTGTAGATCCATGCTTGAAATTGTGATGGAGAAGTCTATCCATCTTGAGATTGGCTTTGGGTTCTCCTTTTGCTATTATTTTTCATATATCTAGTCAAATCCCAATAAATATATTTCAAACTTTCTTACACACTACCTTTGGACTCGGCGGGTTTATCAAAGAAAAAGTTTGGCGATTACTTTTGCCTTTCTTTATATGACAACATCAATGTAACAAAGTTCTTCTTTGAGTCGGTGCAAATATTTCATTGCTCTTACGTGCATCTTAAAAATTCTTGATAGAGATTGAAGTCTTCCATGTACTTGATGGAATCGGATGTTTCATTTCATTTTTTCACTTCATGACTATCATTTGCCTATTTTAAACTCAAGCAGCACCTGAACCCTTTTGTAGATTTGCAGCAGAAGTCTTTCATGGCTTACAGGAGCAAGTAGTGACAACAGCTTCAAGAAGCCATAAGTTAATGGTTCGAGTGCAAAAAGTGGAAGCTGCTCTGCCTTCTCTTGAGAAGGCAGTACTTGCTCAATCAAGCCATATACATTTTGCGTACACAGCTGGTATGACTCTTTTCCTGCACTTATAATCATCTCTGTCCTGCATTTGTCTTCTTTCTCCCATAGGTCTTCTAAAATATTGACCTAGATTCATTCTCTTGGCCGAAGCATGTGACTCTCCTGTACAACCTTTTCCCAATGTTTATGTCTAATTTAAGGAAAAGCAAGCCTAGTGATAACAGTATAGAAGCCAGCTGGAAAAAGAGCATCTGCCTATCATTATTTATCCAGAGTTATTTTCCAAGTATGCGTAAATTTGTCCATCAGTGTAATTGACCCACTACCTGGTTAAACATGGAAACAATCTTAATTGTATGACCTTATTAAATTTCTGTCATGGTTGAATTTGTTGGTTCAGCTTCCATGTTTCTTGATGCAAAGATTTATAAGGATTAAGAGGTGATCACATTCTTGTTATTTACTCCTTTGTGTTAAACGAGAGAAACAGGTGGGGGTGGTGACAGTGGCGTCCTACTTCATTATCTTGATAGGATCATGCCACATTTAGACTATGTTGCATACTTCTTTATAGATCCAGTCATTCGAGTTGGGATATTAATCACAAGTTTCATTATATCAAACTTTCATTTTCCCATATTTTCTCAATTCCTTAGAAAAAGCAGCTGCCTTGCAGGTTCTGAATGGCATCCTCGTATTCAAAATGAAAAGAACCATTTCATCTACAATGACTTGCCGAGATTTATTATGGACTTCTATGAAGAATGTCGTGATCCTCCTCATTTGCACTTGCTTGACAAGTATGATCATATTCTCTCTCACATTTCAGAAAGACATAGTTTGATCAGATTTTTCAAATTTTTTTAATCTCATCTAGGTCATAAATGCTTTGTTTTGCCAATCAGATTTGACACTGGTGGCCCGGGATCTTGTCTGAGGAGATATTCCGATCCAACCATTTTCAAAAAAGTATTGGGCAACTTCAAGGAACCAGATATAGGGAAATTCCGAAGAGATAAGGAGACTCATAAAAGCAGGGTATCTTTAAGCATTACCAGAATTTGGATCATCATTGAGAGTACTATATCTAATAGTGAATTCTGTTGTTTGGATCATGTCTTTGAAGTTAATTTTAGTGTGCTAGTTCTCTGCCGTTATAATTGACTGGCTAAGTATGTTAACTATTATGCACATGTTTTTGCCTCTGCTTCTAAGACCGTATATCTTCCAACTGGAATTTACCTTGAGTCTTCTAGCCGAGGCTAGCATTACACTCATTTTAACTCACTTTCCATAAGCTATTTTTTGATTAGTCTTTCATATGTACATGGGTACATAGTGTAATCAAATGAAACTTTGTATCCCATTCCTGCTAGTTTTATTATCTTTCCTGACCAAAAATACAATGAAATGGACAGAAAAAGGGGTCATTGCAAAGCAATGGAGATTTACTGCATCGTGCTTCTATGGAAAATCATGGTGGCAGGTAATGAATCTATATATGTATATGCATAAGATGTGCGTAAAGCTTACTTTCTTCCGTTTGATGACATTAAATTTGATTGTGTAGAATGCAATTTGCTCCTCCAATTGTCAATGCCCAGCAGTCTCCTTCCCACACAGCCTCTACAATAGACATGACATTAAAATCTGATCTGGGTGATCGCTCTAATTCTTTTGATTCAAGAACTGGTTCAGGCTATGAGGAATGTGCCTTCCACTTAAATTCGTCCTTGCAAGCTGGAGGAGACAGCTCTAAAGAACTCTCTTCAAAATTTATACAGCATAACAATATACTAAAGTCAAGGTTTACTAATGGACGACATGGGGTTGCAGATGGTGATTTTACATGCGATTTGTTGATTGAGCAGACCACTGTTAGTTCATCTTGTGTTACATGGGATGAAAAGGCAGAAATAGTGAAGCCCAATGGTCAACATTGTGATGAAGAGGAAGCTCCAGGAATTCTAACAACAGATTTTGACCTATGTACACAAGAGATGAGTATGGCCGGCCCTTTACATCCTAATCAAACAGATGATCTGCTTGATGAAAATCATATGAAATTAAGAGCCAGTCTAGTCGAGCATGAAGAAGTTGGAAGTGAGCCGGACTATTATATGGATGCACTAAACACAATAGAATCAGAATCTGAGAATGATGTTGAATGCGAAACGAAAAATGAAGTGGATCTTGCTTTCTCTGATTTTAGTAATGGAGGAACGGAAGATGAAAGGAAAGAATTATTACAAGATATTTCAGTTTGTTTCTTGTCCCAAGCTGAATCTCATACGTCACCTGATATATCACGTAATGCTTTGTCTGACTTTAATAACAGTGGAAAGGGAGATAAAACACGAGATTTAATAGCAGGTGTTTCAGGGTGTTTTCTGTCTAAAGCTGAATCTCATACTTCATCTAACATATCACATGACGCTTTGACCGACTTGAATAATGGAGGCAGGAAAGATGGAACACAAGAATTAATAGCAGATATTTCAGGGCATTTTCTGCGTAAAGCTGAATTTCATATTTCATCTGGTATATCACATAGTGAAATGCCCTGTGATATGTTCAAATCAAATTTGTCAAAAGGTTCTACTAATCAAGAACCAACTAGTAATCCAGAAGTAGTAGAAGTTTTATCTCATGAGGATATTTCACATATTTCTGGCCATATTCCATCTAATAACCAGCGCCCTGCATCATTGGAAAAGGAGGAAATCCCCTGTGAACCTCCTAGTTCATTCCGCTTGAAGAATTACACTGATATACAGACACCTAAAGTCTCTGGAACATCTTCAAATGTAGACCATTCACTTGTAAGTGAAGGTCACATGAGTGTTGATTCTCTAGATGGTTCAAAAATACAATCTATTGTAGATGCTCCTTCACCTTGTGGCTTGGAAGACTCAAATCTTCCAGAGTCATCAAGGAATGTGACCACACGCAGTTCGTCCAGTGAATCTCAGGCTGAACTTTCACGTGTTAGTTCGGTTACATTCTGGACTAATGGGGGCCTGTTAGGTCTTCAACCATCAAAGCCTCCTGATTTTACTACAGCTAGTATTGGATGCCAGGGTTTTTTATCAAGCAGTAAAGGTGAGGCAGTAGGTCCTCTGAATTATATGCGTAGCATGGATGGTGAGAGAGGGAAACTAGGCAGATTGGTCAAGGATGGGAGTATAGACAAGATTCCAAGTTCTATATGCTCTAAGTCATCGCATGCAGATCAAGATGTAATAGTTGAAAACTCTGGCGATTCTAATTATAGTGATAAATTCCATCTTAATAGGGGCATTTTGAATATTAGCAGTGCAGCAGGAGACAAACCATCAAGCAGTGAAGATATGAGAAGCACATCTATGGGAGCTAGTGAGGAGAGTGAGGGAATATCATCTCGATCAATTGGGCTTGACCAACGGTTACTCATTAACAGCTCCAGTAGAAAGATATCACTTGTCACTGATGCTAAATCTGAGCTGGCTAGTTTGCAGAAAATTGGTGTATTAGACCAGAGGAATCTGCACAGTGACATTACCTGTCAAACTCAAGAAAAATCATTTGACGAGCAGTTTGAAAGTCGACTTTTTTCTGACTCATTTACAACTTCACCCCCTCTAGAACACATGAAAATATCTTTCCATCCTATTGACAGCGTTGAAGTTTCCAGAATGAAACTTAAATTTCCTGATGAGAATCGTAATGAAAGCTTTGGGGATATGTTTACAAATTTTCAGTTGGTCCCGGAGCCTGGTAGGCATGTTGTAGGTCATGATTCTGATGATGATACCTTCTGCAGATCCTCTCCTTACATATCTGATGATTATCTTAGCCATAACTCTGATTCGGACTTTGAGTGTTGGGGATTTAGTGAATCACCTGATTGTAAGAACATGGAATTGTGTGACGCTATGTTGCCAATGTCTTCAGTTGAATCTGTTTCGAGTTCTCTGCCCCCCAATGAATCGGGAAATGAAGGTGTCCACAACGATACAGGCTTTAATAGCATTTATACCAAAAATGGTGTAGATTCATCTCTCTCTTCATCTTTGACAGATCTTCCTGGTTTCGAAACAGTGAACCATTTACCACAGAGAGAAGAAAAAGACAATTGGGATGAAATGAATGTCCTAGAGGGACAGCATCCAGGAGATTCCAACCCATTGCCACCACCTCCACCTCCTGTGCAACGGCAGACGTTGAAAACTCAGCCTGATTTGACAAAAGACAGACACCATTCTCTGCCTGAAGCTCACCGACACGCATTTAATCTGGAACTTCTGGAATATGCCTTACGTCAACAACTTAAGGCAGCTCCTGCTAATGGAAAACAGCTAGTTCAGGATGATATAGCTTTTAAATCAAAGAACAAGGTGTAATACCATAACTAAACTGATACATCTGTTCTATGTTCTAATTTTAGCTCTTGTTTTAACCTCTGATCCATGGTATGTCTTCAGCAGCAGGAACAGGAACAGTTAAATTCTACCAAAGAAGCTAATCAACCTTCGAATGGCAGGGGGATGGATGAAAAGGATCTCTTGCAGCAAATTAGAGCAAAAGTGAGTGAGCTTTCCCTTTTCTAGTTTTCCATGACCTGGACACTGTACTAGATTAAGGGGGTACTGGGTAGGGAAATGATTTCTCTATTATCTAAGTTCTTCTGATTGTGTTTCGTTGTAGTCTTTCACCCTAAGACACACGGTAACAACAAAGCCAACTTTGACATCAAGCTCTAATGCAAATGAAAAGGTTACAGCAATATTAGAAAAAGCAAATGCAATTCGCCAGGTATGAGTTTCATCTTTTGTCATTTCGTTTTGTATTCACTTTCAGTCACTTTTGTTCTTTTCTCTGCAACGCTTTACTATATAAAGTTGACATTGGAAAATTATGACAGGTGGTTGGGAGTGATGATGATAGTTGGAGTGACGATTGATAATTTTGAAGGGAGATGGTTGTGCACATTCTACTTGAAAGCAGATACATTTGCAGTTTTGACTTGGTAAATCCGAAACGTCTGTAGGTTATGTATGTGTAAATGTGAATCTTGCCTGTTTTTCCAGTGTAAGAAATTTGTATGACCTGTATCTTTCTGACTATATGCATTCATTCGTTCAAGAGTTAGATGTAAACAACGGTATATGGGTATTCGATTATGTAAATTTCACTTCCATTCATGACGGGACAATCAAATTTATCGGAGTTCTAGTCAGGTGTCGCCTGTATCACTATGTTGTTTCTGTTTCTTTCAACGTTACCTGCATCCTCATTAACAACAAAGTATCAGTGAATTGGGTGGATTGAAACTTGAGATAAATTTGTATCACATTTTTAGTCTTTGTAAATAAAAGTAACTTGATGTTTATTCTCTTTAATGTACGACTTTGATTTAGGACTTGACAATGAAGGAAGGCAGTGATCTTCTATGCAGTCTTCTTTTGTATAATGGTGACGACAGTTTTGACCTTAAAATTGCCAATGAGCAGACCGAGTCTAATGTTAATTATATGTCCGTTCCAATCTCTCAGTTCTTCAAGAAGAAGACAGCCTAAAGCAAACAACCGAACCGTTCTTTTAAAGTCTTTCAAAATGATAAATATTAGCAACTTACCAAGTAATTACGTTTACGGGTTGCTTAATTTTTCTTATATTTTATATTGTAGTTTTTATTTTTATTTTTTAATTTTGCCTTTTATTTCATTTATATTCTTTTATCATAATTTTTATTTTAGTTTTTTAATTTTGATTTCTTTTTTAAACAAAAATAAAACATGTTTG